>CM061536.1:13655245-14255245 GCA_030545055.2 Neoaliturus tenellus | reverse complement strand
GTTCCATGTAGTCGCAGTGAAGAGTTTGCATTACTCGCCACCTTGGATTTTTACTTCCGTAGGGCTAATGTTAAATTTTGAATTTCCTACACCTTTAATATTGGTCGAAAACGATTCATCTTTGTCATTTTATAGAAAATCATGTCCAGGGGATTGTGAAATAAAAATCATGATTCTAGAGCAGTTTATGAGTTAAACTACTTGAAAGAACACTCCATCAAACAAATTTGTGAATTCTTTATTGTTTATTAATCAAACAATCTGTCTGTCTTTTGAGTTTGATATACAATTTTTAATTTAATAGTGCCATAGGTATTACAATTTTCTTTGAATGAAATAAGAAGAATCTTTTTTGACCAATATCAAAGGCATAGCGGGTGTTTTAATTTTAAGTCTTGTGGGAATAAAAATCCAAAATGGCAGTACCCACAGACTCATAAGGAAAGACAGAGAAAACATGTAGGCATATGCGAATTGAGTCTACCAAACAATGTGGGTTCCTTTAATTTTATGTATGGCCATAAGGTACAAGATCCTCATTTCCACAAACATTCAGTAAAATTGGATTAGTCAAAACTGTTTTCTAAGCTAAAACATTCAGTACTCCTCTGTTATAGTTCATCAATATCACACAATGCTTTTCGCAATAAGCAGCGGGTTACAATGTTGTTTAATTGTCTTACATAAAAATTTATAATACTAAGGGACAATTTAATGATAATTCAGTGTCAATCACAGATGGCTTTTTCGTTGTTTTGCTTAATCTAGCATAAGGTATTCATGTTTAATTCTAGTATTATGACTATTTTAATCATTATACACGGTTTAAAATTAATGTGCGGTCGAGACATAATTTTATGTTCCACAACAAGGAAAATTTCTTCAATACTTTCATCATTTCACAACCAGATTTTATTTCAATTCCACCCTTAGAATTCAGAGTATAAAATAGCACCGATGATAGTATTATTTCACCAAGTTGCTGTTGCAAACGCTTCTTTTAACATCTCAAACATTAAAATTAAAATATTTGTTTACAAATAAAAAAAAAAGCAATACATTGGCATAAAATTACAAGAGACATCAAACAGCTGTAATATCTCAGTGATTGTGATTGGTCGGATTCTTAGCAATGGAAAGAACGGGGAAAATGGGGGAAATTGAAATTTGACCGCACATTTATTTATTTATGGGGTATATTATGAGACTTTTTTTTAAATTTTCATGAACAATAAGTTTTGCAGAATAAATTAACAAACCAAAGTTTACAATTAACTCTAAAATCCACTCCTGCAACAATTGTAACTGCACATTTTTGTAAAAATAAAAATACCCTTTGATTCAGAGGCACAATGCCCCAAACCATCAGACCGTACGTCATCTTTGAGTTACTATTTGAACAACTGATTGCGATGACACCACAGTCTTTTAAAGTAAAGATGTCAGAAGTCATCTTTTTTTCAAGTTTTTAGGATAATTTCGTCAGCCTTCCATGTCTATAGTTTTATGAAGCCCACCCAGTTAAAAAAATATATCTATTCCACGACCCTCGCTAATGTTACAGTAGAACCTCGATAGTTCGACTCTCGATAGTTCGACACTCCTGATAGTTCGACATGGTCCATGACAACTTAACATATTAATAATGACTGATAGTATCCATGTTGGAGCCTGACAAAGGTGAAAATTAAAACAAAGTGGCGAATGATTTAAATGTTGTTAATGTTAAAGTTCAATTAAGTTATGGTTTCATTAAAATTTAGTGTTTTCCAAATTAAAATTATGGTTTTTATACTCCCAGTATTAAAATTTCCCATATACTCCCTATAGTTCGACATTTCGATAGTTCGACACTCGCTAAGTCCACAAAGTGTCGAACTATCGAGGTTCTACATAAGTAAACATCTTATTGCTACCAAAATATCGTTGAACCAAACTTACTTTGGGTATAGAACAATCGGAAGGGCACTGAATATATCTGATTTGCCAATACCACTCTCCAACAATAATGGCACAGTTTCAGAAATGCTAGACAGGGGCACAAGGAAGTAGAATGGGTGAAGTTTCAATTTCTGACGTAGTGCTTTATTTTCGTAGCCCAAATGTTTTTTCAAGTAATGTAAAATGTCTGTTCCTCCACTTTGATCATGACCCATCTCAATACGTCTGAAAAAAACATAAATAAATTTTCAGGAAACTAGTGCATCTCTTTTTATTTGTTTGGGGTTAGTAAAAAACAAATTTATAATCAAGCTGTACATAAAGCTGTAACATTGTGGAAAATCTGGTCCTAGATTGCTTTATAATTTATTGATACTTACAGCCTGAAGCAATCTTCATTTTTTGGTTTGTGATGCGTTTCAGCGTTTACGGCATCCTCAGACTTCACAAACACACTTAAACTAATAGTACATTACATACAGACAAATATCACCTCGCGGATCATTGAGTTTATTAAAAAACAGACATTAAATTATACATGCACAAATAAAAATTCGGGGAGCTCCCATTACGGCCACACGGTAGAGGTTCGTGCATTTACAAATCCAACAATAACAAGCCAGTCCGTGCACGAACCTCTACCGTGTGGCGGTAATGGGAGCTCCTCGAATTTTTATTTGTGCTTGTATAATTCAATGTATGTTTTTTAATAAACCCAACGATCCGCAAGGTGATATTTGTCTGTGTGTAATGTACTATTAGTTTAAGTGTGTTTGTGAAGTCTGAGGATGCCGTAAACGGCGAAACGCATCACAAACCATTAAACGAAGATTGCTTCAGGCTGTAAGTATCAATAATCTGATATAAAGCTGTAATGTTACTTGCACTAAAGGTAAATACCCTTCACATAAAAAACATGATCAACAAAAAAATTTGTATGGTATTTTGTAATTAATTGCATCTGTAAGGCAACTAATAAACGATATCTGTACAATAAACTAGGTACAATAAACTAGGGATTAGGAGGCCCTGATAAAGCCAGCTAGAAATGTCTCCCTGTCTGATATTGTACAGTCACCAAGAGTTGAGATTTGCAATGGGGAAAGTCAGAGTGGGTCAGTATCTTGCTGAGCGAGGGAGAGAATTATCCACCCCTAGGAACTGAAATCCCCCTGGAGGAGACTTCCCAATCCAACAAAACCCTAAGTACGTCAGACAAGGAATGCCCTTCAGTATTGTGTTGGTCTGTTGTGTTACAATGGTTCAATCCCAAGCCCCAAGCAGCCCAGAGACGCTAGACAATGGAAAAATCCTGCAATGGAGCGATAGAAAGCAGATGGTAGTTCAGGGGCAGCTTAAATCTGATTTTAAATGTACAAAAGTAGGAGTTCCTCAGGGCTCAGTACTTGGTCCCTTTTTGTTCATTGTTGCTATCAATGACTTTGCTTTTAGTATTCCCTGTAGTTCAGTGCTTTATGCAGATGACACTACCTTGTTCTACTGCAGCAAAGACATTGAAAACCTAATTTTATAAAAAGAAAATTGTACGGACTTAGCTTCTCGATGGTTTCAAGATAATGAGTTGTTGGTAAATCAAAGTAAGACTGAAAGTTTAATTTTTTCTTTAAACCAAGACATTGTTAGCAACAAAAGTAATGTAAAACTATTATGATTACACTTAGATAGTAAATTAAGCTGGGAATTTCATGTTAATAATTTATGCACTAAGTTAGCTCGAGTTACTTATCTTTTGCGTAAATTGAAGGGCTGTGTAGATTGTGATATGTCGATAACTGCTTATTACGCATTTTTTCATTCACATTTGAGATATGGAATTACCCTTTGGGGCAATGTAGTAATTCAAAAAAGGCATTTATCTGGCAGAAAAAAGCCCTTAGGATTATAAAGAATGTTCCAGATAGTGAAAGTTGTTCGCCAATATTTAAAGAATTCAAAATCATGACATTGTTTAAAACTCTTTACATTTATTATTGTTTAGTTGATGTAAAACAATCTCTAAATAAATTTGTAACAAGACAGAACATACACGCCCACTTTACAAGAAAAAAATATTTTTTAGAACTGCCATCCATTAGATTAGAGAAAAGTAGAAGCAGTCACTTGTTTATGAAACTTAAGTTATTTAACAAATTGCCTGAAAAAGCTTGGCAACTTTTTGGCGCTTTGGAAGCGGATGGTCTATACAAACGTTATTGCTAAAATATTATCGATAAAAATTAAATCTTCTGGTAACTTTTTATTAAAGAACTAGTAATGTGGTAAGGTCTATATTATTTTAATTTTATGATTAGGGGCTTTTGCCTCTACAAGCCACAAGTAAATAATAAAGGAATAAAACTTGTCAGTGTACGGTGAAATAATATATAGTGGTGTAACTAAAATAGGGTACGCTAATCCGAACTAATTGAGACCGGACACTGTTCGGTTTTATCAACTTTCGGAATAGGCAGAGTTTATAGACACATTGACTCGTTTACTCAAATAGGGTGTATGATCTCAACCTTGATACAACTCCAGGTAGTAAAGAACAGTTGGTTGAAACAAAGCAATAAAGTTTGACAGCACGATCAAAACACAGAAAAGTAAATGCAAAAGCAACTCTAAATTGCATCTAATGATCATATATTCTGTGTCACTGGTAATATCTAATATCAACGACCAGGATTTTCCCAAGTTTATAAAGTGAAAGAAAACTGGTAACTCAGTGATCTTTTGTCCACAAGAACTCACTTGTGTTCAACAAGTAAGTTTGTCCATACATTTATTTGTAATGTCATTTAAATAAATGGTATCAGTTAACTGACACATACTTTCCCCAAACAATATAAAAAAGGTGTTAAAAGCTTTAAACATAAATGTCTTGATGACTCAGTCAGATAGCTAACAGCTGATCAGCATGAGTTTGACCCTATGTGTGTCTGTGACTTAACAACGTACTGCGTTTACCGCTATACGAAAAATTGAATTTTATCCGCAACCACTTAACGTGGAGCAATAATTTAAAATACTGGATTATCTTGTTTTTTGAGCTTTATTTAATTATGATAAGTAAAATTTATTTCAAGATAACAACTATTTTGAAAATCGAAAAAAATCGATTTTTTTAAACACTTTTTATGTAGAACTTTTGAACGCGCATTTTCTCGGAGATGCAGGTGGTGTCATTTTATTCACCATTTTAAGCTTAATAAATCACAAAATTTTAATAAAAATCGTTAGAGCAGTTTTTGAGAAATTTAGATTTTCCACGGTTTTTGAGGGTTTTTGGGGGTTCACTACCCTTAAAAATCAAATATTAAAAAAAATTTTAAACAAAGGCTGGAATTATCGTGGGTTTGGACCTACGTACCAAATTTCACCAAAATCGGACCATTGGGGCATTCTCAAGCTCCAAGAACACACATCCAGACACAAAGACATCACCCTGAAAACCACTTTTTTGGACTCAGGGGGAACCAAAATGGATATATCCACAAATTCGAAAATTTTGACGAAAACAATACTTTCTCCATATACAAGGGCTATTCAGAAAGTAAAGAATGTTTCCGTCTTACGCCGTTAGGCGCACGCGTATCGCCTATATTAGGGTATGAGAGCACTCGGGGCCATTTTGAATTTAAAAATAAAGAAAACTAGCAGCGCGACAATGCTCCTAGTGTCACTGCTGGATAGTCACTGAGGCCCCGAGTGCTCTCATACCTAAATATAGGCGATACGCGCGCACCTAACGGCGTAAGACGGAAACGTTCTTAACTTTTTGAATAGCTCTCGTACTATTGTATAGGAAAGTAAAATAGTTTATTGTACAATATACAATATTCATGTATATTGTATATTGAATGTAAAATTAGCGTGACGTACTTCTTGAAGTCTTGACTGATGTTGGTGACTAGGCTGATGGACAGGCAGCGCCACTTGAGCTCGGCCAGCAGCTGGGAGCGGGAGCGCGTCGTGTGGTAGCGGTAGATCATGAAGCAGATACGCGGACTGCAGAAGAACGGGCGGAACACAGGGTCGGAGTGAAGCGCGGCGCACCGCTCGGCCACGGTCTCCGGCGACAGAGTCAGCACGCTGGCGTACTTCTCCAGCCCTTCCTCAGGGACATTGTATTTCTGCAAAACATCATGTGCCAATGTTAATATACACTCTCTTTTTGTTCTCAGTCCACTTGGATGAGAAATCCTAATAAGGATGTTAAAAGAATGAGGCGGAGGAATGTGAAAAAAGGAGTAAAGAGGAGTTAAAAACATTAAGTACAAAATTCATAGAAGGTGAACTGAAAAGTAAAGAAAGAAGACACAAGAAGAGAGCAAAATAAGACTGAGAAAACATTTTTCAAGCAATAATAGGCCTATTACGACAATTCATAAAAATTTAGGAAAGAAAAACGTAACAGCATAAAAAGCATGTTCTTTTGTAAATTTCAAACATTTCTAAACGATATCAGGGCAATATTTGAAAAAACAGCCCTTTTTTCATATTATCATTTTTTTTCTTATGATTTATTTTCAATAAAAACCTCAGTGATACAGGGTAGAAAAAGTCTGGAAACGGTTTAATATGCTTTAAAAACTTTTAATTAACAAAACTAAAACTTAGCAATTTTTTAGTCTCAAAGTCTACTTCCTAATTAACATTCAACTTAAAGGGGTGGGGAAGGGGACAGTCCACAAGGAGTCAAAACTTGATACATATTTTGACCTAAGCTTGCTTTTAAAATTTTCTTCTGACTCCTTGTGGACTCCCTTCCCTTGAAGGTTTAATGTAAATTATTATTTTGGCAAATATACTTTAAAATCATAAATCAATTTGCAAAGTTTCAGTTTTGTCACTGAAATACTTTTAGAGATAAGCTTATATCGTTTCCAGACTATTTTCCACCCTGTATACACTAGAACCCTGCTATAGTCGGCAGGGATGTCATGGTGCCGGAACGCCGTTCCGGCACTGGTTTTGGCCGGAAGTGGAGATTTAATAAAATTTGGTGTATTAATTGTAAATAAAGAAATATTTTCCAAGCAACAAGATTACAAGTGACTAACGATATAGCGTTCACCGACTGCCGAGTCCACGGATTGGAATACAGTTTACAATTTGCGGCCCAACACCAATCATGTTATCTTTGGTAACAGCGCTCATAGCCGCTGATCAAGTACATTAACTACAGTGATATGAATGCCTGCCGCCAAAGACGCTATCATCAGTATATATGGACAGTTGTTTGATGAGAAGTGACGAGAACTGTATCGAATGCTGACTGAAAATATATGTCATAACCTCTAAAGTGACCTAGATTAGCTGAATGCGTTCGGGAAGTAATGCACGATCGCTTTGCGCAGTGTAAGACCGTCCAAAAGCTGCTCGTCTATATGAATAGAAAAACTAGAAACATTATAAATCTTTCAATTTGTTTACAACATCCACATTGGCTATTAAAATATGGACAATGTTTTCGAAATATCTATATTTTACTTTATTATGCATTTTTCTTCCAGAGGTTTAGATGTTGTATAAACGTGCTCTGTGATGTTTCCTTTTTCGTTGTACTTTGCCTATTCTTGTTGGATTGTTTATTACGCCTGCTATGTGTCTAGTCAGGCCTTCTAGCCTATTAATACATCGCCCTGGAAGATTTATGAAATAAGTATAGGATTTAAAAAATTAACCAAATGTAAAGCACAAATAGTTTAGTTGTAAATAAATAATTAATAGTAATCATGGGTGATTCTAACACTGGCGATACCGCTTCAATGATGGCATCTGCTGCTTCTACAATTGGCCTAGCCTACTGCGGCTACCTGCGGCTTGGCCTGCCGAAAATAGTTTTTGAGTTCGGCTTTGAATTTCTTTTTAATCAAGTTAAAAGTTAGCAGTCAGCACAAAAAATAAACTAAAAAACCTCGTCAAAAAGTAAAAACACTAAATTGGGCAAATTAACATCATAACTTAAACAATTCTGTAAGTGTAGTTTTTTTGGGCGGGGGGTGGGGGGGTTGCGGGGCGCAAATCTGGGCCAGGTGTACCGTTCCGCCACTGCAAAAATTGCCATGACACCACTGATAGTCGGGGGCAATAGAACAGGCGTGTCAAGGTCAAGTCTTCTAATAAGACAGCTGATTTTTACTCATTTAACTACATGTTAATTAGCTTGACCTTCACCCGCCTGTTCTATTGCCCCCGAAATCCAACCAATTATGGACCAAGCATGGTTTGTATTGCCGAATGTTACAAGTAACCAAACAATCATTACTAAAGAAAAATCCATTACAATAAACTTTTTTTACGAATACAAAAAAGTGCAAATGAAAATCATTTGACTTTTTAAAAACTTATCATTCAAAAAATAAACAAAAATCACAAAAATATCTTGAGCCATTTGATTAACTTTTGAATAATATTTTTGCATTCCCTTGGAGTGTCGGACAACTTTGCTTGACAAATTATTTCATTTCTGTACTTGTTTGTTATAAATAAGCCACAGAATATTCAGCAGAGCCTACTTTATGTCTGTTTCTCACTGACAATCCACTTGAATGGTTAAAATATTCTAGTTATTTATATACGGTTTTAAAACTGTACTTTTTTTCTCACTTGCTATGATTGATTTGTTTCGCAAACCCCTCAATATCTCTCTATGAATCCCTGGTGCTACGCGGATACTAGGTTGAGAAATGCTGTTCTACAATTGATTATCAACTGACAACTTCTTTCCTGCATTGCGTAGTTATTACTAATGCTTTAACTCCTAATCTTTACAATAGAAGATATACATTATTTACATACTGGAAAATAGCTAGGAGGTAATTTAAAATAAAACTCACCTTCAGAATTTCCATTACTCTCAGCAGTTTGTCAAGAGGTCTCATCAGAATTTTCGGGGTTGCGGATGCAACATCCTGGATTGGCAAATTTCCTAGCTTTGGAAGATTCTCTATTACCTCCAGAAAGTTATCAGGATGGTGATGTAACAGGAACATGTTCATCTTGATCTGAAGCATAAGGTACAAATGGTCATCTACAATGTGGTACAGTGTTATCACCCCATCCTGAAAATCTGCCTATTCCAAACAAAGTTCTTCAGGACACAGTTAATTATTATTAAAAACCAGGAAAAATCTAGAGGTATTAATTCCTAAGCTATCACAGCGGTAGCTCAGTGTTAAGTCTCTATCCTTAGATGTCAGGGGTCCCAGTTCAATCCCAAGCGGGGCGAAATTTCACGCATAAACATGACCGGTCACCTTCGGCTAGCCTATGTGCCTTAATGTTGTGAGGTACAGTGCAGTCTTAATCATCACATAGGTTTATTGGCTCATGGTGACGAGCAGTGGATGTTAAAAAATATATATACCAAAATAGTATATTATGAAAATTATGTGCTCTTATACATAAATCATTTTATTTTGGCCTAAATACAATTTATTTTGAAATGTTATAATTTTTACAAGTAATAAACATGTTAGGTCGACATTTTTATGGCATGGCCTTTATTATGATTGTATGTTCATATTTTTGTGCTGTCTTCAAATATTAATCATTTTCTTAGAACACATTATTTATGATTAAAAGAAATATTTGCTCCTTGACAAACGTACAAAAACCTGGAGGAGGTTGGAATTCAATAATTTTTAAGATTAAGTAGGCTATTCAAAACAAACACAGAAAATGCCCTTAAGCTATAAATTGAGGTTTTTTTTTAAATTTACTTTTCTTTGTCATAGTAAAATTGAAGTCTTTTTTATGAAAATACAGTTCAACACTGTTATCTAAGTCTATTATACACCATGTCTTCTCAGACCTGCATACTTGGTCGATTTACAAAGAAGGAGATTTAGGTAAACAAAGCCACTTCAAGAATATTTGTAGACAGTGAAACTTAGATGGTGAGAATGGCAATTGGCTTAGTGGTCAGTCAAATGAAACTGCTACACACACAAACACACACATACACACTTTGCATGTAAGGCGCTTAAAAATGAAAAAAAAACAACAAGGATCGTTAAAGTCCCTGAAATAAATTCATAAAAAGTTCCAAAACTATCAAACTATGGGTTAAGCTCATCAGAGGCCTGGGTATTTGTGGACAAGAATATTGCATTATAGCAACAATAAGTTGTTAGCCTGGCAGGCAGAAGGCCTTAGACACCCAATCATCAGGAACCGTAGAACTTCTCTCACCTAAATCTAAACCAAAGTTCAAATTTGATGGCCATCCTGTAATGAAAATTAGATTTTTATGATAAGACAATAGCCCATAAAGTAAAGAATATTTGTGCATCATACACAATGATTCTTAAGTTTTTGCTGAGTTTGTACCCACTCATTCTCTAAATCAGATACCCCTTTTCCAACAAAATGCCTCGTCTTTTACTCTGTATTGCCAAGTTTTAGTCTTAAAAGGGTTCATAACAAGTCATTTGAGTTGTCGTTCCTCCCCATTGTATAAACTCTAGATGGAATAAACCCTTACGGTAATAATGTTCCTTGTGACACCACTATTTCTAAATTTTACTGAACAAAGACTATTTTTTATTGCATAGTAATGAAACCCATAGCAGAATGACATAAAAGATAGAACTAACTTTTGTGCACCTAGTCGCGGTGGTAAAGGATTCGCGTCAGGCGTGATGCACAAATTTTTAAATTTTTTGTTTTCATGACAACCCCTATATTACAAGTTAGTTACTTACCTTATTCTCCGACAATCTGACTTGATTGATCAAAACATCATAACACTGCATCACCAGCCGTATGCTCTTTTCGTGCAAGTGTTCATATGATACAAATTTATCCTTTACTTCCTCCATGCTGAGTCCAAACTTCCAAGAAATATACGTTTGAAGAGCAACTGTCTAAAAATCAAATACACAAATGTTAAATCGGTTCTTAAATAAAGGATAAGTAAAAATAGTAAAATTGATTTTCTACTAAGTAGTAACTTAATGTAGTGGTGATTCATATTAAAAGGAAATTTATTAATTTGATGCTATTAACAGTTTTGAATTGTTATTACGGTTATTTGGTTACTTCAATGTAGGGTAAATCCGGGAGAGATGGCGCACATTTTCAATATCGCCCATAAAAAAATCCCATGATGCACTTTAGGAAAACATATTTATTTTACGTCATAACAAACAACTTTTCTAAGACATATATTTTTTAGAGATTTTTAAATGCAACCTTTAGTCATAATAATTGACCTCGAAAAAAATCTTACATCGCGGCGTCTATCCCTTATACTCAGGGTGACATGCCGCGCCCTTATGGGTGATATGCCGCACTCTAATTAAAATAAAAACTAGTATTTTTAAGAGCAAAAATCATCAAATTTATTGTTAAAATATATATTCATAGTAAATAAAAAGGTCTAGGACTAAGAAATCACACTGAAACTCTTCCAGCTGTACGTTTTATTGTTTTCTTATGAGTACATATCAAAGCTAAGTTATATTTAATTAAGAGTAAATAATAGACTTTTAAAACAAGTAATTAAAATATAAAACATTAGGACAAAATTAATTAGTCAATTTTTATGAGGATTTTTTCCTGTCATTTCGCCCACAATCTACACAAAATGTTTCGAAAATTGTACAATCTTCATGCACCCAAGCCTTGCATGTTAGTCAGCACAACCAGTCACATTTTTTTAGTTCCCTCGTAGGTATATTTCCTCACATTCCTTACACGTGTCAAGGGATATTTTCTTTGATTGATCATTACTATAATTTGGGTCGTCGGGGTCTGAATCGCTGTTTTCAAATTTCTGCCTCCCGGAAAGATATCCCCAGCTTGTATCCTTGCAATTGCCACCTTCAGTCTTTCTGGATCCCAAAGACCTCCAGGCTTAGCCCCTGGTTTCCGCTTATAAAATGTAGGCATTCACACCTAAAAAAAAAAAAACATACTAGCTACAATATTATATTTATGTAATGCATAATAGGCCTATGAAAAAAACTATAAACCTGGATAATATGTAATTAAACGGGAAATTAAACACATTTTTATGTAGGCCTAAAGAAACACAATATATTCATCTCTAATATAATCTTACAGTAAAGAAATATCGTGTATTGTTAGGCCTCTAATTTCATTAACAATATTTTAGTAACGTGAATCATGTTATACTACGCAAAGGAGCGTAAATTTAAAATAATAGCTTAAAGCAGAAAGCATAAGCTATGTGTTGGAAAGAATGTGAAACTTGTTTCTTTAGGCATTTTGACCTTTCAAAATATGCATTATAAGACGCTTGAACAACACACCAAATAAAAGAGAAATGTTTTTATTTATTTAAGCCAATTATTTTATTAGTGCGGCAAGTCTCCCAGTCAAAACTACCCGCGGCATATATACCGGATTTCATTGCGGCATGTATCCCGATCTGTAGGGGAGAGACGCCGCACTCTGTAATTCCATGACCTTGGCAACCATGTTGGCCGAACTAGAATCAAAAGGCTCCCAATAGAACTCACTGTTTATACAACTTCCCAAACGTTGTAATGTATTCCTCTGTTTAGCTTAAATTATGAACTAACCATAACACCAAGAAAGATTTCAATGAAACATCCAGTGACTTACCTCGTTTATTAACGATGGGTTACGTATATCTTCCACGACCGTAATAAAAACACCTGATACGCGGCCTGACATCCACTGCGCATCAGTAGCGCGGTTTCGGGCACACTCTGTCGGCATTTGCCGAAACTAGGGGGGGTGCGCAGTCTATACCGCATGCGGCAACTCTCCCGGACTTACCCTATGGTTTTGCATTTTTTCAAATCTATTTTGCTGTACAGTTCTGCAGTATAGTTTCATCTAGAGAATCTGGTAATATATCCATTATATTTCTGTGATGCCGTAATCTTTACATGTAATTTTCACATCACGTCTTTGTTATACAGTGAAACTTTGATATATCGAACCTGAAGAGGAATATGAATACTTCGATAAGTCAGTGACATATCGAGGTTCATAGCAATAGAGGAATAATTATGTGTTTACTGTGATTAGGAAACTTACATTTTGCCATTAAATACAAGAATAACAGTCCATTATAACATTATAAGTTGTTTATAACCCCTTCCATGCGGCAGTTTTTGTCCCACACCGATCGTCAAACGTCAAAACTCAGTACTCTTCACACTAATGGTACCGTCTAAACAAGTTAATGGACACTTAACCATAGCTTTTGTAATAATGGCATAACACTATCCCAAGAACCGGAACATGATTGGTAACTACTGTTCATAACCATAGCCCAGAATGCCTTGTGGTCACTCGGCTAGCAGACGGAAATTTCCTCTGTAACTCTGTAAATATGTAACTTTTTTCTTACCAGCAGCCCAAATGTATGGTTTTAGTAAGTTACCGCCCACAAACCACTACAAAATAACCGGTGGGTAGCGCTGATGTTTATTTATTTATTTTCAAAAGCTGCAAAACAGATAACAATAATATTGTAGCTTAATCTAAATTACAAAAAAGGAGACATTGAATTAAATATTGTTATAATTTATTGTTCACATTAATATTTATAATCAACTTGAGGAACACACTTAAGTTAACTTAAGTTCAAACACTTCAATTATAATTTAATAGAAAACAAAACAATCAAGATTATTATTAAACTATACAAAACAAATAACATGCAAGATATGCAAAATAGTTTTATATCATTGGGCTAAAATGTTTTAAGTGTTATAATTTAAGCGTCTTTAAAAAAGCCACCTTTTTAAAAACAAAAAGGCCAAAATGTCTTGAAAAAGACAATTGTATTATGAATCCCCATGACAAACTTGAACTTAGTATAACAATCTATTACAAAATGCCTACTAAAAATTTATGGGTAAACACAATGGCAAAAAGTACCAGGCCAGAGTAAAAAACTGTAGTGACATTAACAAAGGAATCTGTGGTACCCTATAGTGTAAAAGTGTAATTAAAATTACAGCCTTTTATTTAGAACTTCAAAGACTTAAAAAATTTCACAAACATTTTTATTCGGGAAAACAACATTAAAAAATATTTAAAAAGATCCGAAAATGTAGGAAAGTAGGACAAATTTTCAAAAAGTAGGACAATTCCTACTTTTTAGTAGAAAATGTAGGATGACTAGAAAATTGGTTGATCAGCATTTCCTACTTCTGGACTGCTAGTCAATATATTAAAATATGTTTTCATCACAATCTGAAAAACTTTTTTCTTGGGTTAGACTATTATTTTTTTTTAATAATTAATCAAAGAGAAGCAGATTAAAAGATTTTCTCTGTTTTGAAAAATGTGGACTGTAAGAAAATTGGTAATTAGTACCAAATATGGAATGATGGTTTAAACCCTTACCTGGGCGTTTACTACAGACTCTTCGTCGCTTGTCTCACTCGGATACAGCTCACGTGGAATATCAGAATAACTCAGAATATTATGTGCTACATCAATGTTTTTAGGGATAAAATCAGTCTTTTTCAGATCTTTGATAAGAGATTTGTTCAACCTTGCAAACCTGGCCAAGATCAAAGAATATGTCAGCAATCAGAAATAAAACCATTTTTATTCACATTTTATTCACATTTATTCACATTTTTTATGGACATTCACATGCACAAAGCACCTCCATGGTTGTGTATATTTTTTAAGCAAGTGCCGCTTCCACTGTCACTTCCCTGAGTTGACTGTACTCCTGCTGTTTTTACAGTGTGATACATCAGTACTCAATGTGAATTGTAAATATTATAACTAGACGCTAGCAATGGAGAGCGAGTTGCCTCCCTCAAATACCGGTTGAACATTGTATTAGAGTGAATCAACGGCGAAAACGCAGCCACAACAGCACAAAATTGCGTATTATAATTTAATGTTCCTGGATATAAAGAATACCATACAGTGAAAAATGTTACTAATAAAAATTATTGATGTTTGAATAACGCCGGAATACTAAAGGGCTTGATTGAAAATGTGCCTTAATATACTTTACTGTATGTATTAGCAATAACTTTTTATCTTTGAATACTCTGCTTTTTCTTGGTAGTAACTTAACTAATTTAAAATTACTAGTATACGTGTTCCTCGAAATCGAGCAATTTATTTAAATACAGTACAAATGTTACTTTAGCTCTAAATCAATGACATCCGACCAATCCAATATTGTGAATCAACTGATTATTAACAGATGTTTCAAATGCTTTATTCAGTGCCCAATGTTATTTAAATGGGAAATTTTGAGATTTCAATGTTGGATAGCGCCTTTATTTTCAGTTTGATTCTCATCAGTTTTTGGCGGAAACAACTACAGACCAAGCCCTATACAACGACACCAAAAACTTGAAAATCGGTTAAAAATTGTAGGAGGAGTTCTCAAGACAAAAAAACCCTTAGCGTATTAAATAAGTAAAGATTTACTTTATCCAGCAACCCCCCTCCCCCAATCTATGTCTCCCGTAGATTCATAGATTCAATGGTTCTTGGAATTGACTGATTAACTGCTACCTACTAACCACTGCGGCACAGAAATTTTTAGCACTGCACCACTGACTGTGTCCCTCTTTAATGAACACTCAATTATAGAAGAAATTCTTTACAGAAAATTCAATTATGAAAATTTAATTATAGAAAACTCAATTAATTGTTAAAATCCAATCAAGAAGCAGTTGGAGCAACAGGTCTCCGACATTCACATCTTACAAACACAACCGATAACACTACTGGGATGATGTACTGTGCACTAGTTATGTAGGCCTTTAAGCCACAAGTGAAATCGTTAAGTTTCAAAAATACCTTACGAGTGGCTTAAAAACTGAATATAATTGTTGTACAATACTTTATCTATAATCAATTTAAATTTGGTAAAGCATCGTAAAAAAACTAATGAACAAGTTGTCCATTTATACGTTAGGAGGTCACAAATCAAAACATATCCGTATCCGATTCCATGATCTAATTGTGGTTCTCACTCACTATATCACACTCCTTTGAGGTTAGACACATACGGAAACTAGAACTTGAATCGTGATGGAAGAATCAGCTGATTTGTGAATTGCGTAATATCTATTATAACACTACTTCCATCAAATGCCGAGCTCTCATTCGTCTACAACCTGAATCATATAAAGTGAGTCCATTATCATAATGATTATGCACTGGATTTTCATTTGGTTAAATAATGCACTTCTTCACGATGTTATTTGTGATTGGTGTTTATTGCAACAATCGTAGATTACAATATTAAAAATGTTTTATCCTTTCATTCCTGTACCAAATAGGCTGGATTTTTTAAATAGGGGATATAGATGCCAATTTCAATGGCATTTAAGTTTATTTAATACATTAGTGGAGCTCTCACTTACTTACTTATCCGTGCCAAAGTTATTTTTCTTGTTTCCACACCACATTCTTCTAACAGTTTAAAACGATGGTCAATCAATTGTGGGTTCAGCTTCAGTATATTTGGTTGTTTCTGGATATCCTTGGCTGTGAATCCTAATTTCTGGGAAAATAAATCACACTGGTGTTGATGATATAAAATCAGCACTTAAGATTCATCTTCACCTTTGGGCTAGTAGCACAGTCCAGCAAATAGTTAACCATATGGCTTATAAGCAAAACATCGTATTTTATTCCCCTGTTTTGGATGCCGTTTTTCAACCATTTTTCTTTAAACTTGGTAAGTGTTTAGTTGAATAGTTATATTACATCCCTCAAATCTCAAAATTTTGAAAATGTAAAAATATTACTCTCTATGACGTTGCAAAGTAACTCACTTTTAAGATTTATTTTCTACTTATACCATTTATTTTTCCTGATATATCACGTATGAGGGACCTAGATCTAACCTTAAACTACAATAAAACATAAACTTTACTAATAAATATCCAAAAACACCGTCCGAAACAGGGGAATACGGAGGCATGTTTTCAGTGTTTTTACAAGGGTGAAGATGACTCTTAATAATAGTGACCTACTATGTAAGATCAAAGATAAGTTCTATGGATAGAGCTATGGTATATACCAGTAGTAAATAAAAACATTTAAGGACTTCGGGTTATAAACACTTTTTAAAAATAAGGAAAAAAGTTGATTTCCCTTGAAAATTTCAAATGCCAAACACTTTGAAAATATGCACTTGAAAAAAGGAATTGTTTTTATAACAATTTTCTGATAAATGTGTGACACAAAAATTCTTGGACTTTTAAAATATTATAATTTCATTAGGTCTCTACACCCACCCTCTATCATGAAACTTTTATAATTAATATATTTATGTCATAAATATATTAATAGACAAGCATGTGTCTTTTCCTCCTTTTTCGTCAAATTGTGGGAAATGTAGGAGAAATCCACGCACACCGTTAGAAAGGTGGATGAGCAGAATCCCATTCTAATTCACATCGGACTCCAGGGCTACACCCGACAGGCTTTCAAAGTTCCAATGTTAATCTTATGGAGAAAGAATAATTGATTGAATCATTAGACAGCTGTTGTAAAAACAACTGATGGAAAAACAGATGTTTCGGTTATAAAATGTTTTTAAACTTCTTTGGTTCAGATCAACTGAAATTTGATTAAATTTCGATCAGGAGGCGATCTCTAGTTAAATATAATTAGTCCATTTGTTAAAAGAATAAAGGGTCGGGTGTGTTGAACTTGCTTCAACCTCAGATGGAGCAGCGCACTGCGCCACCAGGAAATATTCCGTCAGCTGGACTCAACGCATGCCCTGGCCACTGGCCTAGTTAATTGTAACAGCATGTGTAAGAAATGCACTGATGTTGTTCCAGCCAGAAGTCACTACTGCCAGTGTTGCTCCTTGTAAATTTGATGGTGGTGGGGGAATTGGAGGAGACGGAGGGACATGCACCGTTGAGCACTCAGCACTGCTTGCACATTGTTGAGCTCGTAGCTATAAGTCTGTTCACTGTTTGGTTGTATCGATGTATTGGATGGATCAGGATTCCTTTATGAATTCTCTGCAAATCCCTAAAGATAAAGTACTAAGTTATTGTTTAGTAAGTTATTACGGACATTTTCCATCACTGGTTAGTAAAATAAGTAAAATTTATTTCACCGATAATTTCACGGTTGAAAATATAGTAGAATCTCTTATCTGACCTCTCAAACCCTTGTCCAACCGTGTATCTGTGATTTCCATTGTTGCTAAGCCTGTCGAAACAAGAAACTATTCATTATTTGTAGAGACATTAGATGTATAAAAATTATCTTTTTCAGTTATTATACTTATCTTGATGTTTCAATTAATGTGTAATAGGTACAAAAAAATTGTATTACAATATACTGTATACAATACAAAAGCTGTTTTTTCTATCTAGGAAGTGCATTTCATTTGCTACTCCCGATATGCGACTTAATGGCCTTTCCGACCATGGCCCGGTCCCATCACGGTTGGATTCAGAGGTTCTACTGTACTAAATTGTTTAATTTTTTGGCTCTTGTAAGATTTGTACTTAATATTAAAGTGTGGCTTCTTCGTGGGGTAGGCCCTTGACTTAGTGGGGTAGGGAATTTCTGAGGATTTTTTCCCAGAATCGGATAAAACTAACAGTTGTTAACAAAAATTACAAATTAACGTTTCCCTGCAAAATTCCCCATGGGGTGAGAGGTGGTAAAAAATGGAAAAAATCTTTATTTTATTTTGAGTGATAAAAAAAAAAATTCAATATAGCCAAAAATTTTCAAAAAATATGTAGACTGCATTAACATAAAGCATTCAACCCCCATTCACCCCCAAGTGGTGGGACGGGGGCAAAGTTGGGGTAGTAATCCGCCATTACTACCGAACAGTGGACAGCAACAAACAAATAGTACACGCTCAACAATGCAAGCAGTGCTGCGCACTTGACAATACTTGTTTCCTCCGACTCTTCCGATTCCCCTTCCACCACCAAATTTACGAGGAGCAACACTGGGGGAGGTGACTCCTTGTTCAAGCCAGGGGCCTGAATTTCCAGGCAGACTTGCACGATAAATTTCAATAATGATGACTTGATCTGCTTGACGGCAGTACCGAACGGCACCGGCAAGCCAATGAGCAGCCTCTCGCCCCCCCCCCCCCCCCCCCACCCCCCCCCCCCCCCAAAGGGATAGGCTGGTGGTCAGACTTGTCGTGTCGTCTTTCCCATGATAATTATCGGACTCAGATTGTAGCTGTTGTGGACTGATGTGAACCGCTTTAAGCTTAACCGATATAATATATTGTGAATTATTATACTGCTGTAAAGTTGTTCGCTGACTATTTTAACACTTTGAACCCTGGGCGCTGATTTGCCGTTTTAAGTGCGTTACTGGCCAATTTAGGGGTTAAAATTTAAATTCGTAGCTTGCTATACATATTTTTTACCCATATAAATTATATATCAAAATAAAGAGAAAAATATAACCTTTCTAATGATATAAATTTTAATAAAATTACAAAAAAAATTTTTTTTTGGGTTCCACATAAAATTTACAAAAAAATTTTTTTTTTGGGTTCCACATAAAATTTACCAAAAAAAAAAGAAGAAAATAAAAATTGGGATGGTGCGTACACTTATATAGAACATAGTTTAATATTTACTGTGAATCTAAAAGCTAATTCACAGTCTAAACACTTATAATAACAGTAAAACTACACTTTATTTGTCACGAAAATGAACGTAAACAAAGTCAGCCATTACTGCAGACAACAACACTGCGTCGTCAGCTGGCGACGCAAAACATCGGCTGCAGACATTTGGATTTATTTTTCTGCTACAAAACAGATGGCTTTTTGTGAGACTTGAGGATACTATAATCAATGCCAGATGATCAAGGAAGCGTTCCGTAGCAACGAATAGCGCATATAAGCCGAATACGGGTTGCTATGGAATTTTATTTCGAGGCCCGACCTATACTCGGGCTTCGTTCGCGGTGTCATACGCTATGCCCCAAGCTATACTCGGGCTCAGGGTTCAAAGTGTTAATAAAATATTTCATAGCCAACTTCATCATCTTATTCGGTCATACCTGACTCATAACAAATTTCCATAACAAAGATAAAAATTAAACAATCTATCCACAGAATAAAAATTATTAAGGTTAAAAAATGGCGGCTAACAGCTTAAGGAAGGTTTTTAGGACCTATGTGTACAGGGTGATTGAAAATTCACCTAAGATTTTATTTTTGTTATTATATGGTAATAATACATGTGCGTGCACAAACACACAGAGAGCAATGCGATGCGACACAACAGGATTGAATCAAATCCATGTAATTAGATCGAGCCGAACACACAGAGAGTCATGCGACGAATTACATGGGTTTGAATGTGTCGCGTCGCGTCGCTCTCTGTGTGTTCGTGCACTTACATAATAGATAAAACAAATAGCAAAGCAAAGGTAATTTAATACCATTAATAATGGTTAGGTTTTTTTAAACATCAGGCAACAACCGGAGTTGGTAGATTGATGATTGCAGTTCATGTAAAATTCGGTATTTGGAGATAAGGGCGAAAACCCATTATTATACAATGTACGGAAATCAGTTTTGCAGTTTGAATGATGGAGAGCATAAAATGGGTAATTTTTCTTTTGGGGTTATCATTTTATCTACATCATGATCACTCAAACTGCAAAATTGATTTCCAAACGTTGTATACTAAATAGTTTTCGCCCATACCCCCCAAAATCCAGATTTAGCACTAACCACACATCATCAGTCTACCAATCCGTTGTTGTTTCAACAAAACCTAACCATCATCACTAATGGTATTAAATTACCTCTCGACTGCTACTCTGTTTATCTAGGTAACATGTTTATTTTTATTTATAGAACATAAGAACCATATGTAATTTTATGTATAACGTAAATTTAGTCTGATATTATTAATATCACTTTGCAATAAAAAATATGTGACACTATTTACTATATACTATTTGTACTAAAATAAGAGATATGAGTATGACTGTACTAAAAAAAGAAATATAAGTATGACTATAGTTTCCACAGAATAAAAAAAAAACGTCAGTGACTTTCCAATCATCCTATAACCTATGTAGACCTTTTTCTTTATTTCTACACAAGAAATCACACCCTGAGGTCTTGAAACATTTTTTTAGTTACACCTTGCATACAAGGTTGCATAAAGGTTGCATAAAGGTTGCACCTGTATTTTTCAATAATAGGTGTAAGATATGATCCACCTTTCTTTGTAATGTAATTTTTTTTCATTTTATTAAATGCTTAGATTAACTTCCATTGTTTGACGAAACACCTGTTTTCTATGTACTGGGGATGTTATGTAAAATGTATATGTACCGATAAAAAATTTTGAATTTTTCAAGCAAACTTAATTAGCATTGCAGTCTGCATAGTGATCATAAATGAGCTGACCTGATAGTGAATGTGCTTAAGAGTCATCTTCAACCCTGGGACAGTATCCCATTGTTGCGCAGTCGGCAATGTTAATCATACGGCTTTTAATGTAAAACATGGTATTTGATTCCCCTGTTTCGGACGCCGTTTTTAAACCGATTTTCTTTAAACTTGGTAAGTGTTTAGATGAATAGTTATATTAGGTCTCTCATACCTCGAAATTTAGAAAATTTTACTAAATTTTGAAATATTACTAAGGAAAATCGAGTTACTTTGTGACGTCACAGAGAGTAATATTTGTTAATTTTTCTAAATTTCGAGGTATGAGAGACCTAATATAACTATTCAACTAAACACTTACCAAGTTTAAAGAAAATCGGTTGAAAAACGGCGTCCGAAACAGGGGAATCAAATACCATGTTTTGCATTAAAAGCCGTATGGTTAACATTGCCGACTGCGCAACAATGAGCTACTGGCTCAGGGGTGAAGATGACTCTTAACATCTCATTTGAGTGCACACAACGGATGAGCAGGTAATAGCTGAATTTAATATTATTGTATTTACCTCTAAGCCAATAACTACTTAAGCCTTTATTTTAATTTGTATTTAATTTTTATAAAAAATTCTATGGTTGAGGAGTAGTGGATTGAACATAAGTCCATCTTAAGAATATCTAAAACCACCATGGAAAGAAATTCAAAATTCTACGATATTTCACATTTTAAAGCAAAGTTTTCCTCTTTATTTCTCAATTGTACAAGGTGAGTTTCTTAAAGTGATCCAATAGCTAAATTTTTTATTCTTTATGTAACAGTATACTTCTTATGGGGGACGCCCTTTACTTTTCATGTTGCTTTTAGGTATGTATTTCTCTTTTAAAGATTCCCGCCATTTTTCCAATATGGTGGCCAACTTTAAAATTTCTTATAAAACACCCATCTTTTATGGTGTTTTTGAAATTTTCACGTAATTTTAAGACTTTTTTATTCTTTGACATTTTTTTCTAAACCTAACGGTTAGGGAGCTAGAGGTAGTTAAAGTTCATTTTTAGTTCCATAAGAAAAACATTGGCCAAACTTTATCAGTCCATATCTCCGAAATCATTAATTGAAATAAAAGTATTCAAGAATAAAAATCTCTTAAATTGATGTTTTAAAAACATTTTTCCTGTAATAACATCAATTTTTTTGAAAATTTAATTTTTTCCCACCATATTGGAAAGAAGTTTATGTATGCATTAAAAACAAATTTTTATGAGTAAAATGTTCTCGAAAAGTAACTCTAAGACATTTTTATTCTTTAGTATTTTTTATTTTACTGAATGGTTTTGCAGATATGAGCAGATAAAATTTGTCCCATGTTATTCTTATGGAACTAAAAATGAACTTTAATTGCCTCTAGCTCCCTAACCATTATGGTTACAGAAAAATGTCAAAGAATAAATAAGTCTTAAAATTACATGAAAAGTTCAGAAATACCATTTAACATTTATGGTGTTCCATAAGAAATTTTAAAGTTGGCCGCCATATTGGAAAAATGCCGGGAAATTTTGAAAAGTGAAATACTTACCTGAAAGCAACATAAAAAAGTAAAGGGGGTCCCCCATAAGAAATATACTGTCAGATAAGGAATAAAAAAGTTAGCTATTGGATCACTTTAAGGAACTCACTCAGTATATAATTCTACTGGGAAGTTCAAGCACCAACTCACAGTTAACATCCTCACAACTTTCTCCAGATTCAGCTCTCGGATAGTTCTCTTCTTAGGTAGAGCTTTCTTGTATTTGTTCTTATGAATGCCTAAATGGTATTAAAAAATTTATGAAATATGTCTCATACAAGTGGAAATATAGATTTTAAAAAGTGAGAAAAATAGGAAATATGGCACAGTAGAAGCCCTCTAGTCCGGCCTCAGATAATTCTGTCCTCCAGAAATGAAACATCCGGCCGCAGACGTTTCCCCCGGCTCAGATAAGACACTAGTCAACTGGTTCATGTTCAAAAGGTTTAATCACTACTAAAATCTCACTTCAATTGCCAATTTCCGGATGATCCAGTTTCACACGTTTTCTGAAATATTTTGCTACTATATTGTTTACGATTGTTTTGTTTATTTGCATTGCTTTTTGGCGGAACGATAGTCGATGTTACACGGAAGTTAGGCCCCTACTATAAATAGATGGATTCCATAGGCACAGCGGTCCCATTTTACTTTAAGCTTAGGCTAAGACATTTGATCAATATTATCATCGATTAAACGCAGTTTCTTGCTAGCGACCGTTTGACCGTTGCCCGATTGTCATTTCAGCCCTATTACAACAACGTCTGAGCACGTAAATTATGACTGTTAAAGTCAATAACAAGTACGCTTCCCTTGTAAGTTAAACAAACCATATTGTAATAGTTCACTTTTGGAACATAAATTAATATGGTTTCTGATTGACTTGTTTAATAAGCCGCTGGTTAAGCCGGCCATTTCAAAATCCAGCGGGTGGCAGGGTCCTAAGGTGGCCGGATTTGAGGGCGTCTAGTGTACGTCGTAAATAAATAAAAATACTGATTTGTTGTATTTTTTTATAATTTAAGGTACCATATTGTACCAAATTAGATTAATTAATTAATTTAATAAAAAGAATTGCCATTCCAAAATTATCAATTTAAATCAAATAAATGAAGCCGGTTAAAAAAAAAAGATTGAGATCCATTTGTAACTGGAAATATCCAGATTAGGAGACGTTCCTGTCAAAAACTGCAAACTATAATCTCGAACCCTGATTGGTTGTGATCGACGTGTGTCGGCACGTCCAAAAGTTATAAGTAGGAGTGCCGTGGCCTTCTGCCGCCCTTCTGTAATTAGCTTCCACAGTGAAACAGTATTAAGTTAAAGTGTTTATCTTGATACCCCACGTGGGTAAGTAAAGTTCATTATTTGTATTAAAAAGTTCGAGATTAGAGTATCAGTGTCATAATTTCAATAAATTGTCAAAAATTAATAATTTCAGATTAAATAAATGTTTAAATTCAATTAAGTAATTAAACTGTTCTTTTTTAGGGTTCATGTAAATACCTGAGTCTTAACCGGCTTCAAAATAAATTAAAGTTAAATAAACTAAAAGTAAAGAGTAATTTAAGAAGAGGATTGTTGTATATGAAAAAGTTTAAATTTCATCTTGAATGAATAAACCGAATTCTATGAAGATGTTTCTTTATGCTTTTTAAGAAGAACTTGGAAAATAACCTTTTTTTTAAGTGCAGTGCTTAACAACTTCTAATGTAACTCTAAATTAATTACAGTACACTCTCGTTCATCGGACTCGGCGACATCGGAACTCCGCTTCATCGGAACTGAAAATCTGGATATCATTAATTTTTTTTTTTCTTATGAAATAAATAATATTTCCGTTTTAGCGCCTTCAATTTCCATTCCTTCTATCGTTCTATCTATCGTTCCATTCGTTCGATATCCGTTCGGACACTGTGATATCGAAGTACACACACTGTGGTTCACAACAGTGAAGTATCACATTTTGCATCAAACATCATCAGGCGTTTTCCATAATCTGTGCACATCAATGTGATTTACGAGGCCGTGGAGTATTCGCACGAAAATAGAAAGAGGAAAGGGGCAGGAAGTGAACATCCGTTTCAACCGCTTCCCAAACTGTCATTCAGTCTGTCTCACATCGCGACTGCACCTGTGTTACATGGAAGTCAGTTGATTGCTGGAATTTGAGTGGAAATGAATATGGAACATGAGAATAACGATTTTGGATCTTTATTTCCTGCGTTGTTTTTATTCCTATAGGTTCATTGTTACCATGTTCAAAGTTTGAGTGCCTTATTTTCATAAAATCTCTTGTGTTATCTTAAAAACAAGAGTGAATACAATCACGATATGTCACCGTACGGGCGGAAATGATGACTCACAACGGACTCCGCTTCATCAGAATTTTTTGACATCCGAACTGGCCGTCCGCCACATTAGTTCCGATGAACGAGAGTGTACTGTATACTATGTGTATCTTAAAATTATGAAAGACATTGATTCTTTAATGGTACAGTATTTTAAGACTCTTTAAATGGAAAAAAATATTTGCTAAAAAACTGGCTTGGGCTTAATATCTATGGACACCATACACCTGCAGTGTGCTTGGTTGAAAAGCTTCAGTCAAATCACACCGTTCAATTCTAAATTGACTAAAAGCAAGAGGTTGATGCTCATTTGTCAGCCTTTTGATGACATCAGCAGTGGCAGTGAACATGATCATCTCTCTTCATCTGTCCATCATGATCAAGTAACAGTAAATGTGTGTTTGTTTACTGTATTTATTTCATTTTAACTTATGGCAATGACAATGTTGATCTGACGGTGTACTATAAAGTATTGATAATGGTTTGATGACGTGTCAACATAAAAGAGCCCTGACAAATTGCTGACAGGAAAAGGTAATCCAACATATAATAATATTATATCCACATTACTAATAGACTATTGATAGACGTTATTTAGTTTGGTTTAATAGAGCAATTCCTTGCCGCAAAGGACTACGGATGGGGACATCATGCAACATGTATGTAACATTCACTTTGATCAAGCAAAATGGTGAAAGAGTTAAAATTTTACTGAATTCTAAAAATCTAAATTTATGAGTACATACCCAACATTTGTAAAACCTCCTCATTCTCTTTTGAGACAGCCATGACTTGAGTTGAGAAAAATCTTACTTGAAAAATTTTAATATTTAAAAGTGATTCACACCTATTGCAAAGCCGCAGTAACAACATATCCCTGAAACAGAAATTAAGTCCTTTAATTAGTAAAAACTTTCCTAAATTTATAATAGGTGCAAAAAGCTGATAATAACACAAAACAAGTGAAATTTTATTATGATGACAAAGAAACATTACAGAATGGGCCTATATATTTTTTTATTAGATGTCATGGGCCACTACGGTGCTCTAAATATTTTTATGTCTTCTTTTTTCTATTGAATGATACCACAAACAAATGATACCAAATGACATTTTTTGAGCAGTCTCAGTTTCACTTCAAAGTCCGTACACACAGACCCACGTTGCCCTTTGGGGTTATATTAAATACCTCTTGGTCAATCCTAGACAACTGGTTACTGGTGCAAGCCTGGTGCTGAATAATCAGTGAAACTGTGTTTAACTTTTTGTAAATTCTAAATAGGCTATTTAAAAAAATGTCAGGGTAAATTATTATTAGCTATATATTAAAAGGCAAGAATGTTTTGTTTCCTCCTTTTTTCTCAGCTTGCGTTCATCGTAGGATAAATCCATGCATACCATTAGAAAGGTATAGTCCTGTAGATAAGCAGAATCCCATTCAAATTCACATCGGACTCCAGGGCTACACGTACCCCACAGGCTTTCAAATTTCTAATGTTAATCTAAAGGAGTCCACAAACTATCGAACATGCTTGGGCCGACATCAGACCTGACAAATTGAATAAAACCGATGCCAGACCCGACACACCACCCAACCGAGCATCCAATAGACTATCAAACATGTTGGACCAGCCGTTGGGTCCGACGTCGGTCCCGACATCGGGTCGAACATGTTTGATAGTGTTTGGACGGACTCCTTGATGGAGGAAGGATAATTGATTGAATCAGTAGGCAGCTGTTGTAAAACAACTGATAGAAAAACAGGAACAACAGATGTTTCAGTTAAACTTATAAACAATTTTTAAGCCCTACCAACGATACAAAAAACTTGAATATCG
The DNA here is from genome assembly GCA_030545055.2 of Neoaliturus tenellus. Taxonomy (NCBI): domain Eukaryota; kingdom Metazoa; phylum Arthropoda; class Insecta; order Hemiptera; family Cicadellidae; genus Neoaliturus; species Neoaliturus tenellus. The sequence goes on along the minus strand of CM061536.1, from coordinate 14,228,193 downwards.
GTTGAAAATTGTAGGAGGAGTTCTCAACACAAAAAAAAACCCTTAGAGTATTAATTAAGTATGTTTGTTTGCGATGGACCGACTCTCACATACTTGACAACATGAGTTGCATGACTGGGAAATAAATAAAAAATAGTTTTAAACTATTTTTTATGATTATTAAAAATATTTGATAACGAAGATGTTACAAATGTGGGAATTGAACAACAATCTTTTGCAGTTTCCACAACAATTTCACAAAGGGATAAAAAGTTAGACTCAATCAATAATGCTGATTGAGGTAGTACATCTTGTAAAATTAAAAAAAATCAATATAACCATGGCAGATCCAAGGACGGTAACCAGTGTAGCCATTGCCCTACCACCGAGAACAACATTTTGTAATCAATGCCTCATGTCCTTGGAGTCTGCCCATTTGGGGAGCTCTTACCAAACAAAAGAAATCATACGATTCAAAGCATCCTTGCAAGAGCTCAAAAAAAAAAAAAAATATTGAGGTTTATGAAGAAGTTAATGATAACTTATAGGCCTAGCAGAAAATGGCTCTTTATAAAGAAGAGTAGATATTTTAGCTATTGACAATAAGAACCAGGGAAAGCCTTCATAATTGACTGGACAATTAGGTATGAAACCGGCGCAGAACAACCGATGAATGAATTTATCATTTGAATACGACCGATGTATCGATCAAATTGATCAATAATTTTCATTCGATAGTTCCAACGGGCGTCTGAGGAAGTGCAGCCATGCACACATTAATACTATTAAGTAAATTGCCATAGAGGCGTTTCATTGTACGTGCTAGAGTACAATAACGTATTTCAAATGTCGATGAAATTTACCCAAGGAGAATTAAATTAAATCATTGATGTTTCGAAATACCAACAGCAAAGAGACAAACAATCCCGTTTGAGTCCGCATTATCGACGTCGATATCTGCGATCGTCCCGACATTTCAGATGAAAGGTGAGATCCAATATATCATACCATAGCACTGATAGACCTATATTTAAGCTGAAAAAACCAACATGCCTAGTAAGTTAACTTATACCTAAGGTCCTCACATAGAAGCAAAACTAAGTATGGCCATATCACTATGTCATTTTAAACCTGTATAAATTGTAGCCTAGGCCTAGGTTCTGGTTGAATAAATTCAGATTCAGATTCAGATTCAAAGTTCTTTATTCATTATGATACAGGAGTATACATAGAATAGTGTCAGTATTTATCCAATACTACAAGAAACAAAGCATTATAAAATAGATAAAACATATTATTCAGAAGATAAAACCAAACAATAAAACATCTAACCAGTGTCAAATAACACTAACAGTTCCTCATTGCAAAATAATAATAATAATAAATAATGAAATGAAACAATTAAGCTATTTACTTCTTTAAAATTCACTCAAATCATATATTGCTGAATCTATTAAATGTGCTTTTAACTTTTATTTAAACTTTGTTTGACAACTTTCGTTTTTAATATGATCTGGGATTCTTTCTAAAAATCGTTTACCTACATAAGACGTTTTATTTTTGAAAATTTCTAATCTGTGTTTGGGAAGAGGTTCAATTTTCCTTCTTGTGTTATATTGGTGCATTGGTATGAATTCATCGTTATGATTATTCTTTACATACATGATTGTGTCAAAAATATAAAGTCCATGAACCGTCATGATTTTTAATTGTTTGAAATATTCCCTTGCCGAATCTTGATATTTTAGTTGTAAGATAATTCTAATTGCTTTTTTTTTAATTTTTAATATTTCATTCAAATTTTCCTTTGTTGTGGAACCATAAATACTTATTCCATACGCAATGTAACTATGAATGAGAGCGAGCAAAGTAAATAGTGCGCAAAATATCTGGGTTACATAATTTTGACATCTTTCTGATGGCAAATAAACCGGAATTACCTTTATTTAAAACATAATTTACATGCCCATCCCAAGACAGGCTATTATCGATTATTATGCCCAGAAATCTAGTTTCTTCAATCAGTTCTACTTGTTCATTTTTTACGGTTATAATAGGGGAGATGTGATTTTTACTTTTTTTTGTTGTGAAACAAATGCCTTTGGTTTTATTTGGATTTAGACTTAATTTGAGGTTATCAAAGAATTGTTCTATACTATTTAATTCTGTATTTGCAAGCATTTCAATTTCCTCTTTTGATTTGCCAGATATTTTTAAGTTAGAGTCATCAGCATACAGATATAGACTGGAAGACGGATAAAAACTTAAGGATTCTCCTATATTGTTTAAATAACACAAAAAAAGAAGTGGCCCTAAATTTGATCCTTGGGGAACACCGGTTTTGACTCTGTTTAACTTGGATGTGAACTTGACAATTTGGTTATGTTTGATGACATGGGTTATTTCAACATATTGCTGTCTATTTGATAAGTATGATTTGAACCATTCCAATGCGACACCTCTGATTCCTAGTTCTTGAAGTCTTGAAAATAATAAAATGTAGGAAACGCTATCAAAAGCCTTGGAAAGGTCCATAAAAATGCCAACAACTTTTTCTCCCTTATCTATTGAATTTATAATTGATTCAATAAAACTGACAGCTGCTGTTATTGTAGATTTATTTTTTCTAAATCCATGCTGATAACTATCTAATTTATTATTAGTTTCGAGGAAAAATGCCAGTCTGTCGTATGCTACCTTTTCAAATATTTTAGCTACAACTGGAAGTAAAGAAACAGGTCTGTAATTACTAATTAATTTGGGGTCATCTTTTTTTAAAAATGGGAACAACCTTTGAAATTTTTAGCTTGTCAGGAAACTTTCCAGTAATAAATGAGGAATTCACCAAATGCACCAATACTCTACTTAGCTGCTTGCCAACTACTTTTAAAATTGTTGTGGGAATTTGATCTATTCCACAGGAGAGTTTATTTTTTAATGAACTAATGATTTTTAGTATTTCCTCTTCCCCTGTCTCTAAAAATCGGAAGTACGAACTACTGTTTTGAAAAATAAAATCATCAGGGTGTTTTGCAGCATCAGTTGTTAATTGCATATCAACAGTGGAGTTTTTAGTTACACAAGCATTGATAAAATAGTCATTAATACAAATAGTGTTGGGGTTTTGGACAATTTTGTTTTCTATGCACACAGTAATATTGCTAAGTTTATCTTGATTTTTTGATCCAATTTCAGAGTTTACAATACCCCAAGTAGTTTTTACTATATTATCAGATTTCCTTATTTTTTCATTAAAGTACTGTTTTTTGTTCCTTAATAATTTTTGTCTATACATTTTATTCTTATTACATACATATTTTGGCACTGGTATGTTTTTCACTCTACTAGATTTAACCAAGTTTACAATTTCTCTTTTTTCCTCTTTTAAATCATTGCTTATCCATTTTTGAGACTTATTCTTAATTTTGAAACGTTTTTCTGGAAATGCGTAATTAAAATAGTACATTAAAATGTTGTGGAAAACATCATACTTTGCATCTACTTGTGAAAAATATACACTCTCCCATGTTTCAGACTGTAATAATTGTTGAAATAATAACTGATTTTGTTTAGAAAAATCTCTTCTAACTATTGTAAAAAAATTATTCATTTTTTTTTGTAAATGCATTTTTAAATTCTAGGATTTGACCATCATGATCAGAGAGCATTGTTATGACTCCGCTCACATCAAAACTATCTTTACTAATGTTTGTCAAAAAGTTATCGATTGCTGAAACTGACCCATTGAAAACCCTGGTGGGGAAATCCACCAGGTAAATCATATTATGACTCTTCAGTAAATTCTTTAATTTTATATGATTACCATCTTCCTTTAACACATTAATGTTAATATCTCCAGCCAATATTATATTATTTGATTTCTTCAAAATGTTTTCAATGAGCAAGTTTAACTTTTCTAAAAAGACATCTACATCTGCACTAGGTGATCTGTACAATCCTACTAAAATAAATGATACCTTATCTATTATGAATTTAGTTAGACAACATTCAAACACTTTGTCTTCACAAATTACACTGTGGTTTGGCACATTGACCCGTCTCCACCTCAAATGCCCCCTACTCAAAATGACAACACCACCTTTGTTTGTTGATTTACGGCAATACCATGAGATGACTCTGAAATCGTTAATATTAAGCCTTTCAATTTCATTATCTTTCATGTCAAGCTCAGTAAGAACTATTATATTTGGATTAATTTCTTCTATGATAATTTGTAATGATTCCACTCTTAAAGGCAAATTTTGAATGTTCTGATGAAAAATTTTGACTTTTTCATGCTGTAACTTATTGTTTGGGTTTTTGCTGTCATTTCTTGCATGAAGCAGTTTAAAGTGGAGTTAGGAGTTGCAACCTTTGAGACTAAAACATTATCACTAAATTGACTTTTAGCACTTTCACTATCACAAGACACTGATGATGAGATTGAAAATGAAAATGGCTGCACCTGAAGATTTGAAGTTGCATTCTCACCAGCAGATAAAACCAGGTCATGATCCTCTTCCTGCGCCTTAGATGCTCTTTGATCCTGTATAGTTTGGGTGTCAAATCATCTGTATGTCGTGGAAAGGGGCAGGGCTGGAAGGCCTAGGCAGCCTAACCTTACTCCTACAGTTACTTTTGTACACAAAAACTCTTTTGGTTCTTTGGACTCTTCACTGGAAGTAGCCTCTGAAAGTCTGTCTAGGCTTTCTGATAACTCTGTAGATCACTCAACTAGCACTTTACGTGCTGCGGAAATAGACCAAACAGCATATAATAAGTGTTCGCCAACTGTTGGTGTAGTTACTCACGGTAAAGATGGCAGGAGAAAGGATTCATTAAACAGTAACACTGTGTCCCATACCACAGAAGACGCAGAAACATAAGCCTAGCTACAATAGGCTTAGGCCTATCAGAGTGATATTTGGCAGTGGTAAACCTAGCACAACCAACTCGTTGGCTGTGGTTTCCAAAGTTTCTTGGGTTTACATATCAAGACTACAAAATACAGTAACTAGTGAGGATGTTCTGAATCACCTTAAAACCATACCGATCGCACAGGGTGTGAATATAAAGTGTGAAAAGTTAGTAACAAAACACGACTCCTACTGTTCGTTCAAGGTAGGTATTCCTTCATATCTGTTTGACGACTTTATGAACAGTGATCTGTGGCCGAAGGGTGTTCTTGTTGGGAAATACATTCCACCTCGACCACAAGGAACACAAGTAAGTACTAAGCCTGTTATTGAACTGAGTGCTAAGCCTTTTTTAAGTGTGTCACAAACCCCAATAACAGCAAAATGATGGACATGTCAACTAAGTCAAAGCAGTTTTTTGTGTTGTCCTTTCTATTTCTCAATATCCAAGGTCTTAGTGATAAATTTTTAATACTGGAAGATTTTTCCTATGGGTTTAATTTTGATTTCATATGCCTCTCTGAACATTGGCTGCAGAAAACAGAACTTGATTTTTGCTCACTTAAAGGCTATAACCATGTTAGTAACTTTTCTCGTAGTAATATAAGTAGAGGGGGGCCCTTATCTTTGCGAAACCCGAATTTCAGTGTTAAGTCCTAGACCTTGCGGAATTCTGTATCGAGAAGACTATTGAGACTAGTGCGGTAATTATCAGTGGGCATAAGCTGATTATTGTCTCTATATACCGTACACCTGATGGCAATGTGTGGACTTTCCTTGAGCAGTTGGAGAAAATTCTGCTCCATATTACTAGGTGGTCCAATCTCGGAGGTGACGTGAACTCCCAGTTTGATGTAGATAATCTACTAAAGATAGTAGATCCGTCATGGAACTACTGAACCTACTCAGACAATTCAACTTATATTTCCACAATGACCAGCCTACAAGAAAGGATGCTTGCCTCGATAATATTTTCTCAAACTTGCCCAAGGGAGATGTTTCTACTACGGTAGAATGTTTTCATTACTCTGATCATCATGGACTTTCATTTTTTGTTGTAATGTCTGATAACCTTGAGCCTGAGATGACTGACTCCTATGACCTAAAAAGGGCTTTAGGACTCATCAAAATTTTCAAAATTTCAGATTTAAACTGGGGAACACCGATTGGCCAATCGAATTGGGGATGCAGAACTGGATTCCAGGTAATGTTTTTGACAATTTCTTTAACACCTATATGCATGAGTTTGACACCTGTTTTCCTAAAACTAGATATAAGATCAAAGTTTTGAAGAAAAAACCCGCCAATTCCTGGTACACAGGGGAACTACACAGGCTCAAGGAGCAGGTAAAAATGAATTATGTTAATTTTAAGGCAACAAATTGTCCTCTTCTTAAAGAATTGTACCTCAATGCTAAATGGTTTTACAAAAAAGCGGTTAAGAATGCTAAACTAAAGCATAATGTAGGTTTTATTGAAAGCTCTACCAACAAATGCAGAGCAGTTTGGCTTATTGTAAAAGAAAGCTCCCAGTGTAACAAAAATAAAGATGAATTTCCCATCAACCCAAATGACCTAAATAATTTTCTCTTGGACTCTGTAACTAATATTAGATCTAAGATAGCTAGGCCTAGACAGACTTTTGACTTTTATCTCTCCAATGTCGCTGAGAACAATTTAAACTTTAGTTTCAGTCATGTTACATATGATGAGGTATTAGCGATTATCAATAAAATGAAAAATTCTAAGACCAATGATGTATATGACCATTCTAACTGGCTCATAAAAGAAATCGCTCCTCACATCATTATACTCCTCACCCATTGCACAAATGCCTGTCTCATCGAAGGTATTTTCCCAGAACCCCTGAATTTTTCAAAAGTCATCCCAAAATTCAAAAAAGGGGAGAAGACCAATTTGGGCAACTATCGGCCTATTAGTTTGGTTCCAGTGTTGGGTAAGGTGTTTGAGCATGTCATTTACAAGCAGGTAAGTCACTTTTTTGAAGCAAACCCTCTTTTCAGTAAAAATCAATTTGGTTTTCGGTCTGGCCGCTCGACCATTGGTGCCATTGATGCCATGGTCCGTAAGATTCTCAACATTTTTGAGGATCGATCCTCGGCCTGGGCCTCCTTTATTGACCTGACTAAGGCGTTTGATTGCGTTGACCATGGCATTCTCCTTCAGAAGTTGCAATACTATGGCATCCATGGTCGAGCGCTGAACATTTTCAGGACCTACCTGTCAGATAGGAGACAGGCCGTATGCATCAATGGGGAATGGTCCTCCACACTCACCATCAACTGTGGGGTTCCCCAAGGCTCTGTCCTGGGCCCTCTCCTTTTCCTCATTGCCATCAATGATCTTCCCTACAATGTAGATAGTCATACATATCTTTATGCGGATGACACAACCATCCTGAATACTGATTGTGATATTCTAGAATTAGAGACCAAGGTTGAAAATAGTATAAGAAAAATGAACGACTGGTTCAAGGCCAACGGTTTTCTTGTTAACGATAAGAAAACTCAATCCCTGATTTTCAGCCTCAAAAAAATTCCTGAAACAAACAGTTTCTGCCCAAGTGTAAAATTTCTAGGTGTGTTTGTTGATCAACAGAGTTGTCTTGGGTTCCTCATATACATCACATATGTACTAGGCTAAGTAGACTTATCTTCCTGTTCCGTAAACTAAAGAATGAACTACCCTTACCTTATCTTAGAAATGTATATTTTGCCCTTTTCCAATCCATTTTAAGTTATGGTATCACCCTATGGGGAAACAGTTCACATGTCACTGATGTCCTGCTACTGCAGAAAAAGGTAATCAGAATCCTAGCCAAAGCAGATCCCATTGCACACTGCAAACCACTTTTTGTTGACATGGGCATCCTAACAGTTGTGAACCTGTATATTTATAATAGGCTACTGTGTTAGAAAGCTTTAAAGATTACCACTTGCTTAAACTAAGAGGAGAATTTCACAACTTCAACACTAGATATAGAGGAAAAATTGATATTCCTTTTGCAAGGCTGGAAAAAAGTAAAAAAGACCATGTCATTATGGGGGCGAAACTTTGTTATCCGTCTCCACCGTTATTATCGATGTGGAAATTTCAATATTGCGATAATATTGCTATTATATCGATGATACAATTACTCGATACGATTACAATTTTATCACCTGATTTAGTTTTTCGCTCTAATATAATGAAATAAACCGTTTGACAATAAAACAAATACCGTATATATTCACACAAGTAACTGAAAATAACAACAACAGAAAAAGTAAAAATTGTAGCTAATGTAACCTGTACCGGTAACAAAGAACAACACAAAATAAACTAACCAAGTTTGTTGTATAGCTGTCTCTAAATTCAAATTGTGGGAATAAGCAGACTTCGTTAGATATAAAATGGCGTCACAAAAATGTTGCCAAATACAAATTAGAAAGGTATTTTTTTTTTTACATATTTTTTTTGCTATTGTATTGAGGGAATATGCATTTTAAATGTTTCCAAACACCACTGATTTTGTCGTTATAAACATCGCTGTCAATTAAAGTGACGGAGGTTTACGGTTACACTGTTAGGTTAGATTATTATTATGATACATATCTTTTCTCAGTATCGTTGTTGACTCGATTGTTTTCATCGCTCAATTTCAATCGCAATATCGAAATTTCCACATCGATAATAACGGTGGAGACGAATAACGAAGTTTCGCCCATTATGGGTAAGAAATTCCTTTATAAAATAACTCCAAATGGACTGTGTCTCCCATATAATAGTTTTAAGAATCAGATTTATCAATGGCTGGTCATGAACCCAATGTACAATGTGAATGATTTCCTTGATTTTCCTATAATTGTTTTAGGCTCATAAACTGAATTTTCCACCATATTTATAGTTCCCCCCCCCCCCCTCCCACACTGTACATGATTAACCCTCCGAGCGTTCAATATAGCACCCCTGGAGCGTTACGCATTTTTTAAAGGTTTTGCATACTTTCAAATAAAAATTAGTAAAAAATATATTTTATGACCTAGCACTATAAATGTATATATTATATGAAAGTAGATAAAATGGACTATCTAAAAATACAAAAATTATCACCATTACTTATTGTTACCAAAATTAGGCTATAGGTTAAAAATTAAAAAATTACAAAAAAAATATTTTATGTAACTTTGCTCTCTCCAAAATAATTTTAGAAACACATAATCAAAATTCCAAGATATACATTTTGTTTGGAATTTTATGCAGTTCAAGAAAATATATAATTAATATAGGCTAGAAACATTTGAAAAAAAATGTATGTTGAATAAAACTAAATATGTCCTAAGGTACTTACCCTAATCCCATAAGAACACATGTATGTAAAATCAAGCTAGGAATATTACACTAATTCCTACTCATATTTATGGTTATAAACTAGATAAAACATATTAATTTATTCCAATAATGTAAATTAACAGTATTTTAGTAACACCTTCAATCATTTATAACCTTAAAACAATTAGTAAAAAATTTATTTCATTGTTTACAAAGTTAGCAGATGGTAACAGTTTTTTCCCATATGTTTCATTGCATATTACAAACAACCAATCATTTGAAATCGGTGTTTTTGGATAGTTTAGAACCTCCCGGTAACGGCAATAGCGTTCACGAGTCCGTTTTTGTCATTCACTATAAAGTTACGTTGCGTTTTCGAATAGTCGAAAAACCTACTCAAACGCTCGGAGGTCGTAAAGCTGGGCCGAAAAATCTACGAATAACGCTCGGAGGGCTAATCATTTTGCTGTCTTGATATGTCTAATATTTATAGAATCAACATTATTGTAATCATTGCAATCTGTTATCTAGCATAAAACACAATTAAGAAGTGCAAGAAGAAAAGACATGAACGTTGATATTTATATATATATATATATATATATATATATATATATATATTTCTTGTTTTCCGACAACTGCTCAGCATGCTCACCTCAATGACCATATCACATGCATTGTAAAAATGTCAATTGATAATAAATGATGATGCTGATTCTGATCATGTAGACCTAAACCTGAATCACACATGAATTTAACAACGTAACATATCTTTAACTTAATTGACTCTCTTCAATGTACTTAGTGCTTTCATGATTAAAGAAAGGTTTGATTTGATTCTTGAATGTTGCCCCATTAACGCACCTGGAAATTGAAGTTTGGATGTCAACTTATTAGTTCAAGTTGCACAGTTCTCTAAAACAAAACGTCTCACAAAATTTCAATAAAGGAACATCAATAACAAAAATGACCATCATACAAATTAGAGATTGATTTATTTAGATACGATATGTCGATATACTTGGTTGTTTGGGAGGTTATGTTTATATTATAAACTTTTTTCGCAAATGCAGGCTACGGTTTTACGAGACCATGCAGCCTCAAAGTACACTAAATTCCTCAAAGCCTCCCATAGATATATACTAATACACCTGGATTGGTAACTCCATGTTGCGAAAACGAGCCGTTCGTTACCCCCACCACTTGCCAGTATTTGTGGTCAGTGTAGTGTTGCCAACCCTGTGTGAGTAATTATGTACTGTAATTTAAATAAATAAATGAAATAATTGATTTAACTACAATATTACTGTATTTTTTAGTCTTCCTTACCTATGAAATGATAAATTTCAGCCTTATGAATGTGTACTAATACAACCAATAGCTGCACAGTAAGAACCATCTTTCATCATCATAATCATAATTGAAAATTTAAAAGAATGTAAACATAAACAAACAAGAATGCAGCTGACGCACCGACAACAATCATGTCAGCTGTTTTTAGCGCGGCGCGGCGGCGGCGCAGCGGCGGCAATACTGGCTAGTGGTGGGGGAAGCCGGCTCGTTTTTACCGCTATTCCGCCATTTCAGTTACCGATCCAGTTGTATTAGTATATATCTATGAAGCCTCCTCAGCATTGACTATTGATACTACCAATAGTTGACTATAGGATCCTTAGTCAATGCTCCTCAGCGTCAAAGTTACTTCTATAAATTAATTCCTTTCTGAAATCTATAAGATACTTATTTAATACGCTAAGGTTTTTTTGTGTTGAGAACTAATCCTACAATTAATTTTCAACCAATTTTCAATTTTTTGGTGTCGTTGGATAGGGCTTGGCCTGTAGTTTTTTCCGCCAATAATGTATGAGAACCGGACTTAAAATAAGGGCTATTCACAAATTAATATTTAAATTTCCCCATTAGAATAACATTCAGCACGTTCACAATCATCCATGGTTTGTTTGTTTACATTTTTACCTATCACGTGACAAATTCCAGACACTTTATTTGTGGGTTTTTGTCACGTGATAGTCAAAAACATAAACTAACCATTTTGCGGTGGATGCCTGTGAACGAGCTCATTGGTTGGGTTCACGTTCATCCACCGCTTCCACCGCAACCGGGATTTAGATAATCACGTGACAAATCCCAATGGTCACGTGATAAATCCTTGTGGATCCTAGTGACGTCATTTTGCTGTGTCTTATGAACCCACCAGGATTTTGATTGTTGACGTTCACGTGCCTTTTTTTTTGCTAACCGCAAAACAAATACACCGAATCCCGGTTGCGGTGGATGAACATGAACCCAGGACTGCGGAGAACATATGAATAAATGCCTATTGCATATTGCATTGCAATTTGCATTACAGCAGTTTTCCCCAGTCCTGCATGAACCAGATTTGTTGAGATTGGTTTGAGCATTTAAAACATCTGTTAAAGTACATTCTGTAGTTTTGGTCAAGATGACTGTAGGCCAGGGCCAGGTGAGCTACATCCAATAAGAGCAATGGTGTCACCATTTAATTTAAATACTATAATAGTATCAATAGTCAATGGTGTCACTTTCTGCGACATCCGTGGATGTCGCCACAGAGGTTTTGTTGGTTAAAAAAGTGTTAAAAACCCAACATTTTACACTTTGTTACCTGCAAGTGTTACCAACACTGCAGGAAAAAACAATCGTTTTCGTTTGCATTGGGAATTTTTTGTCTCAACTATTACTAAAATAATGACTCTCAGAGCAAACTAGGGTAGAATTTATAGCTTTATATTTACCTTAATTGCTAATTGTTAATTTGGTCATTACCTAATGGTTTGTTGTTAACTAATAATCCAAATGTAAAATAGAGTAATATGGTATCGTTACGATGAATATCTTATTCGTGGCAAGACTGCTTCATTCTCTTTTTCAATCATCTGTGTAATGGTAAATATTATCATTGCCTATTGATACTCATATCAATAGTCAATGATAATATTTACCATTGAGTATCAATAGTCAACGATATTATAATTAACTTGACTTCCGTTTTAGTTTTGACGCTTCATATCTGGAACACAAAAAATAGCTTTTCAGCTGACCTTAGGAGGAAGTTGCTTTTTCCTCTACAGACCTTGGTTTTAGGTGACCACTGATATCATTGACTTTTTTATATCTCGGTAACCAATGGAGATAGAGCAAAGCTTCAAAATACTAAAGTGTGTGTGTGTTTTTTTAGCTAAATCCAATGGTCAAAATAAAAAATGGAAATTTTATAAAAATTACATATGAAAAATGCAAAAACCCCATTTTAGGGGTACAAACCCCCCCCCCCCAAAACTACCCCTTCCGGTAGGTCGATATGTCTAGTTTACGTACTCATCCGAATAAACGTACGATTACACATCTCTCTCATCTACCAAATTTGGGGTCGATCGACCGTTTTAACGAGAGTTATATCGTGTCTAGGGACACATACACTACACTACTATCACAGTAAACAAACACGAATTCAATGGATCCCCAATAACGATTTCAGCTGAAATAAAAAATGTAAACAAACAAGATTATTTTGGCGTCAAGATGGCTACCAACTAGTTACCAGTGCGGTGGGGCAGACGGGAGACATTAACATTGGAGCGAGGCGAGGCGCAGGCGAGGTGCAGGCGGAAGCTAGGACTTTTGGCGTGTCACCGCACATTGAGGCGAGGAGTGACAGAGGTTTCCTCGCTTGGCTCGCACAAGGCCGAATTTGTCCATATAAAAATACGGGAGGGCAAACGCAGGCGCGTGCGAGGTGCAGGAAAACTGTATCTCAACTACAACGCCGCGGAGGCCTGCGCGAGGCTGCACAGAGTCTGCGCGCAGTCTCTGCTCAATGTGCGGTACTCCATTTGAACACGTGTATTACAAAATCAGCGGCGCCTCGCCTGCACCTTGCCTGCACCTCGCCTGCACCTCGCCTCGCTCCAATGTGCGGCGGGCCTAAGGAGCAGCTTAATGACGTCGCTTCACTGTGTAACGGCTATGATGCTGACGTCATAACATTAGAGTTTCTATATTTTGCCGCTATTCCGCTAGTCTCGCTTGGTACTCTTAGATTGGCACTCTTAAAATGTATTGTTAATGGGTGAGTGATAGATTGGTGTAGGATTCTGCAATCCAAACCTTGCACCTAAAGTTTGGTTCCACAAAATTTGATCAAATTTTAAGTTTACTACCGGTACTGTAACTAAGTTACATCTTACTGTATCCGAAAAGGATTCGTTTGTGGGGAATTAAGGAATAGGCTAACTGTTGAGACAAGGGCAGTCAAACTTAGTTGCATAAAATTACGTTTCATAGCCTACTAACCAAAAATATGGCCTAGCTAGGCCTAAAATGTTGAACGCTTTGAATCTCTTCTATCAAAACTAAACCAGGCCCAAGTTTATGTAAGCTAGGCCTGATAAAAACAAAACAAAAAATACTTATAACAATAATAAACACCTTTAATTTTGTAGGACCTTTTAGGATTTTTCGCTCAAGTTTTATTTATTTATTAATCTTTATTCGATAAGGTATCAAAAAAGTTTCAATGGCAGTCGTGGCCATCTTCATCATAGTTTGGTTAAACAAAAGACAATACAAAAGCTATGCTTTATCCATGGTTAAATCTTTGAAATAATTATAAACAATAAAATTCATTGAAGATGTCTACAGTGTCATCAATTTGTTAGTTATCGAATAAAATAAAAAAATAAATAAACCCACTTAAAGCAAAATACACTACCTTTCAACTTGTCAAGGTAGTTTTCGAAGGCCTTATGTGATTATCGATGACTGCTACTATAGGTTTGTTTTTAATTTAGTCATCGATACTTCGTTTCAAGGATTCGTTTATGGGGAATTAAGGAATAGGCTAACTGTTAAGACAAGACAGTCAAACTTAGTTGCATAAAATTACGTTTCATACTAACCAAAACTATAGCCTAGCTAGGCCTAAAATGTTGAACGCTTTGAACCTTCTCTATTAAAACTAAAGCAGGCCTAAGTTTATGTAAGCTAGGCCTGATAAAAACAAAACAAAAATAAACATCTTTTATTTTGTAAAAGGGTTTTCAAATTCTCCTTGAAAAGAGAACCACAATAGAACTACCCATTTCCATTCATCATCTAGTCCTATAGAGGTTGTTAGTGTAAACAATTCAGTTGTTGCAGACGACAACTCCGAAATCAAGCGCATTGAGCGCTAGACTGGTCGTAGCGACAACTCAAGGAACTAATTCAATGACGTCACGGTTTTGCTCCTTAATGTCTCCCGTCTGCCCCACCGGTTACCAGTGTTTGTAGTGCTGTTAAAATATTGGTTTTCTGCTTTAAGACATAACTCTTTCATTACGCTGACTGCTAAGTTTTTCTTTCTTTGATATTTGTGAGTGAACAAATTAATACTTACAGTGCCAATTGACTTTCAATTTTCTGAATTAGTTATTATGAAGTCAGTAACTTAAATGTAATCCTGTCAAATCAAGTAAATATTTACACTAACCGTTAAAATCACCTTCTTAGTTCCTTAGTTTTGACAGTTGCATTTGACATTGACAGAAGCTCCCGCTGATTTTTTTTCTCTTGCCACTGCCTTCTTGATCTCGTCTCAGCAGTAGCCTTGATTCTTTCCTGCAAGGTACCATATACTATATAACGATGGCACCGTCAAACAATGAAGCTTGCCTACAATGTAAGAAGTTAGATGTAAATCGGGGGATCCAGTGTGAAAATAACTGCACACGTTGGTTTCATCCTGAATGCATCAACATGAGTAAAACCGACTATTCGTCTTATGCCAACGACTCAAACAAAAAATGGGTATGTGATAGAATTGATTGTCATCCTCCAACACTTGACCCACTTTCTGTTATTTCGGCCAATGTCTCCACATTATTAGATAAGTTTGCTTCTCTAACCACTAAGGATGATCTCAATACCAGTATTGATGACGTGAAGAAAAATATCGAGGCCTTGTCTGCACAAATTGCTGAATTTGAACCTCGTTTAAGTACAGTAGAAGCAAAAGTGTCTGATCTTGAGCACTCTATTGAACAGCTAGCTTCAAAAAGCTCACTTCCTGCAACTTTTGAAGTAGTTATCGAAGAAATCAATGATCGCAACATCAGAGCCAAGAACCTCATCCTGTTTAAAGTCCCTGAATCGACTAATAAGGATGTCAACACAAAGAAAAATCTGATAAATCGAAAATAGAGACAATAATTACTTCTTGTGGATTAGACTCCAACTCTCTTCTGACCTTCTTTCGTCTGGGCCATCCCAGCAGATCAAATCCTCGTCCCTTGAAGATTGTTCTTCGTAACAAAGAAACCGCTGTCAAGCTTCTTAAAAACTTCAACAAGGATGAAATAGTGAAAGTTGATCCCACTCAGACTTATCCATTTCGTCTGATAAAACACCTGCTGAGCGGAAATACTTATCTGACCTTCGTACTGAACTGAATGATCGTTTGGCTAAACGCGAGAGTAATCTTACGATAAAGTTTGTCAACGGCACACCCAAGATTGTACAGATGAAAAACGATTAAAGTTCAACGGGAAACCCAATATGTTTATTTACTACCAAAACGTAAACGGTCTTAGGACCAAACTCGATGAGCTTCGAATCTTATTGTCTACATGCACTTATGATGTTGTCATGCTCACTGAAACCAACCTTTCTTCCGACTTACTAGATAGTGAGCTTGGTTTTGTTAAATATAATGTTTACAGAGGTGATAGATCTTCCGACACTAGTGCAAAGTTAAGTGATGGAGGTGTCCTAGTTGCGGTTGATAAGGATCTGCCTTCTCAACAAGTTATCACCACTTCATATGGATCTTTTGAGTCACTGTTCATTTCTATAGGTTCTCAAGATAACATCAAGCTGCTTCTGAACTGTGCATATATACCACCCAGTAAACCTCTTGATACTTATCATAACTACTGCCAGTCCGTTGAAGACGTAGTGACTAACGAATCAGTGCTTCCACGGGAGATTATTCTAGTTGGGGACTACAACTTGAACATCAACATTGATTGGAAAAAAGAAGATCCAGACTGCCTCACAGCTTCAGCTGGAGCTGTTCATAACCTCCTGCCTGCTCGGGCTTGAACAACAAAACCATGTCAATAATGCTAGAGGAGTCCTTCTTGATATTGTTTTTGCATCTTCAGGGCTGATAATAAATGAGGAGCCATCTCCCTTAGTTCCTATCGACATTCATCATCCTGCTTTGAATATATTCGTTCAAGTAAGAAGTCCCAGATCAGAACCTAGATCTATTTATGTTCCTGATTTCAGAAGATGCCAACTCGATGAAGTCTTCAACTGTCTCCTGCTTGAGGAACTGGTTTTTCCTGATCCAGCGGCCAACATAAACACACTTTTTCAGCAATTCTGTGATACTCTTAAAAATATTGTTATCAAGTATACTCCTCATAAGAGGATTGGAACTTCTAGTTTCCCGTGCTGGTCTACCACTGAGCTAAAAAAACTTGGTTATTGAAAAGAAAAGACTACACCGGATTTATAAATCTTCATTCGATGACCAGTCATACTTTATGTTCTTCAGAGTGAGAAATCAATGCCGGATTCTGTCTAGAACTAGAACATGCTATAATAACTACCTGTTACATATTCAAGATAGTATAACTACTGACCCCAAGACCTTTTGGAAGTTTATAAGAAACACTAGAAGACAAGACATCTCACCAACTTCGTTGAACTATGGAAATCGCTCTGCTTCGGATCCTTCCCACATGTGTGAACTATTTGCCAAATATTTCTCGTCAGTTTTCTCTCCGCCAGCACAAGTAAACTCACATTATGATTTTGATACTCCGTTCTGCTTAAATGCAATCTCATTCACAATCACTGATGTTTTCGATGCACTGGGTAGTCTCGACATCTCGAAAGGTTGTGGCCCTGACCTTATTCCCTCAAGTGTACTGAAGTATTGCAGAACTGTGCTGTGCCAACCTCTCCAACTTCTCTTCAATAAGTCCCTGTGTGAAGGTGTGTTTCCAGATGTGCTGAAGCTGGGATACGTTGTACCAATACATAAATCTGGGGCCAGAGAAGACACTGCTAATTATCGCCCAATAGTGATCCAATCTGCTGTTGCCAAGGTTTTTGAAAAGTTAGTTGTGATGAAGCTTACCCCATTTTTTCGCAACATCATCTCCCCCAAACAGCATGGCTTCTCTCAGGGAAGGCCAACTACCACAAATCTTGTGGTTATGGAAACTGCAATTGTCGATGCTTTCAGTAGGCGTTCTCAAATCGATGCAATCTATCTCGACTTCTCGAAAGCTTTCGACACAGTCAGCCATGGGCATCTGCTGGCAAAATTGGAGGCTTATGGTATTATTGGCTACCTTCTTCAGTGGTTCAAAACGTATCTGTCTGATCGGAGACTAATAGTAAAGATTTTTGGATCTTTTTCTTCTGAATTTTTAGTCACTTCTGGTGTGCCTCAAGGCTCGCATCTGGGTCCTTATTTATTTAACACCTTTGTAAATGACATTGTTAATGTCTTAAAAACTGACTGCCTCCTCTTTGCTGACGATATCAAGCTGTACAGCAAGATAGATTCATTGGAATAAGATTGTCTTGTTCTCCAGGAGAGTCTTACAGCGATCGAAGACTGGTGTCTCGCCAACAGCATGAAACTCAACACAAAAAAATGCACTTGCATAAGTTACCATAAAATCAAGTCTCCGATCTTCTTCAACTACATGCTGTGTGACGAAACTCTACCCCGATGTAGCACCGTCCGTGACCTTGGAGTAACACTCACCCACGACTTCAACCCTCAGATGCATATTAACAATATTTATTCCAGAGCATCCAGATCGCTTGGCATAATATTGCGGTCAACGAGAGGATTCACCAATCCCTTCACACTAAGGATCCTCTATTGTGCTCACGTCCGCCCACTTCTGGAGTACAACTGTATCATGTGGTCACCTCATCAATCTACCCTGGAATGTCATATTCAATCCATTCAGGACAAATTCCTTCGTATCCTTGGTTGCCGTTTGGGCTATGAATACAGACATGTTCCACTGCAGCTCATGGGTGAACAATTTGGCCTATCTTCCTCAGTGACCAGAAGAAACGTGCAGGGATTGTTATTTCTCTACAAGCTTGTTACCGGTACCATTGACTGTCCTGAAAACGTACGTTTGCAACGTCTTGGAAACTCTGTCTCGTCCCACGTTGACTTCTTTATGGATAGGCCAGCTGTGTTTAGGAATAAGATTAGTATTTTACTATCTCAGTAAATAAAAGTGGTAATTATTTTTATTTTTCATTTGTTTCATTTTCAATATATTCATGTAGCAAGGTAGGATGAATTATATTTCTATGTTAGCCTCAATATTTATGCACATATTTATGTTGATATTTATATAGTTTATGTATTGTTGATATTATAACTGTTAAAGTTTTTTCATGTTTCAACTTATTGTCAAGTTTCAAGCTTTCTTGCTTTTGTTACATAGTTGTTAGTTGTTTAGTATTGTGTTAGTTTTGTTCTATTTTTATTGCCAAAAATTATGCACTGTAAACCCATCCATACCCTAAAAAAATGATGAAGTATTAATTAAAACATAAAAAATAATATATATGTGTTAAAATGGAAAAAATAAGAAATAATAATAATAAATAAATAAATGAATAAAATAATAACATTACTATTATATGTACAAAAAATACCCCCCGTCGCAGCAGACCTGCGTACTCAGCGAATTTCCAAATTAGTAATATTAATTTTGACCAGCTAAACTTGTAAACAAAATTTCATCACGTGCTCATAAATAGGGAAATAAATGTCTATTCTCCTTAAGATAAATATAGGAAAAAGTATGCAGGTATGCTGCCATGAGGGACACTAAAAGTAGGTTTTTAGCATAGAAAAAATTTATTTCGACCATATAAAGCCATATAGTAAGTTTCATCAATATCTGTCCATAAATAAAAGAGTTTGCCTATTCTCCATATGATTAACATGGGAAAAAGAGTATGCAGGTTTGCTGCCATGATAAGTAAAAAAACCAAGATTTTTTACCTTAAATGGATGAATCTCAACCAAATGAAGCTAAATACCAAGTTTCATCCAACAATATTGGTTAATAAGTGAAATATTAACACATCCCTATTCTCCATAAGATTAACATTGGAGCCCCAAAAGACAATGTACTGTCTTTAGACTTTGTAATATCTCGGTAACCAATGGAGATAGAGCAAAGCTTCAAAATACTAAATTGTGTGTTTTTTTGAGCTAAATCCAATGGTCAAAATAAAAATTAAAAATTTTTTAAATTTACATATGAAAAATGCAAAAAAACCCATTTTTGGGGTACAAAACCCCCCAAAACTACCCCTTCCGGTAGGTCGATATGTCTGGTTTTCGAACCCATCCGAATAAACGTAGGCTTACACATCTCTACCAAATTTGGTGTCGATCGGACCATTTTTACGAGAGTTATCGTGTCTAGGGACACATACATATATATATATATATATATATATATACATATATATATATATATATATATATATATATATATAATTTTTAATGACTATTATTTTTGGTCTCTGGGCACCTAAAAACGAAAAAGTAACATGGTCCCGGGCTTAGGTCTTACCATGAGACCTACGGTAATAGCTTATTCCCTATGGGAAATTCGCTAAAAAAAAAAGAAAAAAAAGTAGAAAGAAAAAAAGAGGAAAAAAATGGGGTAGGTTGAAGAAAAAATCACAGAAACCATGTAACTTATTAGTAGCCTCTAGCAAGTAGCCATTAGCCATTAATTATTTTTTTTGTACTATGTGATGTATTGGGTTCTTCCCGTTGAAATAAATAAATAAATAAATAAGACGCACTAATAATAAAGATGTCAGCTGAAATGGCACGTTTTTGTGGCGGCGGCAATCCCTTCAAGTGGTGGATGAGAAGCCGGCCCGTTGGGAAACTCTGTAAAACGACTGATTGCAAGGAGACAGCTGGAATCATGGGTAAAATGACACCAATCAACATTGGGAAACTTTCCCTATCTTTGTTGCCCTGTTGCCCTACGGTATATACCCTACATTTAGTTTAACATCTGTGGTTGACTCCATAATAAACCTGACATGTTGAATAACAATTTAAAACATATAAACAACAGAGCAAAACATTAGTTAAATAATAACGGGACAATAGATGTAATTATAACATGCTCTTTATTTGGAATCTGAGTATAAACTGAGAACAATAACAAACTAAAACAATTAATTTAACTGACAGAATATATAAAGCAGCCGATCAGCGCTGATTTAGAAATAAATTATGCTAACCACCTACAGCATTAGATGGCGAGATTGAGATTCCATTAACTGTATTTTGTACATTAGCATCTCTGATAAAATAGGAGAGTCAAAATAAGTTGTTAATTTGTTTTCATGGGAAATAAAATTAGATTTTGCGACTGGAAGGTGCTCAAGAAGCATTAGAACTCATATTTTATTTATTAAAACACATTGATGGGAGGATTCTCATAAAAGGCTATGAAATGATGATTCATTGTCACTGCACTACCTTTAAAATGAATTTGTCAGAAGTTTATAATTAGGTGCTATGTCACATATTAGTTTATTATCTATCTTACTAATTCCATAAGGAATTTCTTATGAGCAACAAAACTCTCTTATTTATGAACCGATTTTGATTATTGAGGTGTTAAATTAAAGGGAATTCTGTGTAGACATCATAGAATAATTGCCACCCTCAGTTCAAGTGCTTCACCCCATTGGACTTTAAAAGTTTCCATGTATTTTAAATATAAGACAAAATTTGGTAAGTTTACCTATAATATCTGATTAATTTCATGGAAACAAACAGCTGCCTTCATAAAAACAACCTGTCTCCCTTCTACCATTTTAATTTATTTAGTTTTCCTGTTTACTTTCAAATTCAAAATACAACGATGACTGACGAAATAGGAAAGTGTTTATTAACATGCAGTTTTCATTTAGAGTATTAGTGTGTGACAATTAGTTTTATTAAATTGTGTGATTGTATTTTGTTTTCATTTCATAATATACAAGTTTCACACTATCTACCTAGCGCTCAGACTGGAGCTGTATTCGTCGGGTATCGATCGACTGGCAACTACTCGTACATAGTAAAACCATATCTATGGCACAACGTTCAAATTATAACTCTTTGTCATCCTTTCACCTTTGAAATGTTTCCCCATTGGTGAATTTTACGTCGCAATAGATTTCGACCAATAGGAGGTTGATTTAAGGGTGGAGTTACTTCCGGTGCAACCTACTTAAATTTTCAACGAATGACTTTGCTCTCATGCTCTGTATTCCTCTTTGTACTGCCACTGCCACGTAAGCTTTCGTGTCAGAGTCAGAGAGGTTTTGCACTTCCGCCGTCTTCGTTGCGCTAATTCTCAGCACAAGCCTCGGTCAGAATAGAAACGGTTTCGGGATCCTTGAGCTATCGTATTATTGAGTTGTCTTTTTGCTAACTTTATAAACTTATAAGAACTCTAATATTCGTTATCTGCAATTATTTTCTATTCTATCGATTTAATTGCTCAATTTCCAGCGGTTTCACTACATCACCATTGAAACTTGTTCACCGATACTGTTGCCTATAAGTTAGCTTCATTTTGAAGCTTGGTTCAGTTTTTGTTGTAGTTTACTATAATTAACTTAAATTGTTAATTTAGTTCAAGATGATTGTTTGTATCAGTACATTTGTCTCACACGTAGACTGGTATTGTGTCCTTTCGTAACCCTTATGGGTCGGTAGGACCGTACAATCCTGAATCGCCATTTTGGACAATCGTGTCCCCAAATTGTTATTGATAAATGTATATAGAGTTCATCTAAAACAATGGTAAGTTTCAGAGAAGTAGTAAAAGTCCAAACGAAATCGTTAAATTTTATAATTAAGTTTAAACTTAGTAATAGCCTAACTTGCATATCAGCCTGTCTTAGATTAATTTTTTTAAGAAGGCCTGTTTCTAAAAATTTCCCAATGATTGGCTTGGGCAGGTACTCACTTTATGTATTAAGTTTGTTGTGAAATGACTGGAAACGGATGAGGCGTGAGCCTCACTACCACACTTGTGGTGTAATAACTTTGCCCTGTAGCATCTAAGTTATCATAGGCTAGGCTAGGCAAATCCAGGTGTGGTTCTAAAACTACAATAGGCCTACGTCCCACAACAAGAATAGGCCTAGGGGTGCCATTTTCATTCTAGGCTATATAAGTCTAGGGTTACAACTTATATATAGGCTACCTAATTAGGTTACAACTACTTTCCAACCTGGTACTGTACTAAGTCTAGATGGAGGAATAACTTATAACCTAGCCTAGAGTCACTGTTGTGTAGATAAGCCTAGGCCCTTTTTTATCCAAGCCCTTGAGCTCAACAAAAAATTTCTATGCCCTACAGTACCTAATCATGCAAAAACTTCCCTCGTCCTAGGCCTAGTGTCACACAGGCAAATTCATATAGGCCTAATACTTAAGTTATTGTTTAAGTTATAGGACCATAATTGCTCAAGGCATCAGGCCCTAGGCCTATACTGATTTAGTTGCTGATAGGCTAGGCCAACAGAGACACCTGAATACCATATTGGAATCCTATGTTTCTTCATACCAAATAGAACTGGTCCAAGATTTCGAGTGTCGAAGAATGTAATCAGTGGTGCTTTCAAGCATCACTACCTAAGTTACCCATTCCTAATGTTTTTGGGCCTGCACGCTTCGCCAAAACATGATGAGAATAATGCCTAGCCTAACCGGGTGCTGTTTCCTAACTGAGCTACTACAATATCAAATGAAAATATCGATTGATCTGAGTGATATATCTATACCTGTAACTTATCTAAATAACAAATTCAGGCTCTGTAACTAAATATATACTTAGGTCCTAATTTTAACAAAATAACATTTATAGGCTAATGAAAACAAACTTAGGCTAGCCTACCTCTCTATTCTACTTAAATGTGGTCTTCTCTCATTTTTAAACTTTCCTGGGGTTGGGGTTGGTTTTTCACATTAATGGAGTAGTTTTTATTATGATAATTTGGAATAAACTTTGTTAAGTTTAATTTTGTATTTGGCAGTACATTAGGTCCCCTCTTAACTGGCCATCATTGGACCAAGATTGTGTTTTTGAATGATTTAAGTTATTGGCATGTCCTTGCATTATTTGTATCTTTTTATGTCTTAAAACCTAGTTTGTTTGAGAATATTTAAACCTTAAAAAAATGTTATCTTCAACATAGCTTGGAATTGGTGTTTGTAAAGATTTCAGTTATGGGTTTGTTGGAGTAAAAACATAATCAATGTTGGTTAAAGTAGGCCTAATTTACAACTCCCCCAGAGTATCAATTGATCACGTCAACTCACATAGCAAGTTTGCCACCTTTCAAGTTAGACCTATATTACGTTTATTATATTACGTTTCCCATCATTAGAGTTGTGCCATCCTTTTAATTTTTTTCCTGAGCAGAGATTGAACTTGCACTTCAAAGGCAATGCAGCCAAGGTGCCTGTGATCTAGACACCAATGCCGTCACAACCAGCAGCAGTTTAGGGTTTAGAACGGTGCATGCTGCTCTAGCTCTCTGGAAGTGCTTCAAAACATTTTCTTTTCTAAATAATTGAATTTTTCAATTAGCCTATTCAAAATATTTTATATAAAGAATATTTTATATTTTTGATGAATTTATTTTTGCTACTGGGTTGAGGTGATAGGGCCTAAACTTATACATAAAAATTTGTAATTTTTTTCATACCATTAAAAAATTACCAATTCTTTGAAAAAAGTTTTGATAACATGTTAAGAAGACGTAAAACTTGTTGAAAGTTGGTTTTTAATGATATTAGCCTATGGTTAGTTTTTAAGTCATAGGCACCATTCATAACTACCCTGGTCAACCCTATTTCTACAGTTATCAGCTGATTTTAGCGAATTTCCCATAGGGAATAAGCTATTACCGTAGTTCTCATGGTAAGACCTAAGCCCGGGACCATGTTACTTTTTCGTTTTTAGGTGCCCAGAGACCAAAAATAATAGTCATTAAAATTTTTATATATATATATATATATATATAGGCTATATATATATTTATATATGTATGTGTCCCTAGGCACGATAACTCTCGTAAAAACGGTCCGATCGACACCAAATTTGGTAGAGATGTGTAATCCTACGTTTATTCGAATGAGTTCGTAAACCAGACATATCGACCTACCGGAAGGGGTAGTTTTTGGGGGTTTTGTACCCCAAAATTGGGTTTTTTGCATTTTTCATATGTAAATTTAAAAAATTTTAAATATTTATTTTGACCATTGGATTTAGCTTAAAAAAACACACAATTTAGTATTTTGAAGCTTTGCTCTATCTCCATTGGTTACCGAGATATTACAAAGTCTAAAGACAGTACATTGTATTTTGGGGCTCCAATGTTAATCTTATGGAGAATAGGGATGTGTTAATATTTCACTTATTAACCAATATTTTTCGATGAAACTTGGTATTCAGCTTCATTTGGTCGAGATTCATCCATTTATGGTAAAAAATCTTGGTTTTTGCACTTATCATGGCAGCAAACCTGCATACTCTTTTCCCATGTTAATTATATGGAGAATAGGAAAACTCCTTTAGCAATGGACAGATATTGATAAAACTTAGTACATGGCTTCATATGGTCGAAATAAATTTTTTTATGGTAAAAACCTACTTTTAGTGTTCCCCATGGCAGCATACCTGCATACTCTCTCTATATTTATCATAAGGAGAATAGCCATTTATTTCCCTATTTATGAGCATGTGATTTTATTTTGTGTACAGTTTTATGTGGTCAAAACTAATATTACTAATTAGGAAATTCGCTGAGTACGCAGGTCTGCTGCGACGGGGGTATTTGTTCAATTAAGTAGTTACTGTACAGATAATCTCCAAATGGATAACTGGGAACTTTGAAGGGCTGTAGGATGGAAACACTAGATTTTTCTCAGATAAGGACTAGAACTAATTGATTTCTAGTGGCCAAAACTGTAGTATAGCAGGGCTTTTAACAGTTTTTTTATTATTATTATTATTTTTTTTTTTTACCATTAAGTGTTAGAAACCCTGTTATAGCAAAAAGACTAAAATTCTTGGACAGATAAAAAAGTTTGCCTATGCAAACAAGTATAATAAGTTAAACGTGCCATTTAATAAATGTTGTGTTTGCATCGTTACGACCAACGTTTGGAGCTGTTTGTCACAATTTGAAGGGCATAACCAAATTATACAACAATTATGGTTTATTTAATACAAAGAGAGTTAAATCATTGTCTTTGTACACTAGTAGAGTAGACTTCTCATAGCATAGGCGAGTGTGAAGCATATTGACGGTGGTGCGATCTCGTGCGGCGTACATCGAAGTACACGTAACATATGATAGATAAATCAGTATTGCCACTCTTATTAACCAAGGATGAAACATTTTACAACTGAAAGTTATGTTAATGTCTTGATAAAATGTTTTGACAGCAATGTAAATTCAGCTGAATAATAACAACATCGATGGCAGCTTGTGCGGCGTACACCGAACTTCCAAATTTTGGCCTCAAACTAAATTCATTGGATGAGAGGTCTATTCACGTTAGTGTACATAGTCTAAGGTTAAATAAAATACAAACACAACTCTTTGTTCCATAAGAAAAAAATAGTGATAATTAACTTATTTAATTTTATAGATAAATAACCTAGGCCACTTTTTGTTGTTCCTAGTTTACATAATATAATTCCTTGTTGCTCTTGTAAATTGAAATAGTAAGCACAAGATATGCCTAGATTTAAGGACAGGAAAGAGAAGCTAAATTACGCTCTTCTCTGATATTTGAGGTTATTAGTAGGGTTGTTCTGCTCTAGGCCTATTTCAGTTGACTGAACAGTGATTCCGGACAATTGTCCATGTTACAGACTTACAGTTATAGTAGCCTACTTGAAAACAGTCAAAGATGTCGCCTCTATGACACCGACAGGACGCTGTCTGTAAATATATATATTTGTTAATGTTCAGTCACGTGGCAGCTATTGAGCATCACTAGAGCTCGTATTTATATGGCCACTACAAAAGAAGTCAGTTTGGTGTTGCTATAATAAAATCCATTATAATCATTAGGTTACTTAGGATATTTATTATCTTTGCTAGGATATGCTCAAAACAATAAAAGTGCCTAAAAATAATAATTTGTTTGTAAAACAATAAATTGAGATAAGAGTTTCTGAAGTCTCTATCTTGACGGAATCGGTATGGGTGGCAACCCTTTTCGTGCGGGTTTAACTCTTCACATTAGTTATAGTGCAGGAAAAACTTCGCCTGTTCAAAACTAAAGATATTAATCTTAAGTGAAATTTGATGAGCTGTCAATTTAGGACCAAACAAAAAAGGCCTACATGAGAAAATTGTGTTTTTTTTTCAATTTTCTAATTATATTTCCTTTATACTCAAATTATTTGAACTTAAAAAGCCTCAAGGTTGAAATAGAACCCAAGTCCATGGAGGATAGCTCTGCAGGATAAGTACCAAGACTTTAATCTTAAATCAAGCTCATTTAAAAAATGAATTAACAGAAATTAAGAAATTTTTTAAAAAATATTAAGATCTAAGGTGGTCATTAACCCTTTACAGATTTTATAAATAAAGACTTATAAAATTTTTTTTGTGTCTAATGGTTAAATTGATATAAATAGTTGTCCAACACAATATTTTGTTAAAAATTTTCATTTAAAAAATCTTAATTGCAGATATATTAGCTTATTGTCTTGGAACGCACTGCTATCATGGTGGATATTGGACTTTCCTGAATTATTGGTAATTTCAGGAGTTGCAGAATATACAGTAATCTTTTAACCCTTCAATATATGAAGGAAGAACCACTATTGCTGATTTGAGAGGGTGGAGTGTTTATTAACCTGTATGAATAATTGGAACTAAATAGTTTGAATTGGCTGGCTGTGCACTTTAAACTGTCTGCAACCACCATCTTTTAAATTCACAATGTTGCCAATGACATAACAATTTACATCAGCCTTTTATTACTATGACTAAAACAATAACGTATCATAATAGTTTCATGGTTTGAATACACAATATTTTATTTTGCCTTAAAAAAAAGACTTCCGATAGATTTTGTAGACATAGTTTATTCGTTAATTATTGAGTTTAGCTACGGCCATCGGAAAATGGAATTTTTTTCTTCATAATGTCGGAAATTTCACACTGATTCCGAAAATGATAGTTCTTTCCTGCGGAAAAGCTCGGAAAACCCCGGAAAATCGGAAAACCCGGAAATGACTTTTTACCTTGAATTTATCGGTGTGGGTATTAAAATTAACCGGGATGTTAAGCTGATCACGAATATATAAAATTATTTCGATCCGATTTTAAATAAGCCGGAAAGTGCGGAAAAAGTGTCGGAAAAGCTTTAGGACTAACTATTTTTACAGTATATCATGTGGGTACTCAAATTACGTGGAATTTCATGGAGAATATGAATATGTCTATATCAATTGAATGCAACAAATTAATACTCAATAAAGATAAAAAAACTTAGAAAACAAATAAAAACACACTGAAACTTTTATAAATGAAGCACTAACAATGTTATAAATGGTTGTTATTTAAAATAAATTATTTGATATTAGGTAGTACTATATACATTACATATACCATACCATAACCTAACTAGAAAACTTAACCTTTATAACCTAACCTAACCTAACTTAACTTAAACTAACCTAACCATCATGTATGTGGGTACAACTATGCAACATTTTATATGAAATGAGAATATATATTTGTTTATGAAATAAAACACATAGTCAGTAACCAAATTAATGATGGTTAAGTTAGGTTAGGTTAAGTTAGATTGGTTTAAGTTAGGTTAGGTTAGTTTAGGTTTCCTACCCTAGTTAGCTTATGGTATTAGTATGTAATGTATATACATAGTACTACCTAATATCAAATAATTTATTTTAAATAACAACCATTTATAACATTGTTAGTGCTTCATTTATGTAAGTTTCAGTGTGTTTTTATTTGTTTTCTAAGTTTTTTATCTTTATTGAGTAGGTATTAATTTGTTGTATTCAATTAATATATATATATTCATATTCTACATGAAATTCCACGTAATTTGAGTACCCACATGACATATCTTTAAAAAGGTTCATCAAGTTCATCTTATAGCTTTCCCGACACTTTTCCCGCATTTTCCGTCTTATTTAAAATTGGATCGAAATAATTTTTATATATTCGTGATCAGCTCGGTATTCCGGTTATTTTAAATACCCATTTGATGTATTTTGGAATAAAAACTTAATTTCCGATTTTCCGGGGTTTTCCGAGCTTTTCCGCGGGAAAAAACTATCATTTCCGGAATCAGCGTGAAATTTCCAACATTTTGAAAGAAAATTACATTTTCCGATGGCCGTAGCTAAACTCAATAATCAACGTTTATTCAGATTTGTTTTGTTTTAAAATGCCCATAATTTAGGATGGAGTTTCTATAACAAAATTATAAGAAATTAATAATAACCCTTGAACCCAGTGTTGTTTTTAAACAACACCAACTTACACAATAGTTTATAGACAAAGTCAAGTGATTTACTTCCAAAAACCCAGTGTGGCTTCAAAACTACATTTTTTAGTTCATAAAACGGCCACAGATAGCAGCAGCTTCCAGTCAAATGGACAACAATTCAGTTTGAAGGGATCAATGTCAGTGTGTTGAAGGCAACAAACAATTTTCTTAGTTCACATATGTTATCTGAATGGTTATCAGTGAATTACAGGAAAGGAAAAATTATTTTGTTTTGAATTACGTTATTATATATTTTTATATCCATTGCATATTTAATTATTTTACAGTAAACTGTTTTTCAGAAATAGTAAAATAATGTTTGTGGTTTTATTACAACAATGGGCGGCTGAGACATGTCAGTATTGACAACTTAAGGCAACACCTCAATGATATGCTTTGAATAAAATTTTATATTATCATTAAAGTTTTAAAATGTGTGGGTAAAACAAGTGTATCACTTTGTTTTAAGCATAGTAATCAAGGATACAGATTTAATAAATTTATTAAATACACCACCTATGTAGTTTTTATTAAATTAACAAAAAAAAAAAAAAAAATAGAATATGGTGGTTTTTATCTTTATTGAATAAAAAAATTTTATTCGTTAAATATAAATATATAAATATATTTTTTAAATAGAAATACATTTTTGAAATAAATATCATGTGACATGTTTTTTGTCCACCAGTTTTAGGAAATTCTTATAAATTGTGTTTTAACCCCTACTGAATCGGTTAACAAGGGGAAATTTTTATTCTCACACTAAATCATGATTCGGGCTTTATTAAAGGGTTAAAACCTCTGGTATTAAAATAAAAACACTTCTCACATATTTAATCAAGAGTCTTGCAACATTATTGGTCATTATGTGTTTAGTATCAGCTAATTTAGATTACTCTAGTAGTTTACTGATTATAATAGTCAGAAGTTTTAGTAAGTGAAGAAAAAGTTTCTTCAAGAGTAATACATTTTTATATATTTGCTGATTCCTTTTTAAAAACAAATAAAACTGGCGATAACGGTGAGTTTTCAAGGAAAATTTATTTTCATGAGCTCTTTATGCTTACTTTTTTGAGAACATTATTGGGTTGGTTTGAGATAATAGTTGTTTGGTATAACTTTTTTCGGTGTTCTTAGAAGATTACCAGTTATTGCTAATAGTAAAAGTTACTCAAAAATTATATTTTTAATGAGAGTGAAGCTTTAAAAAAGTCTTGATGACCATTCACTTGAAATACTTTGTTAGTTTGGCTGTAACGATAATTTGTGTGTAGTTATGACCAATAACTTAAAAGCTTTAACACAGCAGACTTGGCTAATCCAGCAGGAATAGACTAGAGTAACATGGATTTATGGATTTTGGTGAAGATGCCAGACTAGTGGATTAAGACAATTTTCTGGAACCAATTATACTCCCCCTGATTTTCCACCATATGTTAAAGGCATTCTTCCCAAAGAAAATTAGCTTCTTACGTTAGAGGCAAGGTTAACACCGGTGTCCCACACGAATTAAACATTGTAACAGTCAACCAATAACTTTAAAAAGGCAAAATTGATAGAATTGCATGTAATTGATTTAAATTTTCTGCTATATTTCAAAACTCGGCCATGAAAAATGGTCACAAATAGCCATTAACGAGTTCTGAAAGGTGCCTAACTACTGGAGCCTGGATTACAGAGAGTGTATTGTAATTCATCACCTGAAACAAATGTAACTCATATCTTAATATCTTATTGAAAGCTATCGTAAGTGATAGGTGTAGAAAAAGTACAATAATAGAGTTATATGTAGTCCTGTATAGGAATGTGTGTAGGTCACATTTATGGTTATTTATAAATGGACTATTTATAGCTCAGTTTAACCATTTGAGTGCTATGGAACGATATATTGTTGATTGGCTCATTCCCTTGAAATGCTGAGCAATGATATATCGTGCCTCACTTTCATCCGAAAAGTGCGAAGCAATATAACGATGTATCTTAGTGCCGTCGATATTGATACAACGGACTTACACGGGAATATTGGACTCGATTGTTATTTCAAAACACCAATGATATCATTCTTACTTACTTGTTACTTATAGATTCCGTCTGTAGACAAAGATGCGTTGGACTGGTTAATATGCCAACTCAATGTCAACCTAATTTAAGAGTTGGGTGAGGATAGGGATGGGCAAGAGTTCAATTCTATTCAATTCTCCATACGATGGGGATGTGGAGTTAGGGATGTCTAGCACTTTTGGGTCAACTTTTTTGTTAGTTGAATTTTTATCTCCATGCGCTCACCTCCACCTCCTTGGCCGCCGTAACACTTTTTGGAAGTTATATAGTAATTCCCCATCACTTTTCTAATGGAATGTAATATTTTTTAGCATTCAAAGGGTTATTGAGCAAAAATAAGAAACTTAACAGCCACTTCAGTCCCTAGGAATCTGAGCAACGTGCTCTAAGCTTGCTAATACAAGGGAATAACTAGATCACTTTTTGAAACACCAAAAGTGCCAGTGCAAAAAAAAAGTAGTCTCAGTTAAGAAAAATTTGTCTCTTGGGTCGACTTTGTACAATAGAAAATAAATTTTGAGAAGTAGTTAGGACCCAGTTAAAAAAGCTTTGTTGACTTGTCAGCACCTAGATAGCCAGATCTTCAATTACCATTTTGGTTGAGGTACATGTTTTACAATGTGATGTGTGACTCAGGAATAGAATTCGAATGGCAACTTCACTCATCACTGTGTGATTGGTGGCGTCTTTGTGGTCCTTGAGGGTTTTATTTAAATAGAGGGATTCTCAACAGCTGCTTCAACAATTTTAAAATTTTTCTGAGGATTCACAGTGGTGAAAGATTACCCAGTGAAATAGATGTTCAGTTATGAAATTGAGGATGTTCTAACAACAAAGTTGTATTACTTGTCAGCGTCAATTTTAAAGTGTTCACAGGACACTAGTTGAGGGATGGATAATCCCATCTTCAGACTGACAAAAATATTTGTACACAAAGACCAAGTATGAAATACGTTTGGCAAGCATGTAAAAAAGGTTAATAAAACATGTTTCCATATTTGCTAGATGCGTTTAAATTGTAAGGTCTCAATGAAGATGTCATGCAAATTGCTCGATTATCTTAGCAAAAACTAGTGAATTAAAAAAAATGAGACAAACCTTTTTATTGAAATAAAAATTGCTCAGGACAGCTGTAAACATAATAAAAAATAACCTTTTCAAGTTTACAGTGGAACCTGTACATTTCTTAATGTACAGCTATTTCAAATAACAAATATTACTGGATGACTTGAGTTATTGGTTTGTATTCTCAGAATTATAGAAAATCGAATTGGGAGTATTAGGTAACAGATGATGGTCAATGTAATGGAAGAGAATAATTTTTTGCGCATTTGGGCGTCTGACCATCCTAATGGTTAGCGTCATGCACTTTGCTCCGAGAGGTGAGGGGTTCGAATCTGGGATGGCCACAAAAATATGATTGGTTTGGACTATTAATCTAATAGTAGCACACTTAGTAAAAATATCTGGTGTATATACAAGCTTAAGAAAATTGTAAATTTTAACTTGAGTACCGATAATGAATTTGAAGTGCTAGGGCAAATAGGTTCATCACTCCTTGGTAGTGATGCAGAGTTGGCCATAAAAGACATGGGCTTGAAGACGAGACCATGATTAGACATTAGTCAGCTTTGTATAAAAACTAAAATCATTGGGCATTAAGAAGACATGGAATTTCTCAGAAATGATCTAGTTAACATTACATTAAACATCAGTTGATATATTATTCAGGACATAATTAGTAGGGTGGCCAAATCACACACAGAGGGACAGATCCAAACATGTACCCTTTCCCTTCCACCCTTCCCCTTACCATTGCTGTATACTGAAACTGAAACACCTTTATACCAACCAACTGGTCCAGATTGTTCTCTGATAATTACTACATACTTTTGACTTCATACATAATGTAGGTATTTATGGTAAAAATACCTAATACCTTTAATACCTTATATAATAGAGTTCAAGTGATTAAATTCTATATTACTCAGCACTTGAATTAGTAATAGGTCTTGCAGAAAAGGATATATTTGTCACTGCTTATGGCTTTCTTTACCTTTATTATTTGTTGAAACCTAGTTATAAAATTGCACAAAACATGTAGTCACAGTTGTAATTATAATAATAATATGATGGAAGATTGCCTCCAGCAAGAGCAATTCCATATCCCTTCTGTTCTGTTCTGTTTTGTTCTGTTCTGTTCTGATGTTAATGAACGAAATTATTCTCTCTGTGTTGGCGTTGTAGGCTGATATTGCAAACAAATACTCTGCAAAAAAATGGGTTCCCTCGGATATAGGCCTAGATAATTCCGTTCTTGTTTAATTCACATTCCACATAGAGAAATTAATTTCAAAGTTAGATTTGGGGGATCGCCATAACGTGTGACAGCCTGAATAGATTTAACTAACCCTTCAGATAATAGTGCTTTGGTTTTTATCCGTCTAGCGTACGAAGTGTGTAGCTCTTAGTATCAATATGCTGGATGATTCAGAAGTAGCCTAATATATATTGTAGTCCCTTAAGCAAATTAGATATTTCCCAACAAAAACTTACCGTTTTTAATTTTAAGTAGGCCTACTTCAAAATGTTGCCAATATCCTATTATACAGGGTGTCTCTGAACTCCTTACCGACCTTTTAAGGTATTATTCCTGGACCAAAGACAAGTCAAAATATTATATTTAAATTGTCCGGAAGTCTTTAGTTACTCACACAGACGCCATTTAGTTTTTTTCAAATAATAATTTTTATTTCCGTAACGGATGGTTGTATTCAGTTCATATTTGGTATGAATCTTTATCATACCAATGTACATTTTCAAGAAAAAAAATAATTTTTTCCACTGCATATTTTCAAAATGGCGGCCATTTTAATTTTTCAAACTGAAATATCTCAAAATCGGTAAATTTTATAAAAAATTTACAAGACACAAAAAAGTTGACAAATTAAATTTTCTAAGCAATGGTACCAAGTTTGTAAGGATATGACAACAAATAACGGAGTTATTGCGATTTTATCCATGAAAAACATTGATTTTGCATTAAAATCAATGCAAATTAAGGCCATTGTAACAGAAAAATCGTTATTTATTGTCATATCCTTACAAACTTGGTACCATTGGTTAGAAAATTTAATTTGTCAACTTTTTTATGTCTTGTAAAATTTTTATAAAATTTACCGATTTTGAGATATTTCAGTTTGAAATTTTAAAATGGCCGCCATTTTAAAAATATACAGTGGAAAAAATTAATTGTTTTCTTGAAAATGCACATTGGTATGGTAAAGATTCATACCAAATATGAACTGAATACAACCATCCGTTACGGAAATAAAAATTATTATCTGAAAAAAACAAAATGGCGGCTGTGTGAGTAACTAAAGCCTTCCGGACAATTTAAACATGATATTTTGACTTTTCTTTGGGCCAGAAATAATACCTTAAAAGGTCGGTAAGGAGTTCAGAGACACCCTGTATTTCCCAGTTAACAATACTTTAGTCTCAATTGCATTGAATTATTTAATTTGTTAATATCCTGATTTAGAATGTAAACATATTGAGTGTTGAGTTTATTGCCTATAGATAGGAAAACATACTTTAGGATGTTTGTTGAATTTTTTGTTAGTAATAAACATCATAAGTCCTTTTAATTTAAATAACTGTAATATAAATGTGGTTGTATTTTTTAATAGTTAAATTTCAGTACCTCAATTCTAATATTTTTTGTTTGTTTCAGCCGCGAATTGACCCACAACAGCTACTCAAATGTTTGAGTGTGCTTTTGTCCCCCAAGGGAGGGATCAAGAGCAAAGATGAGGTGCAGAGACTTGCCAGGTAAGACTGTCTACAGAAATTATTCTTATTGTAGTGCACTCTCATTTATCCGGACTAGTACGATGTCCAGTGTTGTAGTGGCAAATTTTGCAATGTGGGAACGCTTAATATATTTGTCAAATTCCCTGAAAATTAATATAAAATTTCTCTGAATGTGTACGATAGCAATAGCTATGCATATTAGGCTATGTATTTTAAGCTAACTGAATTCACTGAGGATTCAAGAAACTATTTAATAATTTGGATGATTTTGCAAAAATCAAAATAAAAAACCAGTACCGGTATATTTTTATGTTTAACTAAATTTATTATTTCACAAAAGAGGGTTGTTTTAGAAAAGGTTAGGCTTATTAATTAATTTATCAACTACTTTTATGTACGATAACCCCCAAAATAGCAATGTACATAACCTAATATTTAAATGACATATATTCTATACAAGTAAAAGCAGAGAACTAAAATGAATTAAATCCATAAAACAGAGGAAAAACAGAGTAGCCTAATTAATTACAATGAAAGTTCATTGACGGATTGACAAAATCATGTTTACAAGTAGGCGGCAAATGCATCCTCTTCTGTAGTGGTCTTATGCTTTATCTGGGTCGAACCGTGGTGTCATCAGCCGATCGGTGGTTTTGCCGTAACCAGGTCTCCACACGAACGCCTGTCAGGTACTGAAGGTGATCGTGGGGGGAGGGAGAGGGAGAGCAACAGAGCAGATACCGATACCGTGCTCGCGTGGTTGAGACGAAAGTTGGGAATGATTGAGGAAGGATGGGAGAGTGATGCCCGCCACCGTATACCGTACAATACCGTATACCGTCTGTGCACAATACAAAGTTCAAGCGAGAGTGAAGTTATGTTTTGAAAAAGATAGAGTAAAATCGTAAAATCGTGGTGTCATCAGCCGAAAGTTGGGAATGGTTGAGGAAGGACGGGAGAGTGATGCCCGCCACCGTATACCATACAATACCGTATACCGTCTGTGCACAATACAAAATTCAAGCGAGAGTGAAGTTATGTTTTGATAAAGATAGAGTAAAATCGTTTTTAAAAAATTATTGCATTTTATTATTTGAATAAAAATATATTTTTTTTTGTATATTCTTTAATTAATATTTGTATTTAGAAATATATTAGCTATTTTCCCGGATTTTCCCGGGTTCTTGAAACCCAGTGTGGGAACGCCGTTCCTACGCGTTTCCGCACCACTACACCACTGACGATGTCAGGCTATATCCAGGTGAAGCGTAGTTGGCCATTACTCTTTGCCGTGTCATAATATGGTTATTGTTTGAGGGCTGATAGGGGCACTTGTAGATTCTTGTATCTTTTTCCAAATCAACCCTATACTTATCCATACCCAAGCTCACTTCTATTTCTTCACTGACGCCCCAGCTTCATTAAGAGCGGAATTCACAACCCTTCCTCACCTCTAACCTTACTCTAACCTCCCTTAAACCTCCCTCAAGTAGTTGTGTGAGGAAGGTTTGAGAATGGTTAGAGGCCGGTTGGAACAGCTGTTTATAATTAAAACGCAATAAAGTTGAATTTTTGTGAGATTCTGTGTCTGTGTCAGGGCCGGCGCTGGAAGTTTTGCCGCCCTAGGAAAAGGATAAATTTGCCGCCCCCCCCCCCTTTTCCCCACCACAAACCTACCCATACCCTTGAAAATCTACATACAACATCAACAAAAATTTACAGTCCACGGTAGATTGTTTTGCGTGAGATATTATTTCCTTATTCTATTTTTCACATTCCAGTTATACTTCTCTGTGTCAACAATGAAATCTAAAAGACTAAGCGAGTAGAAAAGGACTTGAGAAACTATAGTAGCGCAGTGTGTTTGCCGCTGCAAGTAGGCTAGCAATGCAGTGCCGCACGTTAACAAAATTGGCTGGTTCTCATGGGGCAATGCCTCTTGCAGATACAGTTACAAGTAAGGAACGAAACTCCGGTGTCTCAAGGGCATTGGAGTCAATCCTAACTCCATCTACTCCCCATAAGAGCAATGTTAAACGGGAAACGCAATGTGATCCTTTATGTGATCAAAAAGGTTATGGTTTATAGCTCTAAATAAAGGGTTTATCAAGCTGGATACAGTTTTTATATTTTTTATGTCAATTATAGTTTTTTTACAAAATGGAAATAACGGAACAAATGTTTAACGACTTCTAAAACGTAGTTAAAACAAACGGCATAGGCCTATAATTCTAATTCATATACAACTTATTCTAAACCATCAATTGGGCAAAAAATAAAGTAGTTTTTATTATTAATTTTGTTTATATTAAAGACGTTTCCAGTTGTGACAAATGGCAGGTTAAGGTTTATAACTGTCTTAAGAACTGTCTGGATAAGAAATAAATCCAACATGTATTCACCCTTTCTCGGGTGCGGCAAAAAGCTTTTACCGATGGCATAATATGAAACGGACGAATAAGTCCCAATTTTGACTAGGCCTACTCTTACTCAGCCTTAATTATTTTACATAGCCCAATTTTGAAACATACCCAAACTGAGAAGTTCACAACAAATCAAATTGACAACATGTTAGTATATATTGATTATATGTTGCCGGGTCTACAGGTTAAAATACAGAAAGCTTAAATCCTCCACATGTTAAATCATAAACTGTAGGCCTAAACCTATAATACTTCAAACACAAAATTAAATGTAGAATCCTGATAACATTAACAAAATTTAAAAAGGGTTAAATATTTGATATGTAGGCTACTAATTTAATAAACCCTTAACGTGATTATTAGATGGTTATCAATGTCACATTATACGTAAGATTAAATTACTTACAGATTCCTTCAAAAACAGCTCAACGATAATTCATAAACAAGGTCAGGACATGTTTTGATGTTTATTATTGTCGTTTATAAATTATCGTTGAGCTGTTTTTGAAGTAATCTTTAGGTATTTAGTCTTACGTATGTTCTCACAGCTCAGGGGCTAAAACCATGAATTAATGACACATTGGCAAGTACGTGCACAGGTGCGGCCGGTGTGAGGGAAGGGGAAGGTTGTAGGGGCATTGCACATGGCCCTGACAAGCGGCGCAAATGGCACACGGCGCGAAAAGCGCAAGCGTTGGCTTTTTATCAGATTCATAAGCGCGGCGCAATCAGTGCCATGGGTCCGCAGCGGTTCAGAGTCAGGGTTTTAAGCTGGAGAAAATTTTCTTGAAGCAAAACTGCTACAAGCTGTTGGATACTTGTAGCAAAATGAAAAATGTTGTAGCACTTTTATCGCGCGTGGTATAATTCGTCACCATTTACTAATACTTCCACCATAAAAAATATTTTATCTATGCTGTTGTTTATTACTTAAAATAAAAGCACTAAAAAGTTAAAAACGACTTTTTATTTAATTTTTAAAACGTTAAAATAGGTTCATATAAAGTTACAGATTTACATAAGCACTTAAGCCTACACAAACTCCGAATTCAAACATCAACATATGAACATGGATGATTAGGTAGGTGTAAAATTCTTAGTTTTAAACACCATTTTGCAAAAGCAGCTTCAAATTTAAAATCCTTTCTCTCTGGACCTTCAATGGCAATCATAAGTAAAAAAATTTTAGCAAAAAGAATGGTTTACGATACCTGCTTGTCTTTCTGGTCTGTGCATCTGTTCTGCGCACGTGGCTGCTCTTTGCCCTCCATCCAACAAAACTGTCCCAATACAATTAAAAACAGTGAATAAATTATCCTCTCAGGTTGAGAGGCCTTGCTTTAACGAGTTTTTAAAATCCCGGTATTCTTTTTCGATGACCCTGTACTGTATAGGTGTAGTAGTGGTGAGATGGGTGTTACATATAAGTTTGGATTCTGATCCCACTCCCATTGCCAAGGATCTTCTCCCACTTTAAAACAATGACTAATGGACTAGGCCAATGCTTGTTATGATGAATTGCATGCCGATAAGAAATGCATGACACTCGTGTGCAGTTAATAAATTAAATAACAAATTGTTGAGGTGTGCTGGGGCATAAAAATTTAAATTCATTTTTATGCCTACTAATTTTAATGTAGGCCTTACTACTAAATGTCAGCCGGATATGGCTGATCCGAATAAACGAGAGTGTACAAATGTATTATTATTATTTAGGTTAACATTACCATCCCACACTCAGCCTTACGTAAATTATTTACTGTCGAGTTTCCTGCGGCCAATATTACTTTGAATATTTCAAAAGATCAAAATATGGCATTATACTTAAGAGGCACTAACTAATACATGTAGCCCTCTCTAAAATCGCTAGAAAAGATTGTGAAACAGCCCTACCTTACAATTCTATGAACTTTAGTGAAAGCCTTGCGAAAACTTAGTACTTATCTATACAGAAACCATATCATACAGAAGATCCTGCATAATCCAGTACACCGCCAATCTGTCCCTTCAGTAGTCCAACTCCTTTCAGATGTCACTAAACTCTATTTGCGACACTTTTTGGCACAGTTTTCAGTAATAGTGTACGTGAAATTTAGGTCATCAGAAGAATTTCCATTCCTATTACCGGTATGGTTGTTTTTGTTCACATCTTGATAGGACCTAATTGTTATGATGGATTGGTAATTGTGTTGCTTTCCCCAGTCTGATCACGTGTGAGAGGTAATAGCCAATAGTCTGGTTGAGCTTTGTTAGTAAAAAAACTTCAGAAAATTCCAGAAGTGGCTCCAGAAAACTTGACATCAAGTCCACATTACATACCCATTCATGGAATAAAGCATAAAAAAGGCATTAACAGGTGTTGCCCATCGTCAATGTTCATAATTTTTTTTTAAGGTGTACCGTATTTTAAAATATTTATAGGGTCTTGAATGTCGAAATACAATTTTTCTAGACACTAGTCCGCTACAAGACTAGGTAACTAGCTGCTACAGTGCTTCACCAGTGTGATACTTTTTTCCCTTAAGTAAAAATAAATGGATTTTATTATACATCCTTTGTGCAACGTTTCATATCTTGTGTTATCATTTACACAATCTATGGTTTTGCTTTGCTAATTAATAACACGTCACTAAAAGTGTCATTGGACCTGTCTGGATAAGCATACTAAGATACTACAAAAATGAATCAAATGTTGTTAACAGACCAATTGTGCAGGAAGTATTTGGTTAGTAACCAGCCGCGGCTTTATTTTACCAGTGTGATAGTTTCATCTAAAGTTATTTTAAAATTTGACTGTAGTAGAATTAAATATTTTATTTGTTTTCATTAGAATGGATTCCGAAGTGTTCATGGGAACAATATATCGGCACCACCTATATTGATGCGGCGGACTTAAACGGGAATATTGGTTGTCTTGATTGTTACTTTGAAACACCGATGATTTCATTCAATTTTCTATACGATCGAGATACGAAATATCGTTCTAACACTTTTGTGTTGTCGGTTTATTACTTTTTGTAACTCATGCGCTTGCCTTCGCCCCCTTAAAAATACTAGTTCTTTACAGGAGCTATATTAATAATTCTACAGCACTTTTCAAAAGTTATGTAATATTTATTTTAGGACCAAAAGGGAACACAAGTTATGCCTTGTTTAATAAAGTAAACTAATTAAAAAAAAAATGTTACAAATAATATTACAAAACTGATACACGATATTTTGTGATGTAAAATTACCATCTGGTGTGCAACAGTGAAATAAGGATAAACCAATATCCTTCCCACCAATTTTCCTGTCCCCTCCCAAGGATCAATTTACAAAAAATTTGTCATTGTAATTGAGATAACTAATAGTGTGTTTCAAGTGATGTTACTATGTTACTAAGGCTTCATTCACCTGATATCATAAAAGTTAAAAAAAAAAAACCGCTAAAATCAGGAAAATCAGGATTTTTTAAGTTCTGTGGGGGGGGGGGGGGGTGGAGCCCTAAAGCAAATTTACACAATTGTTTCTCAGTGAGCACCCATGAGCAAAGAGGAACGTCCATATCAAATTAAAAACCCCTTGGGCCCTAAAGTAAAATTCAAGACCTGTGGGGCAGAGCCCTAAAGGATTAAAAAAAAACTATATACTAGCAAAAGCGGTTCTTAGTGAGTACCTAAGAGCAAAGAAAATTGTCCGTGTCAAATACATACACGTACGCTATACAGTACAGTAACAGGGTGTATACTACCGGGAAAATGCCGGGAATTAGAACAGACCAGGCAAAAACCGGGAAATAAGCAGGAATTTCGTGACAATCCGGGATTTTTAATCGGCGCGTGTGCGACTTGTCTGAAGACCGGAGGTGTTCGTAGCCACCGACTGGAGACGCTCACGACCGCCGACCAAGATGCTCCCGATCGCCGATGTAGACGCTCTTGGCTGCCGACCGGAGACGCTCACGACCGCCGACCAAGATGCTCCCGATCGCCGATGTAGACGCTCTTGGCTGCCGACCGGAGACGCTCACGACCGCCGACCAAGATGCTCCCGATCGCCGATGTAGACGCTCTTGGCTGCCGACCGGAGAAGCTCGCGATCGCCGACCAAGATGCTCCCGACCGCCGATGTAGACGCTCTTGGCTGCCGACCGGAGACGCTCGCGATCGCCGACCAAGATGCTCCCGACCGCCGATGTAGACGCTCTTGGCTGCCGACCGGAGACGCTCGCGATCGCCGACCAAGATGCTCCCGACCGCCGATGTAGACGCTCTTGGCTGCCGACCGGAGACGCTCGCGATCGCCGACCAAGATGCTCCCGACCGCCGATGTAGACGCTCTTGGCTGCCGACCGGAGACGCTCGCGATCGCCGACCAAGATGCTCCCGACCGCCGATGTAGACGCTCTTGGCTGCCGACCGGAGACGCTCGCGATCGCCGACCAAGATGCTCCCGACCGCCGATGTAGACGCTCGTGGCTGCCGACCGGAGAAGCTCGCGATCGCCGACCAAGATGCTCCCGACCGCCGACCAAGATTCTCGCGACCGCCGATCAAGACGCTTGTGGCTGCCGACCGGAGAAGCTCGCGACCGTCGATCTAGAAGCTTGAGACCGCCGACCAAGAAAACTGGCTAAAGTAATTAATTAACTACTTCAACCGGTCACTATTCTTATGTCTAGCGCAGTTTGGTTAAACTAATAAATTTATTTTAATATTTATCACTTTCACTGTTATTGCACATAATAACTAAATGGGGGTCTGTTATTATGAATAATAGCCGCTGACCATAGGAAGCCAAATGTAATAATTTTCACTCAGTGTTGTAGACAAGTTGGAAAAAGCGCAGGTTCCTCAAACGTTGTGTTATTTTAGGTGATCTTCCGCAGCAAAAAGTACAAAAGTACTGTATGGTTTATGATTTTAGTGATACAGACAGTGTAAGTTTGCCCAATGCTATTCTTATGAGGCTAAAAATAACTTAAATGGCCCCTAGCTCCCTAACCATTAGATTTAGAGAAAAATGTTCAAGAGTAAAAAAGGCCTTTAAATTATACATAAAATCCAAAATATACACAAATAGACGGTGTCAGATAACTGACACACACTTTCTCCCAACATTATAAACAAAAAGCCTCCAAAGAACAATGTCTTGATGGCTCAGTCGTATAGCTATTAGCTATATTATTTTTGTTATTTTTTTGGGTATTTTGGTTATTTTATTTTTAATTTTTAAAGCAATTAGGTTTTTATTGATTGATTTTAATGAAGCTCGTAAAAACTACATAAATGTTTAAAAAAGGAAAAAATGGAAAAATGTAAAAAATAAATCAAGGAGGATTTAAAAAAAATTCAAAATGTTTTTAAATATTATTATTGCTTTAGTAGATGATTACTTACCTAGCTCAAAATTATCCTACAACATTTTTATTGCCTATATATATATATTTAACATCCCGATAAAATGCCGGTTTTTGGAATTTTTAGCGACATTTTGGGTTTATTCAAGGTTTTTTTTTATCATTTTGGTTATTTTTTATTTTTATTAACCACAGGAACTGTTACAAGCCCTGTATTTAGATTTTTATCCTTAATAAACTATTAAATTTTAATTAAAGTAGTTGGAGCCATTTTTGAGAAAATTAAGATTTTCATATTTTTTGAAGATTTTTGGGCGTGAACTGCCTTTAAAAAAATTAAAAATGAAATGTCTGGACTTAAAGTAGATTAGGACTTACACACCAAATTCGGGTTCAGCAAAACGGGTAAATCCATCTAGAACTCAAATTCAAACATTTTTGACGAAAACAATACTTTCTCCATTTAGGCCTACTATGAAAGGTACAGGTTTATGGGGAGAAAGTAAAATGGTGGGTTAGGCCTACTTTATAAAATTTCTGGAATTCTGACTTACCCCCATTACTCATTTTTGCAAAACGAAATGATGGAGAAGTTGGAAATTTGAACGTGTTTAGATCGCGACCACTAC
The DNA here is from genome assembly GCA_030545055.2 of Neoaliturus tenellus. NCBI lineage: Eukaryota > Metazoa > Arthropoda > Insecta > Hemiptera > Cicadellidae > Neoaliturus > Neoaliturus tenellus. Next base: position 14,185,030 of record CM061536.1, on the reverse strand, counting down.
CTACTTAATAAAATAAAATTAAAATTTTTAATATCACAACTATTATTAACCTTTTCAGTACCGTGAGCCTCGTAGCAAGACTCCCCATTGATGTAGCTTGAGTGCCGAGGATCTCGTGGCGAGACTCGTACATTTTTATATATAACTAGCAGTTACCCGGCGCGCGTTGCTGCGCTCAAATTAAGTTGTTGACATAAATAAAGCTATTTTAATATAACATAAAAAGATAAGTTAAGTTTTAAGTTTTTTAATATAACAAAAAAGTCAATGACATAGAAAGTAAGTATATTAACATTATTGTAAGGCCAAAGGGTAAACAGGCATTTTGCAAATTTAAACCCAGAATAGTCAAAGTTTGCCTTGTGTCTTATTGATCGTAATTGCAAATGCAAGAGCACCTATAATCAAAGAGAAACGTCCATGTCAAATTTCAACCCCGGAGGCCCTAAATTAATTTTAAAGTCCAGTGGAGCACAGCCCTACTAAAAAATATATTTGCTTAACCATTCTTGGTGAGTAACTATGAGCAAAGAGGCATGTCCAAGTCAAATTTCAACCATGGTGGCCCTAAAGTAATTTAAAGTCCAGTGTGGCGGAGCCCTAAAGAGCTTAAAAATTATATTTGCAAAACCGTTTCCTAGTGAGTAGCTATGAACAAAAAAAATCGTACATCAAATTTCAACCTCGGTGGCCCTAAAGTAATTTTAAAGTCCAGTGGGGCGGAGCCCTAAAGTGCTTAAAAACAATATGTGCAAAACCGTTTCTTAGTGAGGACCTATGAACAAAAAGAATCATCCATATAATTTCAACCCCGGTGGCCCTAAAGTGATTTTAAAGTCCAGTGGGGCGGAGCTCTAAAGATCATAAAAAACTATATTTGCAAAACTGTTTCTTAGTAAGCACCTAAGAGTAAAGAGAATCGTCTGTCGAATTTCAACCCCGGTGGCCCTAAAGTAATTTCGAGAAGCCCAGTGGGGCGGACTCCTAAAGAACTTTAAAAACTATATTTGCAAAACCGTTTCTTGGTGAATACCTATGAGCAAAGAGGCACGTCCATGTTAAATTTCAACCCTGGTGGCTGTGAAGTAATTTTGAAGTCCAGTGGGGTGGAGTCCTAAAGAATTTAAAAAACTATTTGCAAAACCGTTTCTTAGTGAGTACCTATGAGCGAAGAGAATCGTCCATGTCAAATTTCAGCTCCGGAGGTCCTAAAGTAATTTAAATGTCCAGTGAGGTGGAGCCCTAAAGTGCTTAAAAACAATATGTGCAAAACCGTTTCTTAGTGAGCACCTATGAACAAAAAGAATCATCCATATAATTTCAACCCCGGTGGCCCTAAAGTGATTTTAAAGTCCAGTGGGGTGGAGCCCTGAAGAATTAAAAAAAACTATTTGCAAAACCGTTTCCTAGTGAGTACCTATGAGCGAAGAGAATCGTCCATGTCAAATTTCAGCTCCGGAGGTCGTAAAGTAATTTCAATGTTCAGTGAGGCGGAGCCCTAAAGGGCTTAAAAAACTATATTTGCAAAATCGTTTCTTAGTGTGTACCTATGGGTAAAGAGAATCGTCCATCAAATTTCAACCCCGGTGGCCCTAAATTTTGAATTCCAGTGGGGTGGAGCCCTAAAGAGCTTAAAAAACTATATTTGCAAAACCTATGGACCTATGGTGCACCTATGGACAAAGAGAATTGTCCATGTCAAATTTCACCACCTGTAGGCTTTTAGTGTAATTGTGAGCTTCCGTAGGGCGGAGCCATAAAGACATCTCAAACATCAACATTATACTTCACACCTGGTTACTTCTATGATTATAATCATCTGCTTGAATGAAACTTTCAAATTTTTTAATCACAGCAGTTCATTTTGTAAACACTAAATTTCTAAAACCTGACACTGCACCATTGTATGCCCTCTAGGTCAGAGCCCTTTGGACAGATTTGCACTAAACTTCACACAAACCATCCTTGAATAATGCTTAATAATGCCTGAAAGTTTCGTTGCAATCTGTTGAGCGGTTTCGGAGTCTATAGGCAACATACATACATATATATATATATATATATATATATATATATGTACTGTCCGTTGCGACAACTGAAAAGACACACTAGTTTGCAAACAGCTGTTAACTATCGCTGTATTTATGAACAATATTATAATCATTGTGTAAGTAGTTAAATGGGTTATTTGGGTGAATACTGCACATACAACATCAATATAAATAATTAGTTATAAATTTATTTTTTCTGAAGAGGATTTATCTAGAAAAATTGCTCCGCCATATTGGAATAAACTTTTATTTTTTAAAAGTCAAGGTAAAGTTGTGACCCATCATTTTAAAATAACTTTTTTGCTTTCTACATGATGCCACAATTCGTTTTTAATTATCTGTTTTCGTTCTAAAGATATTTACAGTTTTATAAAAAAAATTCAAAAGTCCCTTATTTACTTCCATTGTTTTCTCGACTTTGTCATATATCCCATTTTAGTAGCGGCTACAGTAATAGATTTTTTTTTTTTAGTTCTAAGAAGTTTTAATTGTCATTTTGGTTACGCCACATTGGATTGTGCTGATTGTTTACATTATCATGTATCACATCGCCACATTTAACTTAAAACAAACATTACAACCACCGACGTCTCTAGTAGGCTATACCATTTGTGTCCCCATTCCCATGCTCCCATACTCCCGTGCCCCATGCCCACCATTGCTCCCCATGCAACCTATATCCCCATGCCCCCCTAACCCCAGTGCCCCCGTGTTCCCGCTACCACGTTTTACTCCCGTACCCACATGCCCACCGTTCTTCCCTGTGGATCCAATGTCCCCATTTCCCCTGTCCCTATGTCCCCAAGCCTCCCCCGTGCCCCCATCTGCCCCGTGCCTCGTGCCACTGACGCCCCTAGTGCCCATTGTGCCTTCCCACCCCCGCCACGTGCCACCGGGCACCTTATGTTTCCGAAACCCCATGCTTGACGTTGCACCCCGTGACAACCGTGCCCCCCATGCCCATGTACCCCTTTTGCCACCGACGCCCCTAGTGCTCCTTGTGCCCTTGCAACACCTCCGCCAAATTCCACAGTGCATCCACATGTCTCCCCATAGTGCCCCAGTGCCCCAAACCCCTATGCCCCCGCACCCTCCAGGCTTTCGTGCCTTCATGCTCGTCGTTGTGCTATGTTGCCCACGCCTTCACCGTGCCCCTTATGCCCTCGGTCTCCAGTGCCACCTACACCCCTCGTGCCCTCATATCCCACAACCCCCTGAACTCCCCATGGCCCCGTGCTGCCATCCCCGCCGTCTCTTCCCGTACCTCCATGCCCCTCCTGTGCCCCTGCCGTTTCCCCTGCTTCCCCCATGTCTCCCCCGTACCCCCATGGCTCCTTACCCTGCGTGACACTGCCGTCACCCGTACTTTGATTGTAGTCTATTTCTGTCTGTTCATCAATGAAGTAGAAGACTGATTGATATATCTTTAGTTTTAGCACACTATCGACCTCAGTTAGTTTCCGATGAATTTAAGTCTTTCTTAACATCAAACTGAGTTAAACACATCTTAACTCCGCCATATCATCCGGCTTCGAATGGTCAAATTGAAAGGCCAATCCAAGATATCAATAATTTACATTAAAATCTCTCCCCGTCTTTATAAGTTAACCTGCGTTTATTGTTTCCCAACGACCTATGTAAAACAAAAAGCAGAGAATGGATAAAACCAAAACAAAATATTCCTCATACGGAGGTTAACCCACTATTGGTAGTATGATATTACATATTAGATTCTGATGATCGATTCGATTCATTCGAAAATAAACAAACACACGGCAAATGATTCAACTCTTCAACTCTATATACTAAATAGCCAATATATAAAGCGGTAATGTAATAACTAACTAAAACATTCACTGAGGAAAGACAATTAACCATTATATCAACCTTGCCACGTCCAAACCACTTTTTATTTATTTTTTTTTTGTTATGGTGAATATAACAATCATTCTACTCTTGTTTCCTTAATAACATATATGGGGTCACAAAGATGAAATCTCCTGAGAATCCGTAATCCGTTCATGACTATTACTGTTCTTTTTTATAGTGCATTGCCAATTTTTAAAAAGTTATAACTATGCGGTCATCTTAACTCAAAATGTCTGCTTAATAACCAGCTGAGTTTATGATTAAACACTGAAACATCTGCTTAATCACACGTGTCAATCTAAAAACCGTCTTCCCATTAGATTAACATTGGAATTTCAAGGTCCAATGGGGCGAAGCTCAGGTAACTTTGGATGATTCTGGTATTTTTCATTGAGTCCTTGGCCCTCAAGCTTTAACACTTTGAACCCTGAGCCCGAGTATAGCTCGGGGCTTAGCGTATGTCACCGCGAACGAAGCCCGAGTATAGGTCGGGCCTCGAAATAAAATTCCATAGCAACCTGTATTCGGCTTATATGCGCTATTCGTTGCTACGGAACGCTTCCTTGATCATCTGGCATTGATTATAGTATCTTCAAGTCTCACAAAAAGCCATCTGTTTTGTAGCAGAAAAATAAATCCAAATGCCTGCAGCCGATGTTTTGCGTCGCCAGCTGACAACGCAGTGTTGTTGTCTGCAGTAATGGCTGACTTTGTTTACGTTCATTTTCCAAATAAAGTGTCAAATAAAATGTAGTTTTATTGTTATTATAAGTGTTTAGACTGTGAATTAGCTAATTATAGCAAAGTAAATATTAAACTATGTTCTAAATATAAGTGTACGCACCGTCGCAATTTTTATTTTCTTCAATTTTTCTGGTAAATTTTATGTGTAATCCTAAAATGATTTTTTATTGTAATTTTATTAAAAGTTATATCATTAGAAAGGTTATATTTTTCTCTTTATTTTGATATATAATTTATATGGGTAAAAAATATGTATAGCAAGCTACGAATGTCAATTTTAACCCCAAAATTGGCCAGTAACGCACTTAAAACGGCAAATCAGCGCCCAGGGTTCAAAGTGTTAAAATGAGCCATCATACGTTATCTTATCTTTCTTCTAACTCGAGATATTCCGTGGGGACCGATTTGCTTACGGAATTATATATATATATATATATAGATAGATTTATAATTTATAATAGTTTAATTATAATGTTTTTCAATATAGATAGATATATTAATAAGCAAGCACGTTTCGTTTCCTCCTTTTTTCTCAGCTTGCGTGCATTAAAATCAGACAGTGTAGATTTTCCTGATTTGTGTGTCAGTGGCAATAAACTAAGTAACGGACAAATTATAGCAAATTTTTTCAATGGCAATTTTTTGAATGTTTCAAATGATATTAAATGTAATCCTTGTGTAGACACTGCAACCAAATTAGCAAAGAAAATTAATACTAATATACCAGAATTTAAATTTAGTTTCAAAAAATTAAAAAACAAAAAATCGGTAGGTTGGGATGATATTCCCATTAAAGTAATCAAGAAAACAGTTGATTTCATTTCCGCACCTTTATGTTCAATAATTAATCAATGTTTCAATGAAGGAATTTTTCCCAGCCAATTAAAATATGCTGAGCTAAGACCTCTTTTTAAAAAAGGTTCCTGGAGGATCCTGACAACTATCGACCAGTATCGATATTGCCTTCCTTTTCCAAAATATTTGAAAAGATTGCTTATAATCAAATATATTTATTTTTTGAAAGAAATTCTATATTCATTGATCAGCAATTCGGTTTTCGATCTGGTAAAAGCACCACATTAGCCGTCTCTGACTTCATAAATCAGGTGTCAGAGGTCTTGGATGGATCGCGGAGCACAGCAGCTGTGTTCTGTGATCTATCCAAGGCTTTTGACTGTGTCAATTATGACATTTTACTAAATAAACTTAAACATTATAATTTTTCAAATATGGCCATGTCTTGGGTTTTATCTTTCATAACAAATAGACAACAACGAACTATAATTCAGAAAAACGGAAATAAATATATTTCAGAGTGGCAAAACATTAACTGTGGGGTGCCTCAAGGTTCAATTTTGGGCCCTCTGTTATTTTTAATATTTATAAATGATGTACCTAAAAGTGTATCTTCCAATCTTATATTGTATGCTGATAATACTACAGCAGTAGTTCAGGCAAAAAATTTTGAAAATTTAAAATTGGTGATCACTCAGTCACTTGAAGAACTTTCAATTTGGTTTTCTGCAAATGGTTTAAAACTAAATAGCTCGAAGACAGAACTCATGAAGTTTCAAACACTTCAGAATAAGGAAAATATAAATTTTGAATTATTTCATGAGAATAATATGTTATCATTCGTTGAATATACCAAATTTCTTGGTTTAAAAATTGATAAAAATTTGACATGGTAATTAAAAAATTAAATACATGCTGTTTCTGACTCAAAAACTAAGCTTATGGTATATTATGCCATGTTTTATTCTATATTGCAATATGGCATCAAACTATGGGGATCGAGTTCAGATGCATTATCAGTTTTCAAAATTCAAAAAAAATATCTGAGGATAATGGCTTTTGCTCCCAAAAGAACATTATGTAAACCTCTTTTTTTGAAAAATATGAATTACTAACAATGCCTTGAGTATATATATTTAAAATGTTGATGCTTGTAAAAAATAATTATCAGTCCTTTAATGCAAACCAATTTATTCACGATTACTCCACCCGTTTTAGGAACAACTTTCAGTACCCAAGGCATCATCTTAGTCTTTTTGAAAAATCCCCCTATTATATGGGTTTAAGACTTTATAACAACCTGCCTGCCGCATTGAAGGAAATAGATAATATATCAAAATTTAAAAACCAATTAAAATTGTACCTTCTGGAAAAAAGATATTATTCCGTAAATGAAAATTTAGACGAAAATGTTACTCGTTGAGCTTTCTTTGTGTATATGTATATATGTGTTCTTTGTATGTATATATGTGTATATTTAGGCAATTACTTTAATTATTTATTTTTTGACAATGTCACCTGTTTTACCAGCTGAGCTGGAAATTTTGTAAAACGTTTTGTGACAATAAAGGACATTTCATTTCATTGTAGGAGAAATCCGCGCATACCGTTGGAAAGGTAGTGTCCTGTAGATGAGCAGAATCGTATTATAATTTCCATTGGCTTCAAGGGCTACGCCCTATAGACTTTCAAAGTTTCAATGTTAATCTTATGGGAGAAGGAAAATTGATTGAATCATTAGACAGCTGTTATAATAATAAATGCTAGCAAACCAGGAAGAAAATCTTCAGTAAATCTTGTTTCAGTTATAAAATCTTTTAAATCTGGCTCAAGAGCATTCCACCATGTCAAGATGAACTGAGATTTTGGTCGAATTTCGACCAGTGGGCGATCTCTAGTTAACATTAAAGGCCCAAGCACCTTTTCTTGTTCTATACCGAACTTTAAATCACATTTACTTTATATTACCCCATTTATTTCAACAATTTGTTTTCTGTTTAAAACAAAAGATCTCAACCACATAAGCAGAGTTCGCCGCAAACCATACTTTTCAAGCTTTTCAAGCAAATATATTGATCAATAAGGTCAAAGGCCTTACACAAATCTATATAAACTCCCACAGTATACTTATTCTCCTCAATGCCTTGTGTTATTGACTTAACATGTTGGTAAAGGGCTAAATCAGTCCCTCTCTCTGGTATAAAACCAAGTTGTTTTTCTGGCAATAAATTATTTTCTAAAAAATACATGATAAGTTTATTTTTTTACATGAGTCTCTAAAATTTTTGATATGCAACTTAACAAAGAGATTGGACAATAATTAGACATTTCCACTTAATTTCCTGGTTTATATGAAGACACTACAACTGATGTTTTAAAAGCATCAGGAACCATGCCTGATTGTAATGACAGATTCAGTATATGATGTAAAACAGGAACAAATACATCAATGTTATCCTTAATTGTCAATACACTAATGTTATCAACTCCACTGGAATTTGTATTTTTCATTTTTTAAATAATATAATACACATCAATTTGTGTAATATTTCCCAAGCTAAGCTGAGAACTAACTTGATGTATCACAATGAACCTGTGATCAATGACTTTTCTCTCCGGTTTATTGATCCACATGACATATTAACGGCAATCATTAGATCTCTGAAAACCTTCCCATCTGAGAGTTGATGTCTGAGAGTGATGTCTTTGGCATCTCCAACAATGTAATCAAATCAATCAGTCCCTTCATTCTAGAACCTCTGACCTATCTCATAATCTACCCATTTCATTTTGTAAATTCCCAAATTGCTAAATATTTTAAAAAACACACCCAATTTATAAAAAAGGTGACAGAAATGTTAGTTGAAAATTACAGACCACTTTCAATTGTGTAAATTTTATCTAAAATGTTTTAAACATGTGTTAAGTACGAGTTGTACTTAATATCTATAATGTCCTAAGTGAGGCTCAATATCAAAGGCGATATTAAACACCTCAGACTGGTTTCAGGCCAATTATCTTGCAGCTAATAAAGAAAAAACTGAACAATTTTGTTTCTCCCTAAAAAAAAAATTTGAAAATCCTCTAAAATTTCCTCTCATCAGTTAAACTTTTGGGAATTTACCTAGATAAGAAGCTCACTTGGGAGCCTCACACTCAACATTTAATATCAAATGCCTATCACAGTTTTTTTTCCATTCACACCTCCTATATGGGGAAATATCTTATGGGGAAATAGTGTGGGAGCCAATAAAGTATTCATTTGGCAGAAAAATGTCATTAGAATAATGATTGATATCCCAAACAGAGGCACTTGCAAGCCATTTTTTATAAAACATGAAATCTGGACCTTGCCAAGTACTTTTATTTTTTAAAACATAATGATTGTTAAAGGGAACGAGTCTTGTTTATCTAAACATTATTATAGTACTAGAAGCTGTAATAATTTCAACATTACATCAATTAGATTAAAGAAGACCATCAAAAGCCACAAATTCCTTCCAATACTATTATATAATAAGTTGCCTTCTGAATTCAGTAAGGAAAGCATCCCAATATTTAAACAGAGATTGTTGAAGTGGCTCCTTGGCCATGGGTTTTATTCAGTTGAAGAGTTTCTAAATGTTAAAAATAACATCTAGGTTAATCAAAAGTTATTTTTTATTATTTTTTTAGATTAATTATGTTAACGATTTTGACTTTGTCTATTATACATCCTAGATGTTGAACGGCAATAAAGATTTCTTATTCTTAATTGATTTATAACTTGTCATTAAAACCTTAAAATGTTGACATTATTTTTGAATGATCTTGTATTATTTCAGTTTATAATTCATAATTTATGGTTATAGCCCCTGAGCTGTGAGAATATACGTAAGACTCGCCTACGGCTCGATGGGGGCTCCGGCCCCATGCCCCCTTAGGGGTGTCCCTAAATTCGTAAATTAATAAAAAGTCAAGTATGAAATTGGTTAGTTCCACAGGAAGAACTGAACAGCCAAGACAGTAACAAAACCGTTCAATACACACAATTCACAATCGATAGTTAAAAAAGCTTTGAAAATCTCCTATGAATCGGTTTTAATAACTCTTCGTAGTTAAAATTTGTTAAAATATTTTGAGTGTGATATAATAATTATTTATTCTGGGTGTTATGCTGAATGGAGGGTCCACTCCCTAATTTGTTGCCCCAATTCCGTAATTTCTGTAAAAACTTGATGCAGTGAACGGGCTTGTTGAGGGTTATTAACTCCAATGTGTTCGCTGAATTAGTTTGTGAATAAAAAAGTCTAGTGTTAAACAGGTTAGCTTTACCAAAGAAGTGCACAAACAAGACAGTAACAAAAGGCTAATGCACACTTCTCACAATCAATAATAATTAAAGCTTTTAAATTCGTCAAAAATTGTTGCAATAAATCAGTGAAAACAATAAAATAACATTAAAATGAAATAATATAAAATCTGATAAACGAGATAGAAATCACAAAAGACTCCAAAGTTTTAAAAAGATTCCCTACAATCCGAGGAAGAACTTACTAAAAGTATGTAAATTAGTAACACCAGCCCCGACAATAGCTGAATTCATATTTTTAATTGTCTCTTAAAAGAAGGTAAGGTCCCCAATTTCAAGTTTTCGGTAACTATTCTGGTCCTGCAATAAATCTGTTTTGAGAGCTAATGTGTAGAGATACGGCAAAATGTTCTGAAAACTGTAAGCCATTAATAAAATATTTCAGTCATATTCAGCAACATTTTTCGATAGGATCAATCGTTTTGTCAGTAGAGTGGAAAAACTGAAAACGCTATTGCACAAAAATTAGTCTGGAGATTAACGCAATTGGTGCGATGTACGACAAAGTCACAGGACCAAAATCGTAGTTCATCCAATTCAGTACCGTAGTAGTCTCACATCTATGAAAGGCCTAACCGTTTAGCCGCTAGAGTTGAAATATACTAAAATTACGATTTCTCTAGTTGGCCAAAAGCCACTGCTTATTTATCACAAAACTGGGAAAAAGTGAAAAATTATTTTGAGAGTAAACGGAAAGAGATACGGCAAAGTATGTTAGAATCAAAATTGTAGATATTAAAAAGACCTATAAAAGTTGTCATTTAAACATTTTTGTAGGACAAACCATTTAGTCGCTAGGGCCCTAAATCTAAATATAAATTTCACAAAAATCAGTTTGGAGGGTTAACGGTGCGATGTACGACAAAAAGTCAAAGGACCAAAATTGTAGATCATCCGATTCCCTATCGTTATATGCTCTCATATTTCAGATAAGACTAACCGTTAGGCCACTAGAGCTGAAAAACTAAAATTACGATTTCTCTAGTGGACCAGAACCGGTATTTTCCCACTACTTACGTTAACAAAATCCAGAAAAAGTGAAAAATGAATTTTGTGAGTAAACGAGTAGAGATACGGCAAAATATACAAGGGAAGAAATTGTAGATATTAAAAAGATCTATCGAAATGAACCTTAAAAAAATTTTTACGGCCATTGGTTTAGTCACTAGAGCCCGAAAACCGAAAACGGCATTTCATTAAAAACGCTCTGGAGGCTTAACGGTGCGAGATACGATAAAAAGTCAAAGGACCGAAATTGTAGAAAATTAAATTCCCTATCGTAGTATTGTTCTCAGATTTTAGATAGGACGAAGCGTTTGGCCACTAGAGCCAAAAAAGTAAAATTACAATTTCGGAAATCCGCCATTTTGAATTTTTTTAGTAGGTTAAAACTAACAATTTGCAAGTTTAAGATTTTACACTTAGCATTGACCGTTTAGGCTAGACGTATGCCAAATTTCAAGTCTCTAGCTTAAATAGTTACGTCAGAAATTCGTATCCCATATAAGTCAGTCAGTCAGTCAGTTACACATAGGGCTGTATAGTTTATTAGACTAAATTACTTACATATTCCGTCAAAAACAGCTCACTGTTAATTTATTAACCAGGACATGTTTCGATGTCAGTACATCATCTTCAGCTGATGAAAACGTGAAATTCTTCGGCTGTTAGGCCTCGTCATCTTGGTTAAATAAACAAATAAATAACACATACAAAGCTCACACATACGCACATTGAAACAAACACCAAACTACAATACACAGGCCTGTGACACGGAAAACAATGCAAGGATTGCGTCGCGCCGATGGTCGGGGACAGACTGGAGTACGTTTCCTTATCTAGGCGTATCGATGATATCAGGAGGAACGGGTACAGCTGTAGGCAGGCAATTATCCCCAAAAAGTGAATTGAAAATTGAATGAGAGTTGAATTGTAGTTTTTCGTTGATAATACTTTTATCAGGATTGTTGCCCTTAAAACATTTATAAATTTCAAATTCTTCTAGCGTATCCATCTTTCTTCCTTTGCTGCATATGTGTAAAATCTCGAGGCTGTCCTCAATACCGCTAATCAAGTGATTGTAATCAATTAAATGTTGGCCAAATGTAGATTTTTGTTTGTCCGTTCTCGGGTCGGGAATCGTCCAGTTTGACCAACATAAGTACTCGGACATTCGGCGCATATCAATTTATAAATACCAGTTTTCTCAGTTTTTATCTGATTCCTGTTTTTGCTTCCTAACATACTTTTTACCCGGTTTGAAGTGTTGAATGCCAGTCTCATATTGTGTTTATTTAGTTCTTTGCGGAGGATATTCTGTATTGTATGGTTAAATTCAACGCTAAAGTATTTGGATGGGGTATTACAGTTAGTTGTAACCATTAATTCCGGGTTAACAGGTTTAGTTCTCGTATTTATATTATTGAACAAATTTAACTACACTCCAGTAAGTTTGAATTTCAATGGTGTTCAAAGAAATAAATCCGGCCTATAAATAAAACCTATTTGTAACGACTTTTGTGTAGCTTTCTCAAGGCAAATTTATCAAATGAACATTAAATTAATCCTACCCTATTTTGGTTATTTTGGAAACCAATATTTTGACATATTTCTGCATTTCCTTCCGTCGATCTTCAAGTTATACTTTTTTTATGTCATGTAGTAGTTATTAACAGTTGTTTTTGCTTATTTTTAGATATAGCGACCACGAATTCCTACAAGAAATGTGAAGTTATTTCAGTTTTTCTACTCTAGCGGCAAAACGGTTGGGCCTATCAAATATTTGAGACGATTTTAGCGAACATATTTCATTTTACTACCTAAGTTAATACACAGAGCTTGAAGTAGGGAGTTGTATTCCTAATTTCAAGTTTTTTATTGCTTTTATAGATCAACTGCAAACATTTTATTTAATTTAGCTCTATGTTGCTGAATTTTGCATTTTGCTTCCCCATAAGCTTTAAGATTGTATTACCATAGCTTGACAGCAATATTTAAAGGAAATTCACTGTATTTAGAAGTGTAAAAGTCTTAAAAAATTTAACTTAAAAATAATTCCTAATTAATGCCAAATAATATTGTGTGTTTTTATTTAACGTTTTGTTGACCCTTAACAGAATGTTTATTAACGTTTACTTATTTATCTATGTGAGGGGTTTCCCATATTTTATGTAGACGTGATTTTTTTCATGAAATTAATAAATTATAATTAATGCCAGCTAATATTATGTGTTTTATCTGTTGATTATGAACTTGTTTCTCTGTTACGTATACTTTAAAGTATAGATTGTTTGTGTATAGGTGACGTAAATCAAACTTTTAGACCTTTCACTTTTTTTTGTATCTCAAATCGTTATTTTAAGACCGATTTGCAACTTTTATTATTACTAAATTTCATATAACTTGTCAGTAGAACTAACTACAGTTATATTGTATTTGGGGTTTAAATTTTGCATTTACTGAACTTGTAAAAACATCTCTGTAATTTCAACAGAATTTAAGGGTTCATAAGTGACTAGAATAGATATACCGTAATAAATTATTATTTCATAAGGTACATTTTTATCTCCTAACGATTAGGTATTTTTGCGGGTACCAAACAGTTTTTTCATGTTTTCCTATTAATGATTCAGTAAAATGATTTATTTCTTCATTGATCTTTAAAATATTTTATATAGATTATTCTTTCTACATTGTCATATATTTCATTAAGTTTATTTATTTCATACTTTTTGAGCTAGGAGGGTGAGCCAAGGCATTGCGTCATATCCCCCGACAAATCGTTTACTACAGTATAGTTGCTTTTAAAATTCATAACAATTTTAATTTAAAATATTATGAGAAGATGTTAAACGTTTGAGACTTGGTAAACTACAAACTAATTCGGTAAACACAACGAGGGGGTATGGGAGCGAAGGCCTCAACTAGCCTGTTCAGTGCTAGAGATTTTTACAGCAATCTACGAATAGGGGCAACTAATTAGGGAGGGCAAGGGGGGTGAAGCCTCCATCCAGCATAATATCTCCGATTTTGATGAAATTTGGTATGAAGGTGTAAGACCAGGTCTATTTTCATGAGTTCGCGAACCAGCATTGTTTGGTTATGGGAACAGAGTTTTATGGGGTTTGAAAGGAGTAAAAATGGGTTGTAATGGAGTAGTAATGGGTTGATGGCAATTTTGAACCTCAATTTTCTAAATTCATGAATTTTAACTGAAACCATTTAAAAGAGCTTAAGAAAAAAACCATTTAGTATTTTGAATTTTTAACTTAGCTTAACAGATTGCGCAGAAAAGCTAAAAACAGGTTTCCGATGTTAATTTTATGGGAAATTAATAAAATCCTCTATAAAAACGATTATAACATTGTAAATTGATGTTTTGAAAGAACTTAAATGGTATACAAATTTAAAAGTTTGGCGCCATCCCCCCCCCCCCCCCCCCACTTAAGCGTTAAACCTGGTTTTAAAACGGTTAAAAAATTCTTTTCTTACTTTAAAATAGGGTGATTCCATTTCACTAAATCAACACAGTTTATTTTAGCTGAACATCTCAGATTTCAATGAAACTTGATATACTGGTAAGTCTCATATAGAATACTAGCTGTTGCCCGTCACGGCTTCGCCCGTGTTGAATTTTATTTTTAATTTCTGTTAAGACCTACGAAATTTTCTTCCTTAAGATACACATTAAGATTAATACATTGAAATAGTGAGAGCGGGACACCTATGAGCAAAGTGGAACGATCATGTCAAATATTAACCCCATAGGCAATAGAGTAATTTTTAAGTCCAGTGCGGGGCGGAGCCCTAAAGCCTTTCAAAAGCTATATTTCCATAACAGTTTCTTGGTGACTTCCTATGAGCAAAAAGGAACATCCATGTCAAATATCAACCCCGTATGTCATAGAGTAATTTTAAGTCCAGTGGGGTGGAGCCCTAAAGGACTTCAAAAACTATTTTTCCAAAACAGTTTCTCAGTACCTTTGAGTAAAGAGGAATGTCCACGTCAAATTTGAACCTCGTAGGATCTATGGTAACTTAAAGGTTTTGTGGGGTAAAGCCCTAAAGGAAATTTGCAAAATGGTTTCCAAGTGAATGCCCATGAGTAAAGAGGAACGAACGTCCATGTCAATTTCCAACCCCGTAGGCCATAGAGTAATTTTTAAGTCTAGTGGGGCGTAGCCCTAAATTAATTCAAAATCTAATTTCCAAAACAATTTTTTAGTGACTACCTATGAGCAAAGAGGTTTTTAAGTCCTGAGGGGCGGATTCCTTAAGGAGTTCAAAAACTATATATGCAAATCCGTTTCTTGGCACCTTTGAGTAAATGTGCTCGTCATATTTTAACCTATAGGTTCTATGGTAACCTAAAGGTTCTGTGGGGTGGCGCCCTAGAGGAAAATCGCAAAATCCTTTCTTTGTGAATGCCCATGACCAAAGAGGAACATCAATGTCAAATTTAACTCAGTAGGCCATAGAGTAATTTTTAAGACCAGTGGGGTAGAGCCCTAAAGGACTTCAAAAACTATATTTTCAAAACTGTATTTGTTCAATTTATATAAAGTAATACATGTAGCAAATAACACCCCATTAATTTAATAATTTACTTTCACTATCATATCTTTTTAATATTTGTATTTTAACTAACATGTCATTGTTTATAACATTCTTTACTCTTGTTTTGAATATACCTCCATCTCATCTCCCTTTTGAAGGTTCTTTTGAAGTTCTTTTTAAGAGTTTACCTCAGGTCCTTCGAGTATTTTTATTGGTTCCCCTCCAGTATCTAGATCTTAGTGAATACTTATGAGCAAAGATGACCGTCTAAGCCAAAAAAACTAACCCTGTATGCTCTATAGTAATTTTGAGGTTATTCGGGGCAGAGCAGTGAAGGAAATGTGCAAACCATTTTTTATTGAGCACCCATGACCAAAATGACTACTCCAAATTTCAATCCCGCAGGCCCTATAGTTTATAGATTCGTTGTTACTTTCAATTCGTATTGTAATTGGCAATAATTGTAACATTATATTGAAATTTCGAAGACATGTGGGATGTTGGGTGGAGTCCTGAAGGGATTTTTGTGAAAGCAATTCTTAGTGAGCACCTATGAGCAAAGAGGAACGTCCATGCCAAAATTCAACCATGTAGACCCCAAAAGTAATTTTGAAGTCCTGTGGGGCGACACCCTAAAGATGCTTTACTAAAGCGATTCTTAGTGAGCACCTATGGGCAAAGTGTATCTTCCATTTAAAATTTTAACCTCTTAAGTCATCTGGCTTTTCATATTCGTTGTTCCCTAGATTCATATTTAAAATTGGCAAGCATAACATTAGAAAAACCCGATAGAATTTTGCAAAACAGTTTCGTAGTGAGTACGTACATATGAGCAAAGAGGAACGTCCACGTTAAATTTCATCATCATAGATCCTATAGTTTTTCAGATTCATTGTTTCCTAGATTCTAACTAAAAATTAGCTATGAATAACATTAGATAGAAATTTCGAAGTCCTATGTGGCGGAGCCCCGGTAGAATTTTGCAAAACCGTTTCATAGTAAGCATCTATGAGCAAAGAAGAACTCCCATGCCAAATTTTAAAATCGAGATTCGTTGTGCCTTGATTTGTATTAAATATTGGCCATAAGACTAATATTAAATGG
Source organism: Neoaliturus tenellus (assembly GCA_030545055.2). Lineage (NCBI taxonomy): Eukaryota > Metazoa > Arthropoda > Insecta > Hemiptera > Cicadellidae > Neoaliturus > Neoaliturus tenellus. The sequence continues at coordinate 14,168,560 of CM061536.1, read as the reverse complement.
AACTTTTGAAGTCCTGTGGGGTAGAGACCTGAAAGAATTATGCAAAACCGTTTCTCAGTGAGCATTTTTTAACACAGAGGAACGTCCATGGCAAATTTCAACCCCCTATACCCTATGGTTATAAAGAATCGATGATACCGAGTGAGTGGTATTTGAGAGAGAGAGAGAATTATCTTTATTAACAATCTTCAAGATTGTAATAGAATACATTTTTACATTAACTTGGAATCCATTAAAAGTTTCTCCACTCCAAGAACTCTTTTATGGTATAAAATGGTCGACATACAAGCCATTTCTGGAGATTTTCCTTAAGGATGGTGGGGCAGGTGATTTTAATCTCGTCTGGTATTGTATTAAAAAAACTTGGCACCAATGTACGAAGGTTTACTTTCATACCTTTTTGTGTGGTGTGCCTGTAAATTAAAGTCTTGTGCATTTCTTGTATTGTGTTTGTGGATGTCTTTGTTGCGAGGGAGTATCTGTTTTGCACAGGCATAAGTTATGACCTCCAGTAAATAAATATTTATAACTGTTAATATTGCAAAGTTTTTGAATGATTCTCTACAACTCGACCTCTTGTCCAAATCACACAATATTCTAATAGCTTTTTTTTGCAAGACCAGGACACGATTTAAATTATGATCAGAGGTACAACCCCACAATAAAATCCGATATCTAATATGACCTTCAAAGAGTGATTGATATGTAGTTTTAACAGCATCAAATGTACTGATTGCTTTTACTCGTCTGAGTGCAAATATGGCACTACTTAGTTTCCTACAAAGATTGTCCACATGTTGAGTCCATGTTAAATCTTCGTCAATTATGATTCCTAGATGTTTAGTGAAATCTATTTTTTGTATGTTTGGCATTCCTAGAAACTCTTCCTTCTTGGCACCTAGTACTATTTGTGACGTTTTTGATTCATTAAATATAAGGCCATTCTTATTGCAGTAATCCACAGCCAGGTTGAGGGCAATATATGACCTTATCTCTAATTCTTCCACTGTTTTGCTAGATGATATTAATACCGTGTCATCAGCATACATTATTGTGTTACTGTATTCCTCCGTACTTTGAGGTAGATCATAAGTGAAGAGAATAAAGAGAATTGGTCCTAGTACTGACCCCTGTGGTACACCTCTATTGACTGGAAGCATGGGTGATCTTGAAGAAATGATCTTACCGTTTATGTTTTGTTTTATTTCAACTAATTGTTGACGGTCTTTTATGTAGCTATTGAACCATTTCCATGCAGTTCCTTTAAATCCAAGGGTCTTGAGTTTTACCAGAATTAAGTCATGACTGAGGCAGTCAAAAGCCTTACTTAGGTCTAGGAAAATACCCGATACACTCTCTCCTTCTTCAAGACGATCTATGACATCTTCTATCATGTCAACTAAAGCTGTTAAGGTAGATTTGTTCCTTAGAAAGCCATGTTGTTTTTCTAAGCCCAAGTCATTTATCAGAAGATGTTCCATTATTCTATTGAGAACAATCTTCTCCATCAACTTTGAGAAGCTGGACACCAATGAAATGGGTCTGTAATTACTAGAGATGTAACGGATAGTTCTTTTGGCCGGATACCGGATACCAGATATCCGGCAAGGTTCTAGGCCGGAGCGCCGAATATCCGGCTTCCGGATATCCGGCTCATGTTTTAGCTTTTAGTTTAAGGATAATTTACGAAAAGACAAGTAAGAACTTGTCCCTCTGGCCGTGGGACCGTGTAGGAGGCACAAATTTTTCATTCGCTATCAGTCAATCTGTAAGTTTTTCTGTTTTTTGTTGTTTTTATTTTTTTAATGTTTGTCTTGACCAAAAAGAAGACCGTTACAAGTAGTGATCAAGCAGTGCTAAACAATAGATTTAAGTATCCGGTATGTGGCCGAATAGTAGCAAGTATCCGGCCGGATACCGGATATTAAAAAAAAGGCCGGATAGGCCGGATACCGGATAGTAACCGGATATCCGTTACATCTCTAGTAATTACTTATTTCAGCACTATTCCCTTTTTTGTAGACGGGTATGACTTTTGAAATTTTCATCTTACTTGGATAGACTCCTTGGCTAAGACTGAGGTTGATTACGTGAAGTAAAGGATTTAGTAATTCTTTTTGACAGTATTTTACCATTTTTGAAGAAAATTCATCCATTCCAGAAGAATTTTTAGTTTTCATCGAACTTATAATAATAATAATAATAATAATCGTTTATTTCATCATAATACAAAAATGTATACAATGGTACATATAAATACACAAAAAACAAAAGAAATAAACTACAAGAATATTTACATTTGACTTGATGAAATAAGTAGGGACCCCCATAGGTAGCCCTGTGTTGGGGGTTCCAGCACGTTTTTAGACAAAACAAAAACAAATGGTCTGCGGCAACAATACAAATATTTTGAAAGACATAATATAAATAAATAAATAACAGTGCAATTCCATTATGATCCTATATTATGATCCTAAGTAATTCTTTGTCTGAGGTCAGTGACAGTTCTGTTGTTGGAAAGGATATGTCAAGTTTTCCCACTTGGGAAGATTGGATTAATTGTGAATTTCCTAGTTTGATTCCTTTTATGGTTTCTTCAGCTATTGTTGTAAAATATTCATTAAACGTGTTAGCGAGTTTTTCTGGCTCTTCAATATCGTCATCGTCTACTGTCAGTTTATGAATATAAGAGGTGCAATCTTGTTTGTTACGCCTTTCACTATTAATTATGTTCCAAATCGCTTTGCATTTGTCATTAGAATTAGCGATATATCCTGCATTCGCTTCACGTCTTAAAGATCTAAGTTTGAGGTCATATGACTTCTTAAACTGATTGGCAATTATTTTATCTTCGTCCTTTCCACTTCTCTTGAACATGTCTTGTGCTCTAAGGAATTTATCCTTCAAACAAGCAGCTTCATAATTACACAAAAAGTGACAAAAAGAAAAAGAAAACACAATAGTGTGGCATTTAAACATGGGTTTGGATGGTCTGAATGTAGACTTACTATAATCTAAAATATGTTACAGTACTAAATAATATATCATCAAACATTACATAAAAAGATGAAAAACACACAACATGCTATCTAACAAGAGCTTAGCTCTGTAGGATGAAATTGATTTCTAAAAATATTACACAAATTGCAAAACTTGATTTAATATTTTTATCATGTTTTACTAAAACCGGGACAAAGCTAAGCTTCCGGTTTTTTGTTTGATTTTCTCCTTGTGTTAGCGTTCCTGGTGTATAGAGTGCTAATGCTTGGCGCCTAGCGCCTTGGAACCCAGTGCACTTAATTATTCTGGCAGAAATACAGTGGAAGCTCTATTAACAGACTTCGGATCAACCGCCCGTCGGATTAACCGACCGTTTTCCAGGAATATACAAACCCCCACTGTGCGAGCTGATGATGCGATAATCATCTAAAAATAACTTTCATATTTCAACAGGCCGATCATCCCTTTTGTAGCAAGTCAAATTTAGTATGTAGTTTTCAATATTTCGTGCATGCATTGTTTACCGTGCTAACTGTTTTTGCTAAATTTGTTATTTAACAGATTTTGATACCATAACTGTATGTTTAACTTATTAAGTAATTAATTGTGTTAGGCATAATAAATTGCATTGCAACAATTTAAAACAATTTCACTTGTTTAAGTGATTTTAACATGTATTTCTGGGTTTAACCGACCTTGACCATTTTTGTTATCCAACCATAGTCTATCCCAGGGTGTCTACTGATACTGGAATTACTGGAAATACTTTAATTATACTGGATTTTCAAAGTAGATACTGGAAAAATTGAATTTCATCAAAATCCTGAATTTTTTTTTAAATGCATAAAATATAGGTTTTGTCATTTGATCTGTACATTCCGTTGTATAAATATTTCACTTGTCATTATTGTTGTTCAAGTATGTTTACAAACCAAAAACAGAAAACTTGTAGTTAGCCTACATGTAAATAATTAATTTTGCAACTAAGAAGTCAAACCATTTGTCTAAAGATTAAGTTTGGAAAATGTCGGATTTTGTACTAGAATTTAGTTTTTATTCTTAAATTTTATTCATGATCTGAGTATTTATTTTACTTTTAGTATTATTCTATTTCATTAATATTTTCCAGTTAACTGTACTTTTTTATTACTTCTTGTATTAAAAAATTACAAAATAAAGTGGGCGGTAAAGAAAGCTTTAAGGGGAGTTTAAGTGTCCTAATACAAAATTAATAAATATTAAAAAATGTTATCATTGGAAAGTATTTATTAATCACAATCATAAGTATCTACATATTAAAGGTGCTGCTATACATCGACGTCACGTCACGTCTTTATTCGCATCCATTCGCATCGATGGATCCGGCAATTCCGGAGGGGGTGCTATACATCGACGTCAAGCATTCGCATTCGCACTGGATGTCGCGTCCATTCTGCCAATTCTCACGTATTCCGCACGCGAGGAAGTAAACAAAACAAACATTCAGACAAAATCCACCCTTGCTCTCATTGGTTCCGAAGTTTCCCGATTGCCTACGAAGATACCCGAGGCGAAAGCCGAACGGACGAATGGACGTTGGTAGCGGGTATACAGCGACGTCGCGTCACGTCACGTCACGTCTTCATTCGCACCCATTGGCACCGATTCGCACCCGAATGCTCCTCAGAGCATTCGAGTGCGAATGAAGACGTGACGTGACGTAGATGTATAGCCGGTTCCATTTGAATACACAGGGAGCATACCATGCGAACGTGGACGTGACGTGACGTCGATGTATAGCAGCACCTTAAAAGGCAAGCATGTTTATTTTCCTCCTTTTTTCTCAGTTTGTGTGTATTGTAAGAGAAATCCGGGCTTACAATTAGAAAGGTTCATCTTGTGGATGAACAGAATGCCATTATAATTCACATCAGCCTCCAGGGGTACGCCCTACAGGCTTTCAAAGTTTCAGTGTTAAACTTATAGAAGAATGGTAATTTATTAAATAAATTAGAGTCCAAATCAGGTGATTTCTTGATATAATTTTGACCAGTGGCTAAAATTCCAGTATTTCTTAATTTACAAAAATCCATAAATTTGTTTATATGTATAATATTTTGTTATTGTTACTCCATGTTCAGATTAATAGTTCACGAATGATACTGGAATATTTTGAAAAAAATGTACTGGAAATATACTGGAATTCCAAAATCAGATATCAGTAGACACCCTGTATTCCCATAGGCGCCGTTTAAGAGAGCTTCTTCTTTAGTATGATAACAAACATATCATTCAATTGTGAGCTATATATTGTGTTGCAATCCTACCACATTTTCAACTCTATTTTTATTTTTGTTTCAGCTTGATGACAAAGTTCTCAAAAAAGCTGGTGAGCAAATGTATCTACGTTTCAATCTTGAAGGCCACTGAAACTGATCTTCTGATCATGTAAGTATTTTATTACGAGTATTTTTTATTTTTTTACTAGACAGTTGATTGAATAAGCCTCCTCCTTACTTAGAGCCAGTAACAATCGAATTAGTCAATGACAAGTAACTTATATTATTTTCAGTTAGAAAACTAATGACAAGTAACTTATATTATTTTCAGTTAGAAAACGTAATTCCAATTTAAATCTCCATTAAGAGCTGATTTTTGGGATGGTAGTTTTTTTAGTAACAAAAATGGCCTAAATTATTATTGAAAGTATTACTGTGAGATAACCGAAAGGCTACCTCGTTAGGCCTGAAAACAAACAATTTAAATTATGTTTTGAATGAGCTTGGTGTTCAAATACTGCTTTTGGTGAGCTCACACTCTTGGGTATCAATATCTAAATCCACCGATGAACTCTGGTATCTTTAGGAGTAAAACTTGGGTTGGTTAATGCATAGCTCATATATATTCATATATTGGCTGGGTGCATAATTGGGAAAGTTAGTCAACAATTCTAACTAGTTAGAAGTTATTAGTTAGACCTGTAAAAAGTAACTGATAGAAGTTATTAGTTTGTTAAAAACTAACTGATAGAAAATGAAATTAGTTTTTAGAGTAGTTTGCCGTTTGTTTTTTGGCAGTTGTTTTAAGGGATTTCGTATGAAATGAAATATAATGACACATCTTAATACTTAATATACTTTATCTGAAACACCGACGCACTCTGTGGTGCGTATTTTAAGGTGAGTATGACTGAAGGGGTGAGTGTGATGATTGTGTTGGATCAGATGAGGTGTAGCTTTGTTACTGACAAATATCAGCTGTTTTATTTGTCAGGATCATTAATTAATAGCCCAATGACCTAAGGCAGCTGGGTCCAGTATCGAACCATCAAAAAGCACTAACTTTTCTCAGGATCGAACCGGCTACCTTCAGATTCAAAGGCGAGCTCTTTAATCACTCAGCTACCCAGCCAGTCTAACATAGGTATAACATCTTGGCAACTAATTGTATTTTGGGTAAACGCAATCAACTTTTTAACTTTTCCATCCTTTTCATTTTTTCAAGCTGTTTAAATAAGTCGCATATGTTTGGCCACAGAATATCGCACTCACCCGCTATCGCAAACAAGTATTTTTTAACTACTTAATTAAAACTGTTAATTGTAATAACTAATTATAACTATTAGGCTACTTAACTATCACTAAAAAATAACAACCAAATATAAACAACAAGTTGCTCCCACAGAAAACATGGCTTCACACTTGTCAGAGAATGAACATCAAATGAAGACAAATAATTTGAGATGACAAATTACTAAACATTCACCTATCCCCTTCCTTTTCCACCCCTCAATGCTTGCGGTGTTGTCATTGGATGCGACCGCATACCGGCATACCAAAGCAACTGGACTTTCCCCCGCCCCCTCCCCCTCTGCATTGTTTGTCATCAAGAGCGGTGACCCCGAGCGGCCCGAACTCACGGCGACACGCAACCCTCATAGGTCGCTTATTTGAGGAATTTCCATCCATCCAAAAATCTAACGATTTAAACTCCAAAAGTACTAACGAATATACTATCTACTCGTTAGCTAGAATCTAGCTGATTAGAAGTTATTTCCATTACTTTTTAAAAACTAATGAATGAAATAGAAGTTAACAAAAAAAACTAACGAATATCACTAATCGTTAGAATTTCTATTCCTTATTCCCAAGTGTGGCTGGGTGTCTAGTGGTCTGGAAATTTCTGAAAGTCTGGAATTAGTAATGAAAGCAGATAAAGGTGCTGCTATACATTGACGTGACGTGACGTGACGTCACGTCACGTCTTCATTCGCATCCATTCGCATCGATGGATGCGGCGATTCCGGAGGGGGTGCTATACATCGACGTCAAGCATTCGCATTCACACTGGACGTCGCATCCAATCCGCCAATTCTCACGGATTCCGCGCGCGCGGAAGTAAACAAAACAAACATTCGGACAAAATCCACCCTTGCTCTCATTGGTTCCGAAGTTTCCCGATTGCGTACGAAGATACCCGAGGCGAAAGCCGAACGGCCGAATGTAGCGGCTATACAGCGACGTCGCGTCACGTCACGTCTTCATTCGCACCGATTCGCACCCGAATGCTCTGAGGAGCATTCGGGTGCGAACGGATGCGAATGAAGACGTGACGTGACGTAGATGTATAGCTGGTTCCATTTGAATACACAGGGAGCATACCATGCGAACGTGGACGCGACGTGACGTGACGTCGATGTATAGCAGCACCTTAATGGTCTTGAAACAGCTGGAATTAGTAAATTAGATATGGGGCCAAAATCACATTTTGTCTAAAATTAAGTTTAAAATCGTAATTTTAAACATTTTTACTTTGGATTGCTATTTTGGTAACAAAACAACAATTAAAAATAAACAAAAATAAAGCTTAAATATCATTTTAAGCTGTTTTTTAACAGCTGTTAACTGTGGAGAGTCTTCAGGGATACTGGAATTTTAATTCCATACTGGAATTATACTAGAATTTAAAAAAAGATACTGAAATTTTAGAATTTTACAAAAATCTACAATTTTTTTAGTACAAAAATTATAGAGTTTGTCATTTGATCAGTACATACCAATGTAAAAATATTTGCATTTAAAAATATTAATGTAAAAAATATCTTTGCTGTTTAAGTATGTTTACTAAACAAAACCAGAAAACCTGTACTTTTGTTCAAATACAGTGGAAGCTTGATATATTGAACCTCAATATATCGAAATCCTCAATGTAAGTAAGTTTTCTCATTCCCCTTGAACCTGCCTATCAATCAAATGTTATTTCTACCTCTATATATCGTCAGATTAGTGAGGATAACCTCAACATAACGAATTTTTTAGTGCCGATGTACGACCTAACCACCTCTACATATTGAAGTTTTGACTGCAAAACCTCAACATAATAATGTTAAAAAAAGGACAACAAGTTGAATCATTGAACTCATCCATTTTCTTTCATGTTGCAACCTGCCACTCTACAGACGTTGCCTTATGCCGTGCCTTTTGTGTTTGTAGCGCTGTTCTTGTTTCCTGCTTTTGCAGTTAGTTAACTTATTTTGTTAGTGTTGTTCCGTTCATTGCCCTTAGTGTCCGTTAGCATTTTACATTATTTCCGTGAGTAGTAATTTTACAATCCCATGTTTACTGCATGTATAAGAGTACAAACATCTAAGCTTATTAAATAAATTTTGCATGTTTGCAGCACTGTTAAGGTTTTTGCGTCTCCATTTATAGTCTTTGTCCTGATCAGAACGTGATAAATAAGGTTTATAAACACTTTATAATGTTATAGTGGAGTTTGTATATTGTGCAATGACAAAATGATGAATATGTAATTACAGTAAACTTGTATTTTTCCTCAATTGCTAGGCCTATTGAAAATAAATATTGGTATTATTAGGTTGTGAACCTCAGTATATCAAAGTTTGTTCAAAATAACCTTGATATAATGAACCTCAAAATATAGAAGATCTTGGTATTAAGAAGTTTATACATTCCCCTTCTGGTACAATATATCGAGGTTCCACTGTAGTTAATCAATAAATGTAAAATTTGTGTTAAAATGGAGCTTAGAAAATAGTAAAAAGTAGCAAACTCAGTGTTGACCAAGGTGCAACTCTCAAAGAAGCGACCGAACTCAAAATTTAAATCTACACTTATTTAATTTGATAAGGGGTTTTTTGTAATTGTAACCCCTCCGACAATTTTCAAGTTTTTGGTGTTGTTGGTTGGATAGGGCTTGGTTAGTAGCTGTTTCCACAAAATTTTTATGGGAATTGGACTTAGAAATAAGGGCGCTATTCATCACATAAAATTTTTTATTTTTCCAATAGAAAAACATTGGGATTGGGTTGAGCATTTTAAACATCTGTAAATAAATGTAGTTTTGGGTGATTATTAATAATCACAATATTGGATTGGTTGGATTTGATTTAGAACTAAACGTAATGTTTCTTTTTTAATTGTATTAACTTTTTTTTTACTCTTAAGTATTGACCTATTTCATTAATTTTTTTGTAGTTAAATGTACTTCTATTATTATTTGTGAATTATAAGTGCAAACTAAAGTGGGAGGAACGGATGGTTTTAAGGGAAGTTGGGAGGCCCTCATAAAAAATATTAAAATTTGTTATACAATTATTGTTGGAAATTACTTATTAATCATAATCATAAGTGTTTTATCTTTATATAAAAAACCTATATTAAATTTGTTTATCAGAATAAAATGCCATACTCCATGTTTGGATGATTAATAGTTTGCGAGTGATGCTAGAATTTTTTTTTAATATACTGGAATTACCGGAAATATACTGGAATTCTAAAATCAGATGTCAGTAGACACCCTGGTCTTATGTAAATTTAATAGCTTGATTACAATGATACTATCAAAAGTGAATTAAAACCAACGAGCAAGGATCGGTTAACCTGGTACTTTTCTAATAGCAAAAAAAATTGCATCATAGTAGACTTAGAATTGATAAACAGATAGAGGCTACATTTTGAGACCGAGCTTTGATAAGTAATAATGTTAAAGGGGTGATTTTAGCTATAACGGGTGTCCCAGACCGCCTTACACCACTTAAAATTGATTGAATCAATTTTTCACAAAAAAAAAAAAAAAAAAAAATTGTGGAAAAAATGGGACACACTATATTGATTGACTCTTAACTTCATTGTAGTACAGAGTGTACTAAGTGTAGTCACTAATTTTAAATACAAACCTCCACTTTGTAAGGCTTTTGGATTCTATACTTAATTTTAAAACAACTTAAAAATTTAATTTGGACCCTGAGTCCTAACTGTTTGGGAGATAATGGCTGTGGAAGTTTATTTTTTCCTATAAAAACAATATGGTTCACAATTTTCACATCCATTATCTCTGAAAATTGTCTGTTAACAAACATGTCCCATAATAAAAATATCTTGACTTTCTTTTAAAAACCTTTTCTATCTTAAATTATTCATTTTGTCATAAAGTGTTTTATTTTTCTATAAAATGTACAATATGGGGGAAAAGTTGTCTTAACATTATAAAAAGTTCTAAATAAGTGGAGGTTCATACTTAAAATTACAGGGTTTCTACGGTCAGGGAATCCTGGGCTAAAGCTTATTTTACCATCAGATCCACAAATCGAAGACGGAAAAATTAATGTGTTGTAAGAATTTATTGGTGATAACGCATTTTATTTTTCATAATATACTTCTGTTAAATACTAGGCCTAGTTAAAAAAAGATTATTAATTTAATAATAAAATTCTTAAAAAAAAAGAATATAACCAATTCTATTTCCATCAAAGTGTTTCTATTGTATAGGTCTTTTAAACGTGAGTGAAGATTTTTAATATGCCATATTTTGCTTGTACAGTAGGCCTATTTGAAATTTAAAAGATTTTAACCTTTAGATTTTTCAATCCCTTATTTATATCACGTTAAAACTATTTAAAAATGATTACTTGGGGTCAATTTAGCGGGGAAATATTTGTTAAAAGATTGTAGGGTGATTTTTTATCTGTAATCAATTAGAGACACTTTGCGTAAGAACCTATATTAATAAGTAATTTTTGTGGTTATATAAAAAAAAAAAAAAAAAAAATGAGAGTACTTGAATAAAATTTTACTGTACTATACTTAACTGAATAACTCAATAATTTTAATAAGTATTCTACTAACCTCATTAACTTTGTCAGATATGCAGGGTGTCCCGGAACTCTCTGGAACCCTTTTGTATATTTGTTTCTTGCATCAAGACAAGAAAAATACATCTCACAAAGGGGTCTGCAATCCATCGTTAAGGCGCTAGCCGCCATTTTTTTTTTTTTCACATGATAATTTTTATTTCCATAACGGATGGTTGAATTCTGTTCATATTCGAGATAGATCTTTATCATACCAATGTACATTTTCAGGAAAAAAAATAATTTTGTCCACTGTGTATTTTCAAAATGGCGGCCAAAAAAAATTTTTTTAATTTTAAAACTGAAATATTTCAAAATCGGTAAATTTCATAAAAATTTTACTTGACACAAAAAAGTTGGCAAATTAAATAATCTATCCAACGGTGCCAACTTTGTAAGGATCTTACAACAAATAACGGAGTAATTGCGATTTTTCTATCAAAATGGCCTTAATTTGCAATGATTATAATGCTAAATCAATGTTTTTTGGGGGAAAAATCGCAATAACTCTGTTATTTGTTGTCAGATCGATATAAACTTTGTACCTGGTTAGATATAATTGAATTTAGCAACTTTTTGTGTGTTATAAAATTTTTATAAAATTGACCGATTTTGAGATATTTGAGTTTAAAAATTTAAAATGGCCGCCATTTTGAAAATATACAATGGACAAAATTAATATTTTCCCTGAAAATGTATGTTGGTATGATAAAGATTCATACCAAATATTAACTGAAGACAACCATCCGTTACGGAAATAAATATTATTATGTGAAAAAATAATATGGCGGCTAGCGGCTTAATGATGGATTTTAGACCCCTATTTGTACGATGTTTTTTTCTTGTCTCAATACAAGGAACAAATATACAAAAGGGTTCCAGAGAGTTCCAGGACACCCTGTATATTAAAAACTTTATTCTTTATACACAGTAGTAATGAGTCTCTAACTTCTTTTGAGATAGAAAATTTCTCAACCAATGAAATTAATGTGTTTATCCAGTTATACTTTTTAATGCAATTTAACGTAGTGCTGGTTTTCCTTGTCGAAATAAAACCAGTCTAGGCCTATTTTCTAAAATATTTAATACTACCATTAATTTATTTGACTTCATTATTATGAAGTTTAGAAAGAGAATTGATTACTGGAAGTAATGCTTATCCATATTAAATACACGTTTTTGTAAGCACGTGCTTGGTTATTGAAACAAAAGGCCGAGTCACTGTTGGGAATTTGGTCAGGGGACTTTTTCAGAAGGGTCAGGGGAATAAAAAATTGAAATTCTGTAGAAACCCTGAATTAGAGACTATCGGTCTGGATATGTTACTTTATGATGAAGGTGACAATGAATTACTTATATTAATGAGTGGATGTAAAATACCCGGGTATTTAAAACTCTGGGTGGATACAGAATATTCATAATCTATTTTTTTTTTTAATTTAAAAAGCAGGATTTTTTTCTGTGTTTGAAAATTATGTATAATTGATGAACTTCTGCATTAACTATAAACTTGAACATACTAATTTTATTATTTACTAATTTTAAACAGGTATTTTATTACTGCCTATGAGTAATATTCTAGGATATGCTTAAGTTATTTCAGTTTACTTTTAATTTTACAAATAACCAAATTAAACTATGAGCCCGTGCAGCGCAATGCACTGCATTTATCAAGAGTAGGCCTACCTGGTGATCAAACCTTGCTCCATGGTAATTTACTGAGTTACTTTGAATGAAAATAAAATTTTAGTGAAAAATCAGATTGCACCATTTTGGTAATTCATCAAACGATCTTCATCAATAATTCTACAATTTTCCAATATTATTGTGTTGAGATTTGGTGGTTGTTCTTTTAGGTCTCATTAGCTAGGATTACGTGATGGTTCTTATGCCCATTTGTCTTAGAGCCTCTCCCTAAAACTCCTACAAAATGTAGAATAAATTCACAGATGTTGGATCTAGATAGTTCATCACACAAAAAAACGTTCTGTTGTCATCACACGACAACAGAAGAAAAATCAATATTTATTGATATTACAGCTCCCTGGTCCTGCATAAGCTATGCAGCACTCACTGCGGCTGTTTTTCTAGTAGTCGACATAGTGAATAAGCCAACACTATAACTATTAACGGACTAAATCCTCTTTAACTTTTCATGGCATTACAGAATTTAAATAAAGAAATCACAATAACTAAGAAAGTCTACATCTTTGCTGGTGTGGCCCATTTTGGTTTGATGTAGCATTTATGTTTTAATATGTGTAACATTCTGCATTAAATTTGTCATAGTATCACGGTAAACAGCCTATTAAAATCACACCAACAACCAACGATCCCTTTCCTTGTTCACAGCAGTTTGAAAACCCATGCGCAAACATTAGATGTTCTATTTTAATTTTTGTTTACTTTCGTTATTGTTTCAATACCAATCCGATAACCCATAAGAACCATGTCAAAAATTTCAATTTCCAAACTGATTTTTGCACAGGAAAATGGATTTTTCTGGGGTTAAACTTTTTAAATACTAAACATATTTTTGTGACCAAATACAAATAAATACAAAGTTCAAGCAAAATCTACCTGCTACATTTTGAGGAAAAGGTAAAACACACAATTTGTGTAAAACAGACATTCCATGTATGGTATGGAATTGTGTTCATATTTCAGTGCCAGTAGTTACATTTCTTCTATTCAGCTAGCTTTTAACATATGTTTGTTTGTTTTACGATCAACAGCTGTTTTTATTTTGCAATTCATTAAAGATTGTTCCCCATGTTAATCTTATGGACAAAAAACTAACTTTAAGGGCTTCCCCATGGGCTTCAGAATTAAAATATATCAAATCTAAAACCATATTGCAAAACTACGCACTGAGACCATTCTTTTGACACATCAAACATTAAAAAATTGGTCCAGAAATAAAAGGAGTAGTGTTTACAAAAAACGCCTTCACGTATTTTGTTTGTTGTAAATTTATTTGAATTTGTAAATACTAAGAATTGCCAAGTACTTAAAGAGGTTTTTTTTCTAAATGAATGGTGAAGTTTTAACGTTGAATTTAAAGTAATATATTTAGTATATTTCAATGTATCCAACACCGATAGCTCTTCAGACTTCTAATCAATGGTCAATTTTGGTCCATGCGTTGTGCAGCATGTTTCTTGTAATTAATGATACTGTCTTATAAATCCTTCCCTCTAAATGAGCAAAATAAGGATCCTCAAAGAGTATACAATAAGTTTTCAAATATTCTCTCAGGAAAAACTTGTTTGCAGTTAATTCGGGCAAGTATTGGGCCACCTCGACTTATCCGTCTTTGTTACTTAGATCAGAATACAAAATTTGAACATTGAATACATTGAAATAAATGTTTTCTTAGACAGCCTAACAAATCTAATCAAGCCGACAAATTCAGAGGAGCCAACCATATTTCTGGTGAATTTCCCTGTAGGGAATACACTATTATGATAGTAGTCATGGTAAGACCTTTAAGCCTGGGACCATGATACTTTTTTTGTTTTGAAGTCCCCAGAAGTCAAAAACTCCGTTCGTTCAAATTGAGATATATACATATATAGGCCTATATATTTTGCTTTATTATTTTCCAGGATGTCTAGTAGTCTTGAAAATCTGGAAAGTCTTGAATTAGTATTGAATTTAATAATGGTTTTGAAAAGTCTGGTATTAGTCTTGAATTTTCCTTCTAGTCTTGAAATTTATAAACAATTTTAATTGTTATCTCTCCAAGATCACACGCCCGTGATCGCCGATCAAGATTGCTAGAACTGGAGACTCAAAGATTCAAAGATTTTATTTGGCCATTAAGTTTGTACAACAATAGGCTATGTCTTAATCTAAATTAATCTAAAATAATTTATCAAGAGTCATACAAATCAAATAATAATAAAAAAAAAAAAAAAAAAAAAAAAAAAAAAAAAAAAAAACATCACAGCAAACCATGCACAATCAAAGAGAATAAATACATAAATAGAATTCACTGCAAGTCAAATTAAAATTTACACTGCAAACCATGCCTTAAAATAAATAACTCTAGCTACTACAGGAAAAAAAATCAAGCACACTGCAAACCATGCAAAAGGAGAAACTCAATAAAGACATACCGTTACAAGCAGATACAAAAATGCCAAGGCCTACTTAAACTAAGATGTTAGGGCCTGACTTCATGGCTTCAAAGTATTCATCAATACAATAAAAGGGGTTTGATAAAAGCCAATTTTTCAGAATCCTGTTAAATTTTGAGTTGCACAGTGATCGTACATTACTTGGTAGGCAGTTGTAAAACTTTACACCTGAAACAGGAAAGCAATTTTGAGTTTTGCACAATCTATTTCTGGTGATGTGCACATTGTTGCAATTTCTAGTTCTATAAGGGTGGACATCACTATTCAAGACAAGTTCACCCTCTTTTGCTTTAATAGCAACAAGACATTGGATATACGTTTAAACATTGATCACAGTCATAATTTGATTCTCAATAAAAAGTGGCTTACAATGAGATAGATAATCAGCCTTACACATTACCCGTACTGCCTTTTTCTGCAGCAACAGTACCCTCTGAGCTTGAGGTGAGTGTCCCCAAAGCCTGGTCCCATACAAAATATGAGACTGGAAAAAGGAGAAAAAAGCTAGCCTCACAAAAGTAGTAGGCATTAGACTTGACAGTTTTCTAAGTAGATAAATGACTCTGCTTAGCTTTCTACAAAGGTAATCAATATGGTCACCCCACCCAAGCTCAGAGTCCAGGGTAAAACCTAACAGTTTGACAGGTTTGTTATCTGTGACAGTTCTATTTAGACTAAACAATATCTCCTGAGTTTTACTTTCATTTAAAGCTAATTTATTGCCAGCAAACCACTCGGATGCTATTTCAAATAGTATGGCTGCGGTGTCCCTAGCAATATCAGGATCAGGATGCTTTGCATACAACGTTGTGTCATCTGCATAGAGTAAGACATCATTACTGACACTAAAATACAAGTCATTCATGAAAACAATGAATAGAAACGGCCCCAACACGGATCCCTGAGGGACTCCATATTTGACCGCAAGAGCATTTGAGTTAGTACCTGCCCAACTCACAATCTGGGACCTGTCCACCAGATAGGACTTAACCACTCTGAGTGCACATTCACCCACACCATATTTCTGGAGTTTCTTTAGCAAAACTGCATGCGGAACGCAATCGAACGCCCGTGAAAGATCACACAATAAAACAGCTGTAGAAGATCTGCTCTCAAACGCTCCCAATATAACTTGAAGAAGGGAGTCTACAGCAGTTACCGTAGACTTGCCCCTCCTAAAGCCATGCTGAGCAGGGGCGAGGAGTCCATGTGCCTCAAAGTGGTCATATAGTTGGGTCAACATAATTGCCTCTAGTACTTTACCAAAAACAGGAATTAAAGATACTGGCCTATAACTGCTCATGCTATCTTTAGGCCCCTTTTTATAGACAGGCACAGTTCGGGACACCTTTAGAACATCTGGAAAAACGCCTTCCAAAAGGCAGCAGTTAAATAAATGGGCCAACAAGGGGGCAATGACAGGTACAATTTTTTTGAGAAAGTCAGTGGACATATCATATATATCCCTACTCCTAGAGAATTTAAAACTATTTACAATTTTAACAACATCTAAAGCAGTAACCATATGCCATTGAAAATTTTCATGACCTACAGGAACACGTTCAAGATAATCATTGTCATTACCAGATATATCGCTTATGATCGCTTAGGAGACACTTATGATCCCCAATCAAAACGCTTGCATCTGTATCGCGACCACGGTGCGGAGACGCGGGTATTGACTCTTGATTAAGTGTATGCTGAAAAATTGCCTAAAAATGGTGTTAACTATCATTGGCCTACAAGCTAAAGAAAAACAAGGAGAAGCACATTTTAATTATTAACAAATATATGCAATTTTTATGTGTTCTATAATTAGATATTACTATTGAATTTGTGGAATTATTTATAGAGGGTGATTCACGACCAAGTACAGAAATTTCGGGAGCTGATTCTACACAAGAAAATAAACAAAAAAGCCATATAAACATGTGTCCTAAAATCCTTCGTTTAGCCACTAGCCGCCATTTTGTTTTTTACAAGTAATAAGTTTTATCTCCGTAATGAATTGATGAATTTACTTTATATTTGGCATGGACCTTTATCACAATAATTGGAATTTTCAGAAAAATAATTGTTATTTTCCAATGTCTATTTTCAAAATGGCGGCCATTTTAAATTTTTAAACTCAAATTTCTCAAAAACGGCAAATTTCATTCATTTTGGCAAATGTTTTCTATTTTGAATATTAAAATATAATTTATACTTAAAATATAATGAGTTTTTAAAATGTGATATAAAAAAGTTGGTCGGCCACTACTTTTTTTATTTTTTGGTCAAGTAAGTTTAAAAACAATGGATGGTTTGGTTGGAAAATTAATCTATATCAGAGGCTCAGTGCTGCGACCGACGCCGCCGTGCCAGTAGACTGCATTCATACCCACTCCTGATACATACACAACACAACTGTGGTTTTAATTTGACAGTTTTATGCATAATTATTATATACTGTTAGATGTTACTAGTTGTGTTATAGTATCGTTACAGATTGCACTAAAATCGAAGAAAAATAACTTTTTTAAAGGAGGAAACTTTAAACTTATAACATAGTATACCCAAAATGTTAAAATAGGCCTACTTGGATTTGCTTTTTTTGCTGTATTATATTTAAACTCATTTAATAAAGCAATTTCATGAAGTAATTACTTCCATTATAAAGAATGTTTGAATGCCTAATTGGGTATTTTGAATTAAATCATCCTTAAATTAGTCTCAATCAATAGAGCGTAACCGCATTACCTATAAAAGCTTTTGAGTTTGTGAAAATTAATCCCGTAAATTTTAAAAGGGGCGTACAGGTGGTCAGTGGTGCAGAAAATGTATTGACTCCTAAAATGTCCCCCAATCCTACTGTTATGGATCAAAGATTTTCCTCAAAGATACGTGACATATAAAGACTTTGCCTTAAAACTTAACAGCTTGCAATGGGGCAGTAAAAAAATTATAAAATGATTTCTTAAATTTTAATTTATTATATTAAAACACAAGTTATTAAAATGAAATCAAAACCACTTACCAATACTACTTATCACTTACATAAAAAAAACCAAAATTTTGCCAGATCCTAGATTGCCAGATTAGACATATTCTGCACCCCTACAGGTCGTCTGGGACACCCGATATTTTTGTTGTGATTTATTAAAATAACTAGGCCCCATTACAAAAAACCCAGGATTTTACACCATGTTTGCCATGCTCAAAAAGTAGTTGATGGTAATGGTAATGATGCATCCGGCCGCCATTAAAAACAATGAACTGATGGTGTGCTCCTGCAACAGGTTTACTACATTTCGTACCCCACCAATTTGATTTTAGACCACAAACTACAAAATAATAACACCACAAATTATTCATTAATATTTAAATAAATTGTTTTCTGGGAAATACATGGTTCTCGCTTCTCAATATGCCTTGGGCCATAGCCCTTGAGGCCTTGAGACCTTTTTACTCCAATTTGGTTTTATTCGTATAACTGTTTTCCTTAGATCACGTATGCATCCGCAGCTTAAGTCAACTATTGCCAACTACTAAAGTAAACTAGAAACAATTTTTAACCAGTTTTCTAATTACTGTTGTTTTTTTCAGGTTCATGTCTGCGGGTGGGTGGGATTTAACTTTTACTTGGCTGTCCGATGGTGTGATGGCAAAAAACTGGCCCCTGGTCACAGAGTTGGTTGAACTATTGTTGATTTGCCCAGTTGACATTGACAGGCTAAAGACAAACGCTTGTCCCAAACTGATAAAGACGTTGAGCAAGGATGTGACGGCTGATGAAAGTAAGTTTTGATTTTGGGCTTCTATTTAGATTTTTAGTATCAATAATTTAGTCAGTAGTGTCTGGTGCTTAAAAATTCTTGTTTCCTAATGAAATAAATCTTTTAAGATTTAAAATTACAAGTGTCCTTAGGGCATTAATAAATGATTGATTAAACATTTTTGTGCAAAAATGCATCTTTTATAACCTAATGCATCGGCAATTGTGTAATGAAATCACTCTTCGATTTTATGTGAAGTCCAATTTATTCAAATGTCTTTATCTGGAGAAAGTATGCTATATGAGATGCATGTTTTATTTTTTTAGATGTTCGGCTGCTCGCATGCAAGTTGGTTGAACAGTGGCTTAGGGTGGTGAGAGGAGACAGCGATCCTTCCCAACCGCAGCTACCTGCTGCAACAGTTACTGCAAAGGAACCCGCACCGACTCCTCAGGAGAACATGGACAGTGGAGTGCAGCAGGATAGTGTTAGTGTTAATAGTGAATCAGTGGACGAACCCAGTGAGGCCCTGCCAGTGTACAAGATCACTATCAGGGACGGAGAGAAAGTGTTGGCGAAGATAAGCGGAGGAAGGTCCAGCACAGAGGCGATCGAAGAAGAATGCAGCCCGCCTACCAGTTCTGACGACGTAAATCAGGAGGATTATGAACCAGTGGAAGAAGATGATGAGGATGATGATGAGATCAAACCTGTCAAGTTGAAGAAAAAACCACAAGTGAACAAGGCAGCCAAGCAAGCAGCCAAGAAGCCTACCAAAGTGGCTGGTGCAGTGAAGAAAGAGCGTGATAGCACTGACAGCGTTTCTAGTGGATCAGGGAAACCAAACAAGCAAAAGGAAAACACCAAAGTGGCTGTCAAAAAAGACAAGGTTGAATCACCCAAGGTCAAACCAAATCTGAAAAGTAAAAGCACTAGTCCTAAAATATCAAAAGATGTTGGAAACGATTCAGTTGTAAATAAAAAGGCAGAACAAAAATCTAAATTGTTAAGTTTGAGCTTGAAGAATAAAAAATCGGCCACATCTGTTAAAGACAAAAAGGACATAAAGACTGAAAAAGGTGACAAAAATATTTTAGATGAGGATGATTCATTAACAGAGAAAGAAAAAGAGTCATTGAAAAAATTGATTGCTCCACCGATAAGTAAGCTGGGCAAGATACCTAAAAAGACATCGTCCAGCAAAGAAGAAAAACAATCTGAAGAGAAGAACCGAACTCTGAAAGAAGAGAACGATAGTAAATCAGATATTAAGAAAAACTATGATATAAAGAAACCTGAAGTCAAGCGCCAAGAGAAGAATTTCTCCATCGGTGTTGATCGAAAAGCTGCCTCACAAGGTGAAAAACCAAAGACTGTCAAAACATACAACTCCAAGTTTAGGTCAACAGGCCTGGAAGAAGAAGTAAAACCACCCCCTCCGAGACCTGTTCAGAAAAAACCTCCACCGCCGTTGTTTCCTTCGTCTTTGGGATTGCCAGAGAAGAAATTGAGCAAGAGAATGTCTCCGCCTCCAGAGCCTCATTTGCCAGAGAAGAAACCAAAAGCAGAGTCACCCCAAGAGGACAAGAAACCATCAGAGAAGGCGGGGGGAATCAAACTCATACCACCCAAACCCAAACGTAAGTCGATTGCCAAGCAGAGTTGCTACAAATATTTCAACTTATTCAATTTTAAAACTAAACAATCAATTTATTTTAGTGGCCAATTATATATTTTTTTTTGTTTTTCTCCAACTTTCATTGTAACTTCTTGGTTTATTAGTTGTAAATTTTATTGCTGGATTTTATGATACTCTAGAAATGACTCTTATTAACATACTGGATGTTAGTTATTTTCAGGGTGCCAGCGGATATTCTACAGAGTATCTGTGGTGACTCCCTCCATTACTTTAGACAACTTTCTCTGCTTTACAATTTACTCTTTCCTCTTGAAACCTTTTTTTTCCATGGTCAATTTTGTTTTTCCAAAATGTATCCATTGTGGTGTGATGTAAGTCGTGCTTTTTCCGTATTCCCGTGTGTGAAGATGACCTACAAAATGAAGATGGGGCAGGATTTTGGGCCGTTAAGGTAAGGAAAGATTGATTTTCTCAAAAGTAAAATTTATATATTTAAACTTCTTCTTTAATGTTCTTTGCATCATTACCATGAGAAAACAGAATTCTCACATGCATCTCAATTTAAGTAGCTATAACACTCATTGGAAGCCTTGCCAGACTTAGTGGTTCATAGATTGTGTCAGTTATTAATTATTTAAAATGTGTTTTTTATAGGGTCAAAATATCAGAAGGCTCAGTCTATTTGAGACTTTCTTTTTGTTTAAAAAAAGTCATTATTTTACTAATTACTTGCTTTCTTTATCAATCGTCACTGTGCTAATGTTTTTACATAAAGTGTGATATTTTTTAACATTTTCCAAGTGAAAACTATTCAAGCCTTACATTGTATTCATTAAAAAATCCATTAGTTTACTACAGTAGAAGCCCTCGAATCCGGCCACCTCGGGACCGTACCACCGGCGGTTTATTAAACGGGTTAAACAGGGACTTGTATCATAAGTGTGTTCCGTTCCAACAATGAACTATTGTTGTGTATTTTAACAATGATGGATATCATACTTGCGCAATCAATGCTGTTTATCAACTTGGTAACGATCATTATTTGCTCACTTAGACTTAATAGCACCAAAATGACAATCGGACAACGGGCAAGCAGTTGTTATCGATGAAACTGCGTCTAATGGACAGTAATACAGGTCTTCTGAAATGGAATCTTAATAACGACAGAATCCGTCTAGTGACCTAACTTCCGTGTTATTGCTGGTTGCACGAGATGTGAGACAGCCCGTCAGAATTGGTGCTGCATATGGGCAGGCTGGTTCTATGAAATGAAATGAAATGAAATTCTTTATTTGTCACACAGAATTTACATAGTTGAGATTTTCACAAGTAAACATATGACACGTCCAAATTACGAGAAGTCTGAAATGTAACTTATCCTAAAACTTAAATGACATTGGAAGAAAAAAAACCATGATTTGTAAACAGAATAAATACAACCTTGAAATTAAGATTAAAAATTAATTTTCTCGAAAAAAATCCTCAACAGAATAAGGACACAATGTTGTTAAGTGGTCCTTGAGCTTTTTCTTAAATGATGTCATTTTTTCTTCAGATTTTATTTTAATAGGGAGGTGGTTGTAGACCCTCCTCCCCATGTACAATGGGGATTTTTCATACAGAGCTGTTCTGTGAACAGGAAATTGAAGAGATTCTCTATGACGTGTGTTGTAGTGATGTGTATGATATCCTGACAAGAAAAAGAATGATTATTTTTTACAAATATACATAGGTGATATATATATATCACCTACAGAGACAGCATGGATTGTTAGAAGATTCATCCTGATGAAGTGAGGGCGATCCTATGTTGTGCAACATGGCGTGGATTAATCATTATAATTATATACAGTAAAATCATTACTATGGTCTTCTTCATTCCAAATTCAGGCTGTTAAACTGCCCATGTGTAGCTCATATCCTGGAGGACTGTCTCACATTTCGTGCAACCAACTGTACATCGATGATCGGGACGCGAAACACCCAAAAAAGATAACTATCGAAAATTAACACAAACACAATGTTTTAGTAGACATCTGAAGTGTAATAGTCCAGATATCGGCAATTGAACTGATATGTTTTAATGATATAACATGGCATAAGTTAACTCTTGTCTGTTTTGGCCGTGGGAAATGCCCATGGCTGAACATTCCATTTTCAGAAAACCACGGTCAGATTATCTGGTGGCCGAACCAGCCGAGGCCGGACTAGAAGGCTTCTACTGTTATATGTGTTTTCTGTATCAATCTTACAGTGCTAATGTTCTCTCATAAAATGTGATAAATAAAAAATTCCGATTCCAGTTCTCAAAATAAAATAAAAAAATAAAAGCAAGGTTTTAAAGTAATTGTCAGTGTATGCAAAGAACATTTTGAGTGGGGCTATGCGCATTGTCTTGTTTGTCTTGATCTGTTAGAAGATATTTAATTGACTATGTATATTATACTAACAGCATGCTTTGTATGTTGTAAGTGTAAAGGTTTACATTTTAAATTGTGTGATTGGTATGTTTTATTTTTTGGATTTTTCTTGAACATCGTAATAAAACACTTTTATTTTATACACAGTAACAAATTTAATTCACAAAGTTTATATTCAGATTTTGTTTACGATTCTTATGATATAGAGATAAAGGTGAAACAGGAAAACACTTATAAATTAGCATTAAATTACCAATAATGTCAAAAATTTGATTTAAAAGAGTCCTTGATCACAAATTATAAATTAGACAAGCGTCTAAGATATATGTATTGTCACTTTTTCTCACTACACATATGTTGTTACCTATTTTGTTTAAATCAAAAGTCATGTTCGATATCGGTAAAATCTAATCAGCAATAGAGAGAAATATTTTTGATAAAAAATAAGTTTGTACAAAATTAACCTAAACTTTTCTCACCTTTTTTATTTTAATAACTTTGGTTCTATCACTTTTGATTAACAAAGGGAAAGAAATTTTTCACAACAACTCCAGCAATATAAAAAAATGCTTTTAATATTTATATGATCCATTTAATTTGCATGTGCCGGAACTAATTGTGTATAGTTATAAAAAAAGTCAGAAGAGGTAAGTAACCTCCAACGGCTTGACTACTTTTGTGGATGTGGTGAGCCAAGCAGAACTCCAGCTTCGTGACTGCAGCGGAATCAGCTGTCGGCTGCCGCGGAGAACACCTGCAGGCGAGCACTACCAATCTATTTCAACATTTATTATTACTATCAGCATCAGTAGATAAGCAATAATGTGAGCCATACAAAGTCGCTATTTACCAACTCAGCCGAGATGTGTTGGATGAAATGGTTTCACTATTGTGATATAATGTAACCTAACCTCCTCACCTATCCTCAGTCACAAGCCATTAAACGGAATCATAATTTTCGTCATGATGTTACTCATAGTGACATAAAAAAAAGAAATGAAAAAATAAACTATTTTTCTTCAAATGCTTTTAAACTATAAGTTATGATATTAGCCAAAAATGAGGTAGTAAAGTAGCATTTTGTTATATTTTTTTTAAATAAGAGAAGGTGCTTATAACTTTCCGACAAAAAATACATAGTTTGCCATGTATATTATTTTTAATTCTGTTAAATAAAGTTTTTTTTTCAAGATAATGAGCTAAGAAATACACAGAAGTAAAAAAGTTATGCATAGATGATTGCATTGTAAATGTCACTGAAGTCATTAAAAAAGAATGGTTTTCATGTTCTTATAAGAAACCAAGGATTACGATGTTGTGCTCTCAAACCTTCAATTTTGTCAAATTTCCAGACAATTCATGTACACATCGTGAAGTAACTTGAGATAAAAAAAAAAATATATAAGACTAGGATTTTTAATGTACCCTAACTTCAAGGGAAAAAATTCTTAAAAACACACCATAAATGCAAAATTACTTCGATGCAAGTTTTTCATTCCTTAATGCACTGTGATAATTTAACATTGCTTTAGTTTGGTTCGTAACATCATCTTATCAACATAAACTTGTTAATTACTTATTTTCCTTTTTCAATTTCAAACCATAGTTTATGTTAGCAAAGCAAATGCTGACATTAAAATTATTGTTTAATTTGCAAGTAAAAAGTTAATCTAAGCTTAATTTAAGGATAATTTAATTTCATTAAATTACGTGTTAACAACTAACAGCATGGAATGATAAAACATGCATTTTTAAAAGATAATTTCCATTTAAAACTGTGTTAAAGTAATTTATTTTTATTTTTTATCAACTGAAAATGAATTAGATCTTCTGTAAACTCAAAGAAATTCAATTATGCTCAACAAATACTATTCTGAAGCTTCCATGTAGCAATAAAAAGTTTGATTGAAAAAAACCACATACTAAATGGTTGGCCAAATAAGTTTAAAAATAAAAATAAACTGCTGGGATAGATTGGGGGGGGGGGGAGAGTGCACTTTTCCAATAAACTGAATAGTAGTGCAAATGTATTACACTAGATTATTACATCAGTTGTGAAAAACGTCAAACGTGTGGAATGAATGAGACCCTCATAAAATTTAATCATAACTGCAGAAAGAAACCAATAGTAAATCATACAGTGTAATAGGAAAACAGTGAACACAACAAAGTAATATATCAGTTTTGCTGTCCTGAAAAATTAATTTAAAAAAATGCTTGTCTTAATGTGAAAAAACCCACACCAATTCTAGTTTAGTGTGATTCTAACTGCCAAGTGCCAACATCACAATTTAAGTCACAGTATTAAAGCTAAGGAGAATTCTCTGTTCCAAATAAATGTACTCTAGAAATCTTTTTTAATATTGTACATGTCCCTAAAGAAAGGTAAACAATGAGTAAATACTTATATTACTTAAATTTTGTCATTCAAATTAATAATTGGGAGCTTGATATATACCCCAAGTGGACTGTTATAAAGTGATTTCAAAAATGTTACAGTGCACAAATTTTGTTGCATAAGTGCACATTAAATCAAACGGGCTTATTAAAATCCATTAATACATAGGCTAGCTGAAAACTAAAAATAAAAAAGTGAATGATTTTGTGAAGCTTAAATGCACAAGCATAAGGTTTATTTTCATTTTAAAACAAAAATTCAAAATTTTTTTTCAATCCACTGTCAAATGTGGTACCGTACTAGATAAGGTAAGAATCCCAATAACTGACAGGAGTAGAAATAAACTGTATCAGTAAAACTGACACATACTTTCTCCCAACAATATAAAAAAGGTGTTAAAAGCCTCAAAACATTAATGTCTTGATGGCTCAATCAGATAGCTAACAGCTGAGCACCACGAGATTGACCCTACACGCGTCTGTGACTTTTAGGCCGGTTCCTACGTGGGCGACAGATGCGACGCTACAAGAGCGACAAAATTTCAAACAAATGTATAAGCATTGGAGCGTTCTTAGTGGGCGACAACAGCGACAACAATTTACAATGTATAACGTTATGGCGATGCAAGTTTGTCGCTGGTGTCGCTCCCGTCGCTCTCGTCGCGTCGCATCTGTCGCCCACGTAGGAACCGGCCTTAACAACGTACTGCGTTTACTGCTAAACGAAAAATAATATTTTCTCCGCAACCACTTGACATAGAGCAATAATTTAAAGTACTGGATTATTTAGTTTTTTGAGCTTGATTTAATGGTCATAAGTAAAATTTATTTCAAAATAGGTAACACCTTTTTTGAAAATCCAAAAAATTGATTTTTGAAACACTTTTTACTCTATAACTTTTGAACGCGCATTTTCTCGGAAATGCGGGTGGTGTCATTTGATTCATCATTTCATTCTTAATAAACCACAAAAGTTTAATCAAAATCGTTAGAGCCGTTTTTGAAAAATTTGGATTTTTCACGTTTTTTGAGGGTTTTGGGCGTAAACTACCCTTAAAAATCAAAAATTCAAAAAAACGAAAAAAACGCCTGGAATTATCGTGGTTTTGGACCTACGTACCAAATTTCACCAAAATCGGACCATTGGGGCATTCTCTAGCTCTGTATACATCCAGACACACACACACACACACACACACACAGACATCACTCCGAAAACCACTTTTTTGGACTCAAGGGGAACCAAAATGGATAAATCCACCAACAACTCAAATTCGAAAATTTTGACGAAAACAATAGTCTACTTTCTCCATATACTATGGTATAGGGGGAGAAAGTAAAAATAATAAACGGTATCAGTTAACTGACACATACTTTCTCCCAACAATATAAAAATGGTGTTAAAAGCTCCAAACATTAATGTCTTGATGACTCAGTCGGATAGCTACCAGCTGAGCAGCGCTCGTTTGACCCTACGCGCGTCTGTGACTTTTAACAATGTACTGCGTTTACCGCTAAACGAAAAATTGAATTTTCTCCGCAACCACTTGACGTAGAGCAATAATTTAAAATACTGGATTATTTAGTTTTTTGAGCTTGATTTAATGGTGATTAGTAAAATTTATTTCGAGACAACAGCTATTTTGAAAATTCAAAAAGTTGATTTTTGAAACACGTTTTACTCCATAACTTTTGAACGCGCATTTTCTCGGAGATGCGGATGGTGTCATTTTATTCGCCATTTTAAGCTTAATAAACCACAAAATTTTAATCAAAATCTTTAGAGCCGTTTTTGAGAAATTTTGATTTTTGATGATTTTTGAGGGTTTTTTGGGGTAAACTACCCTTAAAAATCAAAAATTCAAAAAAATGAAAAAAACGCCTGGAATTATCGTGGGTTTGGACCTACGTACCAAATTTCACCAAAATCGGACCATTGGGGCATTCTCTAGCTCTGTATACATCCTGACACACACACACACACACACACACACACACACACACACACACACACACACAGACATCACTCCGAAAACCACTTTTTTGGACTCAGGGTGAACCAAAATGGATAAATCCACCAACAACTCAAATTCAAAAATTTTGACGAAAACAATACTTTCTCCATATACTATGGTATAGGGGGAGAAAGTAAAAAGAGTTCTGGCTTAAAAAAAGGTGCAAAGCTTTCCGTGAAGGATACTACTTTCCAAAAGTAGTTTTTGAAATAAAAATTTAAATATCTTAAGTGATTTTGTTTTATGTTCGAATGAACTCTATTACGCTGATTTTCGCTGATACTACTATTAATCAGACAATGTAGAGAAGACATTGATGTCCTTATCGGATTGACAGTTGATTGTAAATAAGCCAAAATAATAATAAATACGATAAATAAATTGTAACTGGTACATTTATTGCAGAATACTTGATGGGTGACTAGTTGAAAAATATAATCGCCTCTAAAGATTTAAATTATATGTATATCATTAATACACAGCAGTTACAAAGTACAATTTGACGGAACAGAGCAGTTCCGAGAGCGAGAGAGTAAAACGGGTTCACCTTGTCCCCGCTATCAAGGTCAGGGCAACATCTGTCTAGACTGACGTGACGTCATTTGATTGTTGACGTGGCTGAAATGATTTGTTCACACTGGTGTGGGTGATCGACTTGAAGTGCAAGTTTTTAGGAATATCAATGCAAAATGCTAAATTTATGAGGCTGATCAAAAAGTTTCATAGAAGTGTTGCCTCTGGAATTTGGAATCTTGCACAATGAAGCTTCGTCCAATGCGACTTGCTTGGAGATTTGAACAATGTAATACAATTTTTAAGATTTTGACAAAAGGAGCTACAATGTTAAAAAAAAAGGATTTTGCGTTGTAGATAAGATAAAAATATCTGAGTATTCAGGCAAGGTTATTTTATCTTTGGGTTATTACGACATAGATTCAAGAGTATAGGACTGACACTCTGGACAAAGAGCGTGTTAGAACTGGACTAATGTTTTCACTTGTTGAAGCCGCCGCCTCGTACACTGAGTCCATGTCAATTGACGATGTTTCCGAGCAGATTAAACTGCTCCCGACTAGTACGGCTGTACAGGTCCTGTATTTTTTTTCACGCATCCAGTGTGAATGCAGCCTTGTGGTGTAACATTAGACTCGTACGAACATTCAGATATTTCTGATGAGTACGTTGTTTGGTGTTGTATATCACTGATGTAGATCTTCACCTGGACAGAAAAATGCACAGTTGCCACAACGGCACTACATTGTGTGCTGTTTGAACCTATTATTGTGCCACCCCTTATTACATCACAAAATCCCCGTCCTCAGACATCGCCCTTTTAACCGGATTCCTCCGCTTCACGGCATTACGCAACTGTGACGGAGGGGGGGGGGGGTGGTCAGGGGCCGACCCCGAAGTTTATATGAATGACATTAGTAAAACTCTACATAACAAGGACTAAGACATAGCTGATTGTGTACAGAGGAGACAGCATATATTGTCATTTTTAAATGAGAAAAGGGGGATTTTAAATAGCTTGCTCAAGAATCCCTGTCAGAACGTCATGCAGTTCACCTGCCCCCATTTTGCGCCTTTTTAAGTCCGAGAAATATTATACAGGTTTTAATTGAAGAAATGACTTTGGCTATTTAATTCGTATTTTATTTTTTTTACATTTTGAATCCATTTTAAGCTATAATGGTTCAAAGCTAATTTAGACCATAGACAAACCTTAGATCATCATCGCTTACTATGGATTAAAAATATTTTTTTAATCAAAGCGAATCAAAAGACTTAAGTCTTTATCTTTCATTTCAAAGCTCTTCCACTTTTATCGGACTTAAAGACGCAGAATGGGCTGCAGGTAAGCACGAAAGCACTGCACGATAAACAATAGATCCACGATACTGACAACCTCTATCTGCAGCCGCCAAAACTGCTGGGCGCGCAGGCTAATAAAATCTATGAATACAGCACGTATCAAGTAAAAGGCATACTTTTCGCGGCAAAATCTCCCACACCATAGATAAGTTTTGGTTCTCACACGTGATGAAGTGCAGCAACGTTTCTTTAGCGACGGTGTTTTACACCGGATGCAGGATAATGTTTTTCGACCTCAGTATGGTCGTGACAACGCAAAACGTAATCGGGCAGTTTTCGCAACGGCCACTTGGCTGAGCAGGTCAAATAATCGCTCTATCCCAGCTAAATTCCCGTTCCAAACAAACGCTCTCGCCTCACCTGAGAAAAATTCTGGCTACAGCCTGCACGTTATTTAATCAGTTTTATGGTTAAGGATAAAAACCTACGCCCACAACAATATTGAGCTTTTAGTATGCCTAGCCAAAAAAATTACGAGAAGAGATTTCGCTTACAGATAATTAATTGGTGTTATTGAAAAATAAGTTATCACATATTTATTTCGTATAGCCAAGTAATAAAATGCACTGCCGAGGTCGAAGGTCGGATTTGAATTCGCCATTGTTAAATTTGGATTAAGTGCTGAAAATATTCCATGATATACAAATATTGTTCTGAAAATTGTTATAAACTCTTCTTCTATCAGCACGGGATGCAGCCAAGGCGATATTTCCTTACTTTTTAACTTCTTGCAATTTGTATATGATTTATTTCTTGCTACCTAATAGCGTTCATGCCATATGGATTGCTTATAGTTTAAAAACTAATATAGAATTTTTTGCTTGAATATCGGTGAGAAAATTAGGCATAGTTGGCGGACGAGAATCAAGAGCAGTATCGGGTCATCGATCGCCGCGCTGCCTAGTGGCGGATTCCGCAAATAGTGACCTATTTAGTATTTAGCACTCGCCTGCCGAGTCGTTGACCTCGTGACTCGCTCGTCCAGTCCAGCTGAACTCTTAAAGTCATTACGAAATTCTGTTAAACAGTTCTGGTTTTTAATACAGTGCGGTATTTTTCCCATTAAATGAATTGCACTGTGAAAAATGTTAATCCCTTAAAAGCCACCGTCATTGTCGTTTCGAAAAAAGCTTTATTGCGCTAACATTAGGTCAAAGTGATTCAATGGATTGAATTGAGTGAATTATTCATGCTTCATCTATCTTATGAATTATTAAATGGAAGAAAAATTACCTTACGTCGCTCCTGCAAGACTCAGTCCTATATATCTTTTATAAGGCGTATAGATGGTGGAAAAAGGATGATTTCATTGCAACAATTAGTTTTTCTAGATGAGTTAGTCATTGTAATTGCCTTAGGCATTGGTTTTTATTCCCATAAGGTTAAATTTAACATTTAAATTTAAATGAGGTTAAATTTGAAACATCCGCTCCACTTTTAATATTGGTCGAGAAAGATTCATCTTTATGTCATCTGAATGAATATCTATTACTGTGAAATAGAAATCACGATTACAGATCGATTTGTGAGATTAAACTACTGAAAAAAAAACCGCTTAGAATTCTCAAACAATTTATAAATTAAAACTCTTATCTAACTGTATTTTGCAAGTAAATTGCCACAATTTCTGTTATGTTTTGTCAAAATTGGCCAGCTCCATTAACGCAATGTCCGGCGCATTTTGAGATGAATGTGACTGAAGGGTATGTGCGATGAACAACGGCAGCTGGGTCCAGTTTTTTACCACCCCAACACCTAATCTTTCTCTGCAAGGAACCGTCTTGCGCCCTTCCGATTCACGGACGAGCTCTATAACCACTCTGCTACCCAGCCCATAGATATTTTTGCTACAGAAAAAATAGTGAATACTGGCATAATCTAGCCAAGAGTCGAGGCAGACCCAGTAGTCCAGAGTTGAGTACTGTAGTTCAATTCGTCATGTCAAAACTCACCTTCCCTTTGATAGTGAGCGAATAGTAAAGCAAAGTCAATGATTTGAGTTTATACCATTGACTTTGTGTTTGTACACTACGTGAGTAGACTTCTCATAGCATTGGCGTGTGTGAAGCATATTGACGGTGGTGCGATCTCGTGCGGCGTACATCGAAGTACACGTAACATAGGGATAAATCAGTGTTACCACTCTTCTAAACCAAGGATGAAACATTTTACAACTGAAAGTTATGTTTATGTTTTGGCAGCACTGTAAATTCTGCTGAATAATAACTTCGATGGCAGCGGCTCTGGTGCGGCGTACACAGAACTTCCAAATTTTTGCCTCAAACTAAATTCATTGGATGAGAGGTCTATTCACGTTAGTGCTCATAGTCATTGGTTTATACTGATGTTGTGTGATTTAGTCCTCTAAATATTCAATCGTAGTGCATGATAATGGCTAACACATAAGCCAAGCCAAAATGCTTTCTGAGCGACGCCCAGCGAGCGTGCTACTGATGTTGATATGAGGACACCTGTTGTCGACCCCCCCCCCTCATCAGTCGAGACAGCTGTTGTTCTGACGTTCTGACTCAACAATAAAACAGCTGATAAGTGGCTTTGTGATTCACCCTTGTTCAACTTGCCCCCACCCCCCCCCCTCCCCTACTCACTGCGATTACCGCTATTGACCGTGCTCCATTATTTTTTGTATTGTACTCCATACAGTACTCATCTCTTTTCCCAAATGTACGATTTATAGAATATATTTTGCAGTGATTTTAAAGGCGTGTTGCACAATCTGTATAACACTTTAGGACTTGACCATGTTGTGAAATGTGATTTATTTAGTACCTATTAAAACGTATTACAGCTGATTGTGTTTCATCGTTACGATTTTAAAAAGTTACCAAGTTAAAAAAACATCGTTGAAGCTTAACATTGAAAATAAACATTGTTAATGTTATATGATTCTGAGTCTCCTTCAGTTGCGTTAAATGAAAACTTTCGGTAATTTAACTACAGTTTTTAAGGGGAGGGGGGGCAATTATAAACTTGTTTTGGGTTGAAATTCTTCCCCTTGTAAAATTTTAGTGATCCCTGCTAATTCCCCTTATACTTTTTGGCCATGTGCTAAGAAGATAATAAGTAGTAGATCTATTTTAGAACCGTAAAAATAGTTTCATGATTCATTCTTTCCCAAATGGAAAACTGTTAATTAATCAACATAATTAGCGTAATATAAATTATCGATCTTGGTAAATGGTTTTGAGACAACAGTATTTTGATTCGCCGCAAAATTATTTTTTATAAAATTATTGCTGCTAAAGTATTAGTGTTTCATCGTAGATGTATTTCCAAAATGCTCATTTACCGTTCATTTACCATACTTACAATTTAGTTATTTAGGGTCTTGACTTTTTTCAATTTCGTCTGTTAAATAGGTAAATGTTTTTATAGACATCTAGTTTTTAAAACCTGGAAAACGCATGAGTTTATTGTTGCGGTAAATATACGTTTTAAATAACACTAACATGCACTAGTTCTGTTGTAAGGGCTTAATTATTTGCATTGATATGTAAATATATTAGGATAGATTAAATATCACACTAAACGACAGAGTGCCTGAATTGCGAAGTTTACAAGCGGATCGATATTGTGATTGCCATGCCTATTATAGGGATTGTGCAACAACTGTCGTGTGACGATAAGGATTATTTTCTGTAGTTGCAGTAATGCGTAGTGAGTCTTAATTAGGCCCAAGGTTGTTTTATATTTATGACGTATGCGGAAAACCTTCTGGTAATAATACTAAGTCAACTGAAATAGAATGTACGGCTAAATTCATAACACTAGTGAGGGAACCCGAACATAATCATTATTGCATTGTTTAATAGGATTCTCCACTAACGTCGATGGACGTTCGTCGCCGTGAGTTCTTGTTCGGATACTTGCCGGCACACCCGGACAATATCTTATTGTAACGGAAGCTGATAAAATTTGAGCACTCTGTCGTACAAAGTTATTTGATGTTGTAAAATTGATTAATTATGTATTTTAAGTTTATAGCTGACCACAGGATTAAGTTTTATAGGTAAGTGAATATTTATGTACTCTGGAAAGTTATTAATTAGTGATTTCCGTCAGTAACGTTACCCTAGTTAAGGCACTGTATAAGTTTTTATTCCAAGTTACAGAAACATATTTATTGTATGTTGTATATCTGTACTTCACAAAATAAAATGGTGAAAGTGCATTTTTACAGTGTTTTCATTGACCTGACTTAGTCATAGTGTTAATAAAATAGACATATCCTGGGTTTTGCTAGAGCTTACCAATACAATGCAATTAATTGCATTTATGTATTGAAGTTGAAGCATGCCAATGACAATCAATTGACAGTAAAAACATCATAATATGAGGGATAGAATGATCGGTGTTAAACCTGAGCCAAGACCTTGAGGGATCTGCTTTTGTATTCAGTCCATCAATATATGGCTGAGTAAATTAATATTGGCTCGCACGATATTGTGCTGGCTTATATAGTATTATTGGGTCTTATCATACCCTCGGTTTAGTAGCAAGAAAACGAAGCACACCACAGAGTAATGTTAACTTTTGTTAAACGCTCAATAAAGCTAACCGGTTATAATTGCCGATGTAGGTAGTTTGTTTAGTGTCTGATGCTGTCACTGTACCGTTTTACTTTTATATAATACTATTAAATTGTCATATCCGCTATGATAGTTAATTATAGGCTACTTACAATTGGCTTGGATTGTAATTCGTTTACTAATACACCAAATGGCTAGGTGACGTTGTAAGGGTACGTCAGTAATTTTTATCAGGAAAAACGGATTAAATATATTTTATTTAAAAAATAAAATTGGAAAAACTTATCCGCTTGACGGTGTTGACTATTTAATTGGTTGCATTAGTTATTGTTTTTTGCTGTGTCAGATGAATATCTGAACCAGAGGACTACATATAAAGCCGTCCCTAGATTCATAAGTATTCAATACAAAACCATGAGAAATGTAACTAACCTATTCTCACTTTTTTGTAGGCTACCTATGAATACAAAAAAAAAATCAAAAATTTTTGTTGACACTTAAAACTATTTTAGAAATTTAAATGACTGTACTAGGTCTACTTGCAACCAATTTACTGTGTCGATCGGAAATGGCGAAAGTAAAGAGAAATCATAAGATAGTTTTTGTAGGTTTGAATCGAATGACGATCGCTTGTCGGGTACTCAGTCGACCGGGGTCGTCTTCCGATGCACCGATTACTCGCAAGGTCGCATTTTATCGCAGTCGTAGTCGTGTGTCACTATCCCTTACATTTGTCATCTAACAGTAGTATATCTTGTAGTCGTCTTTCTACAGTAGCAATATTTATCTTAAAATTTTTAAACAGCCAATGTTCATATAAATAGTAGGACTTAGTGGAAAAGGCATAATTTATTCTTTGCATGTAGCCTATTTTGAAAAAAATCACCACATCCAATATGATAAAACAGTACATTTGACATCGAATTAGTTTAGACTGAGGTTTTAGGGAAGTAGCCCAAACATCGCTTAACTTTATTAAAAGTACCTACCTTTAAATGTAGCATAGGGTCAGAGTTCCAAAATTACCAAATCAGTAGGCCTATTTGATTAAATGCACGATCAAGCGATTCAAGTCGGCATATTTTATTTGTTTTTAAGCAGCCGTCTCAAATACGGTATTCAAAATTTTGATATTTCCATATTAACCTACTTAATGCACGTTAATATTTGTAGAGGATACTTGAAAAAGGTGGCGATAAAAATGGTTTTAAAAATCGCCATATATGTTGTAGTTGTTTTTATCCATTTTTTACCGTCATCGTGGCTTATTGTCCAGACAATTTCCAGTTGTTCAGTATGTGACAAAAAATGTTTAGTTGCGTTTTAAATATGAATAGCCTATTGAATGCTACTGACATGTTTAATGCTTTTTACCGTTACGGTATGTACTGGAAAACCCGTTTAGTCAAAACCAAAAATAACTATCAAGTGAGGGCAGCTCAATGTAGGTGTATATTGGTACTGTTTCGTTCTAAAATTGTTACCAAAGAGAATATCGTATCACTCCGCCGCGTCGCGATGTTCTGATACGTTGGTTATCGCACATCGCATCGCGGCACACTGACCAGGGTTGCCAATTTGAACTACTACCAGTGCAAAATTACCCGCTCTTGTCGCGTAATTACCCTCTTTGTACGCCTTGACTACCACCTACATTATTCACTTTTGATGCACGGTGACTCTCGTATAGGAGTAAAATAATCTTTAAACAAATTATATTGTAATCTACTTATCACTTAAATTTTATTTTATTTCCACCGAGGCCTACCGGTACTTCAAATAACCAAAAGTTAGTGGACTATGACAATAATTTTAAGATATTAGTTTGGTAAAATGTGAGATACTTAATTGCCGATTGCTGGGGACAGAGTTAATAAGAAATCAACTAACTGATTAAATAAAAAATGTCAAATTGATAATTACAAATGAAAAATATTATACATTCTTCTGTTATCAATTTTTATTCTTGCGTAATTAACAATACATGACTTAAAATGAACACTGCAACATTATTTACATTTAATTTATACAACTTATTTCCGTTAGCCTACTTACTTTCCAAATATCCTTCTTAAATTTTTGATATTTGGTTAAAAATGAGCCGACTACACCCTACACCAAAATGCTTCATAAAAACAATCTACTGTGCCACAGACAGAACAAGTCAAGGAACAACACAGATCACTGATTCCAACAAAACAAGGAATCAATAGTTAATTTAGTAAACTATGGTTAGCCACCTTCACGAAATTTAACAAAACTAGACTTCATTCTCATTGGACAAACCGCGCGCAATCCGGCTAACCTATGAAACCAAAATTAAATATGTAAACAATTCGCGGCTACATTTTCCTACTCACTCACTCCCTACTCCTCAGATTATAGAAAAATTATCTAGCTCAGATTAGGCGGGATTTTTTAAATATGATAACTTTGTGGAAATATATGTTATTTTTCACAATGTAAACTGCATATTTAAAATTGTATTGCATGATGCAGATTTTAAGCAAGAAGGA
Organism: Neoaliturus tenellus; assembly: GCA_030545055.2. Taxonomy (NCBI): domain Eukaryota; kingdom Metazoa; phylum Arthropoda; class Insecta; order Hemiptera; family Cicadellidae; genus Neoaliturus; species Neoaliturus tenellus. The sequence goes on along the minus strand of CM061536.1, from coordinate 14,132,120 downwards.
ACATTTTTGTCTATAACCCGCCTTCCTCCATTACCCGACAGCCCGTAAATTAATTGCCCGAAAACGGGTGATTGCCCGTTCATTGGCAATCCTGACACCGACTAGAACTAACTGGAGTTAATTAATTCAGCCAGTGTTTCCAGACGTACGATAATTATCGTTTCGTGCCGGTGGCACTACAATTTGGCCTCTTCACTAAGTGCGGTACACCCTTACTGCCATTTGGTACGATAATTTAGCTTTACGGCGAAAATCTATAAAAAACATTAGGTTAAGTGAATGTAGGCCTACTCAAAATATATAATGCAATTTAGACTGGTGAAACTGTTCATTGTTTTTTAGTCAAAAGTTTTATAGTTTTATGCAATATATGTTATAACGTGTAGGCTTCCCTATGTGCTTTTTAGAATTTGTTAATTTATTTCAAATGGTTACAACTGTACTGTCATTATTTTGTAATGAAAATTTATTGTTGTAACGATTTAAATAAGGAAAAATCGCTCTATTGATGCAGCCTATTTTAATACTCGAACCTGTTAGACACACATCAAAATATATAATCACCACCATTCAAGAGTTGAATTAATCAGTAGTTGCTGTTATAATTTTTTGGGGTAATAACATTTTGGACGATCACAATTTTCCGTGCGATAGTCTTATAGCCTAGGCCCTATTCCTCAAGTAGCTCGACAGCTATATAACATTTTTACTTAAAAATTTTTCGTTCAATTACATTTTTATAGTTTTTTTGTCGAATTTTCAGCTTTGTCATAATAAATACGACAAATCCGCTTGAAATACGATAATTTTGGTACGATAATACCGGCCGATGTGGAAACACTGACTTGGCCGCGGCGGCACGGCCTTTCACTTCATCGTTGTCGTTGGTTGATTACATAACCTGCAATGTTGAAAGGCGATCCAAACTGACAACTGTGCCTTCTCAACTGGCTTCGTCAGTACGGAAATAGACCTCCGCAGCAGTATGGAAAACACTCATGTAGAAACAATAATAAAGTAATACTCTATTGCATAACAATAAATTGCATTGCAACAATATTTGCTTTGGAAAAATATAGCTTATATAAGCTATAAGTAGCCTGTATTATTTAATCTCCATCATAATGTTTGTTTTTGTCTTTCTTTATGTAATAATTTGATTTTTTCTTTATAAAGTCCAATTTTATATAGTGCATCTTCCGACAAAATAAATTTAATTTTTAAAATCATGTCCTTTTGATTTTTAAAGTTTTTTATCAATATATCTATTATAATATTTAAAAAAATAACTTATAAAGTTTGACAAATAAAAACGTCAATGATCAAATGAAAATAACAATCTTATAGCACTATTCTTTTGAAATAATTTATTAGCTACACCATAGGAATGAGTATGTAAGTTTGCTGCCATAGGGTGTGTTAGAAAATGTATAATACCTTAAAATGGTGAAGGTAAACATAGAATTATATCTAGATCTGGCACTTTTAATTTTTCCCATAAACATAAAGGGGTTTAGTTTGTAGGTTTGTCATTAGAATGGTGTGAAAAAAGTTAAGTTCCACCTAGTGAAGGTACATACCAAATTGTATAAAGTTACACCGCTTTTTTAAAGTTAAACCCCTTTTTTTATTAAAAATATCATAAACCCCCATTACCATAATTCGATCATGCTGATTCTCATGAAACTGGCTGGCCTTAGGGTACTCCTTACCAAATTTCATCAAAATCAGAGGCTCCTTTAAAAAGTTATCGGTACCACAGACACATATACAGGGTGTCACAAAAATCTGTGACTGGCTATTCATTTTAGCATTCTACATATTTAAATAAATTGGGTTTTTGGCTTCTAAGGACTTCAAAATAAAAAAGTATCATGGTCCAGGACAAGACCTAAATCTTACCGTGAGTACTACTGTAAGAGAATTTTATAATAAGGTACATTTTTTACCCCCATGTATATTTACTGAATTGTAAATTGGTTTATTTGTAGTCCTAAAACAACTTTTTACCTTATAGTCCAGGCTCTAAACAGGCCGAGCATGAACTAAAAGTCTAACAAAATTTGACTTTGGATTATTGTTAGGACCATTTAGTTTATGTAAAAAATCTATGTTGCCATATTTCCAGAGTGGACACAACACAGCCCCCTAGAGGAAGTCATAGAGGAAACTGTATTGGCCTATGTCATGTTGTATGTAATTTTAAAGGTCTTTGAATTTCGTTCAAAATGTCACAAACCTCATCTCAGAAGGTCAAATATAACGTTTTGAAATTTCGGTAAAATGCTTTTATGCAAAGTTTGACTGCATACCAATTCTGACTCAAACGTTCAATTGAGGTCTAGTTGACGACATTGTTTTAAATTATATTTCAAACTATTTATCTCCTCTTTATCAAGATCCTGAACATTCATTTGATGTCGGCTTTGTAGCATTGTTTTCTGTTAAACAAGATCCTTAAGCTTATATTTCATTACAAATTTCATGGGCTGCCCCAAAACGGGCTGATAATCATAATGTAATCATAATATTTTATACGGCAATCGAAGGTGGCCAATAAATACTGAAAAGGAAACCTTTAACTTAATTTTCAGGATGTTTATAAAGAGGAGATAAATATAATTGAAATAGAATTGAAAACAATGTCGCCAACCCAACCGTAACTGAATCTTTGAGTCAGAAATGGTATGCAGTCAAACTTAGAATAAACTAACTTTACCGAAAGTTCAAAACGCGATAACTTGTGTCATAATCAACCTTTTGAGATCACGTTTGTGACATTTTGATCTAAATTCAAATACCTTAAAAATGATCCGTAACGACATAGGCCAAAACACTTTCCTCACAGGGCGTCACTTGTGTTGTGCCCACTCTGGAAATGTGACATCGGTTTTTTACATCTACTAAATGTTCCCAACAATTATCAAAAGTCAAATTTCGTTAGACTTTCAGTACATGCTCAACCTGTTTAGAGCCTAGACTAATACAATATTATGTTGTCAACTATTTTAAAAATGTTATTTGAAAACAAACTAGGATTTTGAGGCCCTAGGGCTTAAAGTAAATCAGCTATCAGTTTACTACAAATATAAAGCTTCATTTTCCAGATGGCTTTTGAAACAATGGGGTTTGGACCGTTCCCCGTCAAAACGTTAAAATATGCCACTATATACACCAAAAAAAAGAAAAAAAGTTGTATTTAATAAAAAAAAATATTGATTTCTCTAAGTAGAATTGATATCCTTTGTAGGTAATATGGTGAAAATCAGAACCGTGCTTTTGCTGAATAAATGTTGCATAGGTCTGTGCCTTTAAATACCAAGCTTTGCCCTGCAAAACAAACAAATGTACAGTATTGCAAATTATACCACCTTTGACTTTTTATTTTCATCAAGTATTGTTTATTTTTACAGGTATTGTATTGTTTTGCACTTTGATTGTAAATTAGCTGTTAAGGTCTGAAGAGAGGCCCCTGATGCCGAGAGGAGTGAGCGAGTGCCACCAATCTCACCACGCGAGATGGAGGAGTTTTGCTGCCCTTGGGTTGAGAGGTCGAGAATCCACGGAAGACTTCGAGGATTTACTGGAACAACTAAACCTTATGAGGCCGTGTAGACAGATAAGGCTGTTTAAAATTCAATTGAAATTAAATAACAGTTTCGAAATGAGGATTTTCTGATAAAAATTCCTTCAAATTAAACTCTCTATAAAATACTGTATACTTTTATCCATTGCTCTATGCGAGGCATTATTTTATTTTAATTAATGAATTTAATAAAACTATTAAAATAAAAAAATAAAAAATAACTCGTAGCGATCTTTTTTGTAACGAATACATAAATCATTCGTGGGTCATCCATAGATCTCTACCACATAACAACCAGAAAGACCCCTTTTTTAACAAACACACTAAATTGACATTTTTATTTCAAAATTTGAGCTTTTACAAACAAATTATTCAAAACAATTAAAAAAAAGGAGTCGTAAATAAATTACATCATATGTCATTGGGAATAACAAAACTAGTTTGTTAAAAATTTTCTCAATGAAATGTTTTTAAAACTCAGTTAAACTTCAATTAGCAAAATAAACAAACCACAAATTTATATTAGCTAAAGAAATAAAACATTAATATTGTTTAAATAAATTCTTCAAAAAATTCATTTTAATAATTTTATGAATGACAATGTTACATGCCTGCCTGATGTATATTATTCAACTATTAGTATAAGGCTTTTTTAACCTACCAAAAACTCCAAAAGTTGTCTCAGCATTCCCCTTTTACTGATGGGGATTTCGACCATTTATTATAAACATTTTTTCTTGCACATAAATTTTGTAGTCAATACCCTTATACCTGATGTATCAACAAAAACTAATAACAGTTAAATTAAATCTCAATGAAACAGGAAATACAATACCATGTCTTGGCCAAACCTCTATAGCTCACTGCGCTACCAGCCCAAAGGTGAAGTCTCTTAATTCCCACACAGTTTAACCTTTCAAAATTTAAATGTAAGCTATAAAAGCAGAGCTTGAAAAATAGTATTTAAAAAACTTATGGTAGCTTAATCGGTTGCAGAAAAAAAAAGATTCCACGGATACTGCATTTGAAAATAAATTAAACCCGCATATCTTTTTGAATACATATTCCAAAAACTTTGGAACTGTTTGTACCTTTAGATATGTATGGGGTAAATATAATATAAATATTTTATTTTCATTAGTTATCATATTGAAAACAAACGTTCATATTCAGGCACATGGTAGCCTAATAGTAAATAAGTGAATCATCGAGTCTTATTGGAATTTTCAGAGCATGCAAGTTACTGGGCTGGGAATCCAGTTTATTTTAGCTAGGCGTGATGGATCGATTTCACAAATATGTTCAATCATTGACTATACAGGGTGTAAAAAATTTCACATGTGTGAAAGAGTTTCTGAATGATCAGATAAAGCAATAAAAATTAATTTGATCAACCAAAAACTTACTTTTTGAAAGGGACCATCAGTTTTTGTCTTATCAGGGGATGGTTTTTCAGGAGTTGAAAGAAAACGTTAATTATAAGCTTAAATTATATGAACATCAAATGAAAGGTCACTGGAACTGAGTCACTGGCGCAAATTGGGCCTAAAATGAATGACCGTACTATAAATCCCAGGCAATCAAATTTCCAATTAAAATCATGTGAACAAAACTTAAAAACACAAGTACTTTCAATATCTTGTTTTGAAGTTGGATTTGTGGAATATTGTTCTATGTATAAAGATAAAACAATGTATGATATGTGGTGACCGTTGAAATTTTAACTAAGACTTTCTCTCGTCTCGAGAGATGTTCTCTTGGAGAAAACTTCATTGGACCATGACACAAAATACATAATTTTGAATGTTTTTCTCTTTCAGAGCAATATTTTAACAACCTAACTTACAAATTCCGACTACCTTGACAGTTAATGCATTATTGTGTTTATGTTTAATTAAAATTGTTATTTTCTTACCTTTTCCAGCTCAATCATCCATTTTAGGACCGATTTGTGGCATTTGCTCTGCTGAGTTTATATGTAGTACCTCTTACCTAAGGGACAACCCCAAGGAAACACCATAATTATGAGTATTAAGAAATTTATTGAATTTTACCTTTATTGAGTTTTGCCTCTACAATTCTAATGGAAAGTTTTATTGCTTACCATTTTCGTCTTGATCATCCATTTACAGTACGGTTTGCGGCTTTGTACTCAGCTACGTGAGACCTTTAATTTGATGTACATATCAACTATTCTTAAATTTGATATTTTCCTCGGACTCCTTGTGGGCTGTCCCCTTGGCATGACAAAAATGTTTGATGGTCAAAGGATGCTTTGTGTTAAGTTATTATCGGAAATGAATTTATCTGAAGAAATTAAAATTTGAAGGGTGGGAGAGAAATTTTAACACACTGATAAAACCCTTTCAATTATTTCAATACCTACTGATGCTGTTTTTGTTGAATCAATAGTTAGTTCTCTTTGTGGAGTAAGTCGACTGATCAGCATTGAGTAAAGATGGTCACAGATCAGCTTGTTAGCAATGCCATCGGTTCATTTGCTCTGCACTTTCCCAAGTTGCCAATATTGATGTGGTCCTCACAGTCCTGAAGAAGCATGGGAGCTACCCAGATCAATGAAACCTGTGGAATTAACATCAGTTGATGAGTCGAGCAGAAATTAATATGTGATAGTTTTTACCCATCTTGACGGTGTTTAAATACATCCACGCCACTACAATTATACCACTGTTAGTCAATTCTTGGATAAAATTGATCATCAGGAAAAGTACCTAAAGCTTGAAATTAAAACTGATTCAAACTTTGTGTCGCTTTGCAAATTCTCTTGTTATGTACACTATTTAAATGATGAAAGAGCACTTCAGAGAGGCTGAAAACAGTTAAGAATGTAATTCTACATCCTTTTTCCAACCATCAGCTGATTGGGGTTAAGATAGCTTTAAGAGGGGCTAATTTTATGATTTAGCCAATTTTAAATGCTGCACTCAATTTTGATGTAAACAAACACGAAAATAGCTCGTCTGATATCAATGTATACAGAACTGAATAAGTAGGGACATCCTTATGGGGAAGTAAGAACGCTGCCCCCGAAACACAGATAGCACCACAAAGACGTAATTTTTATTCAAGGATCATGCTAATTGGTTGAATGGAAACCGATGGCTAGAATAATTTTGCAGACGTTTGTTATTGTTTTGATTTTTTGTAAACAAATACGCTCATTTTGATATTTAAGAGGTAGAAAGAGCGCTTCCTGTGACAATAAGAAGAAGTAATCCTAGCATCAGCTCTTTATTTTACTCTGGTTTTCGGGGGCAAAACTAAAAATTTTTAACATGGGATGTCCCTACTTATTTGGTTCTGTATACATTGTCTGATATTGTATTAATGTTTTATACTTGCTTTAAAGATATTCATGGAAATCACTTTTTTGAACGGTTATTTCTTTGAAGAATGTTAGCAAATTTCCAAAATAATTTCAGTTATTTAAACTCATATTTTTTATCACTCAGGAGCATTGATTGATGTATGCCAAGATTTTTTTGTAGAAAAGAAAGCTCTCATTATTGCCAAGTCTGGAGACCCCTCTTAAAAATATTTTCCCGTGAAACCAAGAGAGAGTTGAGGATGGCTAACCGCAGAATGACAAAGATTTTTGAGAGAATCAATTTTTTAATCAATTTTAATTTAAGAGACTCACCATGTAGCAATATAAAAATTTAACCTGTGTACCTGTTGATAAACAGGTCCTTTCATAAACATCCTTTCAACCCTCGCTCCTGACTCTTGTGAGGCCTTGGAAAGATGTTAAGGTCTTAAACCCTTATTTTATCTTAGTTTTCTTTCCTTTGAGGATAAGTGAAATAAAAAAATGGAGTGACGGAGGGAAATCATTTTTTAAGAAATACATTTTCGAACAAATTATTAATGGATGAAGGAAAAAATTTAAATATCATATCATACATTGAGCAAGAATTACATACATACACGACATATCACCGGTTTCCTTACATTTTTTTTTAGATAAGACATAAATCCTCATGGATGCTGTGTGGCACTCTCTTGAGCAAACCCTTGAGGTTCCTTTGCCAAGTTTTGCTACATTGGCACTGCTCAGCACATTACTTCTGGCTTATCGCTGTTGAATATAGTATTGTTTGATGATGTTATATAGACACGACTACCTCCTAGTCTTTTCGGCTTGAACTTTTATTTGCCAGTTTCCGCTAGGCCTTTTTCAGGGCAGCCCTAGCCCTGAAAGGCACACCTTGTAACGTAATCCATAAGTGCAGTTGCACGCCCCAACTACAGCTCATTGTTGAAGTCGTCTGGTACAGGCAAAAGGCCTAGATGGTTTAACTCAACATAAACTTTTTTTATATTAAGAAATACTGTAGGGCCTACTACCAGATTTTGGATGGGAAGTGACTGAAGACCAATTGAGAAACTTGAGGTTTCTGGAATTATGAATAAGATGACAAATGAGGGAATTCATAGCCGAAGAGCACAAACATGCAATACAAATTTAGAATTAGTTAAAAATGTGCCAGATGTACGCTAACAGCTGATAAAAGACAGGCCAATGATAGAGAAAGAAACCATTCAGTCATTGCATGATTTTTTAAAAATAATTTTTCTTTGCCAATGAAGTTTTACAAGTGTGTATATCAGAGCTATACATTTCTGGCCATTGCACGAAGGATGCATTAATATTTCTAAAATGAAGAGGTCAGTCTCTTAAAGTACCTTGTGCACCTTTTAAAATTAATGGATCCGTTAACCTATAATTTTCATATGCCATCCCATGATAAACCCCTTAAAAAACGTATCCCTATGTTTTTACATATAAAGTGTGTTTTATATATGGATCATATTTGGCTTTGTGTTGATATAATAGTCGTAATTCACCCTTGTTTTTCTCCCAGGTATGTGGGCATTTCACAACACAATAATAGTATAAGCTCAGCACAGTAGAATATTTAAAACTGGACCACGCTACAGGTATTTATGTTCTAATCACAGTTCCTTATTCCACAATCCAATTTTTGTAAAGCAGAGAAAGTATTTCCCTTCTCCCTAATTTCTATATTTCTCTCAATTTTCTGTTGCAGGAATAATTCAAACTGATGCTTGGAGGAGAGCAGTTACAAAATCATCATAAACTGAATTCATGTTCACGTAACATTGTCTTAAGTCTGTTTCAAGAAGGAGACCACTACTGCTGAGAAACAAAAAAATCTTCATCATTCTTAGACTTATTTGTGCCTTTGATTTCAGCAATGTTCCTCCAAGAAAGTGATGTATTCATGGATGCCATGTTGGCGGCCAATACGATGAAGGAGCCAAGGAAACGCAAGAGGAAGCCGAGTGTTTCGAGGGAAAGCGGACCATCCGATCCAAAGAAGGAGGCCCAGGACCACAAGGGCAGCAGTCCCAACAACTCGCCCAAGGCTGACGACAGTCCTTCCTCCCTCAAACCGACATTCAAGGTAAATTTTGTTGATTTTGTCAGCTTGAATAGCCTTTATGACTACATCAAATGGTGGAAGGCAAAGGTCTTAGAGAGGGAAACCGAGGAGGGAAAGTAAGAGTTACCAACAAAGAAGTGGTCATGGTATTTTTGCAGAAGCAGTTCAGACTGATTGGCAACTATAACTCCTGCTGACCCAGTCAGCTCACTCCACTCATCTTGCTTCCCCTCTCGCTACCTGAGGAACTCTTTGGAGGTTAACAAGCATTGCTGTACCTATAGAATATCAGGCTGTAACCAATAAGGAAAATGGTTCAGTTGTGATCTCCCACTAAAAAAGTATTACTGGTAACTTTTTTCTTTTATATCAGTTTTGTGTACTGGGGATTCCGTGCAGAAAAACCCAAAATCCTTTTGTGTAAAAAACTATTCAACCAAAGAAATATGTAATCAATTTTATTTTCAAAAATCTTATTTGATATTATATTAATTTTTACTAAGGTAACCTGTACAGCGCAATGCACCGCAGAATAATGTATAATTAGATTACTTTGTGTTAATTTATTCACTTGTATTGATTAATGTTTTATATCCTGTTCTCACATTTTTATACATTTTTTGCAGTTTTACCAAGATACTTTGGATACATCTACAGAAGAAGATAAAGCTGATAAGATGGATGATGAAAATTTGGATTTCGCAGAACCAGATCACAACGGAGAAGACGATCAAAAATGTAAGTTCCTTTATCATTTCAGTGCTAGTGTTTTAACTTGTTTCGATAGTTTTATTAAAGATGACTGGTACATTTTCGTCAGTTTCTACCATAGAGATGTTACAGCAGTGAGAGTAAAAAAATCTTTAAGTTTTGAAAACTTTGTAGCAAATATAAAATATGTATTGCATAAAGTTCAGGTTTATAATTAAATGTAAATTTTCAGCCATGTCTAGCACGGAGGAGGAGAGGGTGACAGTCAGGGTCGGACAGAATGGACCACTGAAGGGGGTCCTAGTTCACTTGAAGTCGCGGAGACAGAAGAAGTCAGTCAGTTGGAAAGAGGATGGACTGGAAAATATCAAGTTCTTTGAACTCGATGAAACAGAGAGAGGTAAGCAATATTTCATTGTAAAGTTAAAAACAAAGTTTTACTGAGTTTTAAAAAGTGGGTTCACTCTAAAAGTGTTTGGTGCTTCTTCTTGAGGGGCTGTAGGTTCAATTATGCTTGCTGTTGGCATTACCATGCTGCAGAATGAAAACACATAATTTATAAAAATAATTAGCTTACCTCACACGTTGTGTTCTGTTACTAAAACAAGGAAAGATAATTATAACCTTTACAGTCGGGGTTTTAATTTTTTTAACTAATGAATGTTTTTTGTCTTTTAGTTAACGTGACGAAGAACTTCAGCGACATGAAGCTCATGGAAAGAGAACATGAAAGAGAGAACTTCCAGTTGGTTCGAAAACTCGGTAAGGAGGTGCTTACGTTAACAATAATTCTTAAAGTGGCCACTTAAAAATAATGGGATGATACATACATGTTATCAAAACAGTGTACTTGACAACTGTTCAACTCTATCACTGTACTTCAGGGTTAAACTATCCCTTTAAGGGTGTACCCTACTCTATTTCTAACAGTTAAAAATCAAGATAAAAAAGTTTAGAGGTAATTTGTCATCAGTCATACAATAATGATGCATTGGATATGGCTGAGACAGGTCATTTTACAAAAATTCTTAATCGTAATAATAATCAGTTATGTTAAAAGGTATCACTTACATTATACTTTCAGACCAGCCAGAACCCAAATTTGTTTCTTAGCTCTGCAGTATGGGATTGGCAAGATGGAAATTATATTTATATCGTATAACTAGCAACATTACTCAAGCTTTTGCATAAGGGGATCTCTAAGATATGAGGTATTTAATGAATTGTTCTCGTTTCTGGCATTAAAGCTTAGGTAAAGGTCCTTGGAAAAATGGTTGTGAACCCTTTGCAAAGAATCATCTTCAACACATTTAGTGTGTGTGCAGCTGGTTATTTGTTTGGTCATTGCAGCTGTTGATGACGTCATGGAGGAGAAGACGAGGTGGCGAGCTTTGATTCCGATCGACATCGCTGCTCCCGTCGTTGCCCCGGGCAAAAACAGTCAAGAAAAGGAGATACAATACGCTAGAGAGAAAACCGTCCCGGCCGCCATATACTTCAACAAAAGGATGTGAGTATGCAGCTAACTGAGGTTTCCATGTTTTCGTTTTTTCAGACTTAATTATGCAAAACATGTTTGAAATAATTTTTGTTTTTTATTGGTGTTCCATTGTACTTGAAAATCTTGGAATTGATTTAATTAAGGAGCATGGAATCGATTCCAATACATTTAATGTTTGTAATTTCCTTTCTAAGATCTTAAAATGTATATGTTTATTTTTGTGTGGTGGCATTAAATCTGGTTTTATGTTAAATTTATTCATTTTTCACCTAGCAAATAAAATAAATTGCTTTCTACAGCATAATGCACTGCATTCATCACTATTAATCTTTTCACATTGTAGCTCTACCTGAAGAGAAAACTTAAATAAACTATGACTGAACTTGTGGTTACAAATACATACTCTATTCAAAGCCAACTAAAATAAATTGTCACATACAAAAATTAGTGTTGACAATGTTTTGAAAATATTTTGCATATCCCATACGAAAGTCCTCTATTCTAAGGGAACTTAAGCTTAGTTCACATTATTTTTGATATTTTTTCACAATGTCTTTTGTAAATATGTTGATGACAAAGAACTTGATTTATGATTTTTGTTTCATGTTTCTCATTAAATAACTTTTAAAAGTGCAATACAGTACACTCTCGTTCATCGGAACTAATGTGGCGGACGGCTGGTTCGGATGTCAAAAAATTCCGATGAAGTCTGTCGTGAGTCATCATTTCCGCCCATACAGTGAACTATCGTGATTGTATTCACTTTTGTTTTTAAGATAACACAAGAGATTTTATGAAAATAAGGCACTCAAACTTTGAACATGGTAACAATTAGGGATGGACGAGATTGTATTTTTAGTTCGAGACGAGACGAGACGAGAATTTTTAATTCTCATAAAATTTCGAGACGAGATCGAGACGAGATTTTCCTTCTTGTACATTACGAGACATGTGCGTTCTGGATTTTAATCTGATTATTTAACATTGTTAAATCCTGATTTATGTGAAGGAACAAATATATTACTTTGTATAATGCTGATTATGTTAATAAACTGAAGTTAAAAAAGTCACTTTCTTAACAAATGGTCTAGGCCTATAAAGGAATGTACCCAATTAAACGATTGAGAAGATATAACCATAAACCCTATCGACCTAAGACCTATGTTTAGGCCTAATAAAACATAAAAAGAGAATCCTCTGTTACTGTTACTTTGTTCACTTTTCACCTAAATGTATCACACTTTTCACTATTAACTTACTTTAATAAAATGTTTCCAAATAAGACATTTTCCTCACTCACAGTTTTTGTAATAGGCATAGGCTCACTAACTTTGAGTCACAAGAATAGAACCAGGGAGGCTAACAAGAAATCCCTTGTAATTGGTGGATTTAAATTTTAATTTTCAACTCTCTCTTCTTCTTTGTCTTTGTCCATAAGAAAATCTTCAGCTCTCATTTTGTTTGCTATTCATTGTCATTTCTCCAAACTATTCAAGTCCTGTATACATAACTTTAAACTTTCACTGTTTTGGAACTCACGTAATTCCCTCGGATTTTTTTTCGTCTGCTAGTGGTAAGGTTTTTATTTTGCTCCTAACTGAATAAAGGCAAGCATTAGTATAGCCATGAAGCCTGTATGGTTCTTTTAAGACCATTGATTTTCTATTTATTCAACACAACCTATGTATTGCTATTCAACAATTATTGTTAATAGGCCTATTCAGTTATTTTAGTATCCAAATCTTTTAATAAAATCAATTATCAGCCGATTTTAAGCATTTTTGGCTTAAAATAGCTGAACTCTGCAAAAGAGTGTGAAAGGAAATTAAATTGTATTGCGTGGGATATTTGAGGTTAGCCATTATTAAATCTGATTGGCCACCTTGTCATTCATCTGATTGTCTCTACTATTACTGTTAATGTCAAAACAGCTCTTAAATTTGCCAAAAATTATTTGAATTAGTTTTATATAATCATCTTGTAGCAATTAAATGTCAAATTATGATTGTTTATTGTTTATAAAGTTTTTCCAATGTACTAAAGATTTATCAAACAAATGAATATTTTATAAATCAGTAGCTATGTTGACTAACTACCACTAACAGTCCGTGCAGCTGCAGATGCAGACGTCTCCAGTCCAGTCCAAGTCTTGGAAGTCTAACCGTAGTTTAACAGTTTATGCTGGCAAATTAAGTTTGTAGTTGTGAGGATGATAGAAAAAATAAAACACATTGCTTCAAAATAATTTATTTTTCAGTATTAAATTGATAGTAAAATAGGCCTAGCAATTCGTAGATTATTTATACCCGTTTTTATCGTTATTCACGAATTATTTCTCGGCTCAAAAAATCTAGATCAAAATAAAATCTCGTCTCGGTGAACGAGATTAAAAATTTCTCGAAAATTTCTCGTAATTTCGAGACCCGTCCATCCCTAGTAACAATGAACCTATACAACAGACTTAACCTATATAACCTATGAACCTATTACAACAGACAGAAATGGATTACAGATGAGTTCAAAGATTTGAAATATAACCTTGTAGAGCTAGAAAAGGAATTTAGGACTTCAAAAAATTTAGCCACTAAGAAAGTTATAAAAGAAAGAAATAATGTTCTAAACCAAACCCTACAAAACACTCAAAAACAACAAATAAAGGACAAAATTAAAAACTCTGAAAATAAAGTAAAAACTACTTGGTCAGTAATTAAAACAAAGACGGGTAAAGATAAAAAGCAAAGAAACAATGTTGAATTAAAACTTCAAGGACATGTAGTGATAAAACCACTGTAAATCTGTGAAACTTTTAACAACTTCTTTCTAAATGCAGTCGATAACTTAATTATTCCATATATCCCACCAACAATACCAAAATTTACTTTAAATATAACTGATGCAAAATTTTGTTTTAAACGGGTAACAGAAAGTGAAATATCCAAAATAGTTTTAGCTTTTGAAAATAAATATTTTGCTGGCTTTGATGACATTTGCATAACTATAATTTAAACAATCATTATTAAGTGTACTAAAACCACTAACCCATTTGGTCAATTCTTCTCTTATATCTGGTATTTTTCCGAGCAAATTAAAAATATCCAAAATAATTCCCATTTTCAAAAAAGGCGGCCCTAAGGATGTTTTATGTTATCGGCCAATTTCAATACTTCCCGCTATTTCAAAAATTTTTGAAAAAATTGTTTACATACAGCTATTACAGCACTCAGAAAAAAAACAATCTTTTAGTTAAAGAACAACATGGTTTCAGACCAAGGAAGTCAACTGTTACTGCTGGAGTGGAGTTTATAAAAAACATTGTTGATGCTATCGACAATAAAGAAAAAGTAGTAGGAATTTTTCTAGATCTTTCCCGGGCATTTGATAGTGTTTCCCATTCCACCCTCATCGAAAAATTAAGATCACTAGGTGTACAAGGAAAAGAAAGTGCTTGGTTTTCCTCCTACCTAATCAATAGGGAACAGTATGTAGAAATCGAGTACATGGAAGAAGGTTACCGTTATAACTACTTGAGAAGATACTGTTGTAAGCCTGGAGTGGTAAGATATGGAATTGCCTCAAGGATCGATATTGGGGCCACTATTGTTTTTATGCTATCTCGGAGGACTTCCCAATGCAGTAAAAACAAGTGCAATGTGCCTTTATGCGGATGATACCAATTTGATCATAAAAGGAAACTCAAGTGATAGTATAGAACACTGTTATAGACTTGATTTGACGAATATAAAACAATTTTTAGATAAAAATAACCTTTTACTAAACACAGAAAAATCAAATATACTTTTGTTTTCTACTTCACAAAATAAAAATGAAACTAACCCCAAAATTCAAATTAATAACACATTATTATAAAAAAATAATGAAACAAAATTCCTAGAGCTAACCATAGATAGAAATTTGTCATGGAATAAACATGTCAAAAGTGTTTTCAGTAAAATGTCTTCAGGAATCTATGCCCTCTGGCAAATGTCACGAATAAGCGACATCGAGACACTAAAAATAATCTATCACGCTCTAATACAATCTCACATTTACTATGGAATATGTATCTACGGAGCCACTTCAAATCATAATCTAGATCAAATTCTAATTACACAAAAAGCAATAAGAGTAATGGCTGGCCTTAAAAACACTGATTCAGTCAAACATCTTTTTACCCAATTTAAAATTCTTACTATAGTTTATAGTCTATATATATTTGAAACAATAAAATATGTTAAAGAATACGAAAATGATACTCTGGTCAAAACAAACCATAAATATAACAGGAGGAATAAAATTATCATGGATCGTCACAACCGGGAATTCTATACTAAAAAGACAAGTTACATGGGGAAACATTTTTTTAAGAAACTGCCAAATTAAATAAAAAATATACAGAACTTTAATTCTTTTAAGAACAAACTAAAGCAATATTTAATAAATAAAGCTTTATATGCCTTTTCGGAATTTCCTTGAGGGCTCCATATCATGTACCATTTCATGTTTCTCAGACCGTTTTACAATACAATACAATACAATACAATACGTTTATTTTCCATAATATTTACATTTTACATTTACAGAAATTACATGTGAAAGGAAACTATTCCTCACAAGACAACTAGGTCTGTGTGTGAGGAAGAGCGCATCAGTCAACACTAACACTTCTTTTAGGAACTATAAGTAGACAAAAATAAAATAAAAATAAAAACATATATGGCTAGATTAAAAAAAAAAAAAAATAATAAAATAAATGGAGCTTGATTTGAAAATTAACACTAAATTGTGGAATTTGTAATTACTTTAATATTTTTCTTCTTACGACTAAACAACGTGAAAAAAAATTAAAATCAGAAAAAAAATTAAAAATTAAAATCAGAACATCCGATGTATGTTTAAGTGTAGGGTGATTGCAATATTGTCTCAGCAGCCGCCGGGCCGATGCGAAGCAGCCACTCCTCCACCTTCCGCTTATAAACAGAGACACTGTCACCCTCTGAAATAATTATCTCGTTGGGAAGGTTTTTATAAAGTTGATGTGCTATATAAAAAGAGTTAAACTGTTCTGCTCTGATACTCAGCTTTGGGACATTAAAACCAAAATTTAACCTATTTCTTGTATTATAGTGATGGGAAGTGACTGTAAAAATACTCTCCTTATTCTCTTTAATGTATATTAACAAGGTTTTAAGATAAAGCTGTCTAATATTTAGAACGGGAAAATCTTGGAATACTAAATGAGTAGGGTGCATCTGTCTTTTTTTTAAGATTGTTTTTATAATCGATCTCTGAGTGATAGCAAGCGGTTCCAGCACCGAGGCAGAGGCACCACCCCACGCCAGTATACCGTATTGTAAGATGGACTGTACATAGGCATAGTAAACACTCCTGCAGTGATCCACAGTCAGCACACGACTCAATTGTCTGAATCCATAGATCATTCTTCTGATTTTCTGTTTGACGTACTGAACATGTGGTTCCCACGACATCTTTTTATCTAATACTACCCCAAGATACTTGTATTTATCAACTTGCTCTATTATGCCACAACTGCAAGTGGCTGACCGCGGATCACCACAGGAATGAATCTTAAGCTCTCTCTGACCTGGTCCTGAGTCATTTTTGAAAAAAATTGGCATCGTTTTGGTTTTTTCCACGTTTACGGAAAGTATGTTATGATCGAACCAGTTCTTGATTTTCACCAGGTCAGAGGATGCTCGATCATATGCCTCATCCCATGTACCACCAAACGACACCAGAGCCGTATCATCGGCAAAAAGAAATAGTTTACCCCTGATATTTAATTTGATATGTTATTAATATAGATCAAAAACAATAAAGGTCCTAAAGTGCTTCCCTGGATTACGCCATAGTCTACATTAGTTTGATCGCTACAGATTCCATTTATTGTAACAAATTGTTTGCGGTTTTTAAAATAATCATTGAACCATTTTAAAGCATTTTCTTTTACTCCAATCATTTCCAATTTATTTAATAACTTTTTTCTATCAACAGAATCAAAAGCTTTTGCTAGGTCCAAAAACGTTATCAAAACTTTATTTTTGTCATTTATCTTACTTAAAATAAATTTAGAAACATCAAACAAGGCATCTGATGTGTTTTTGCCTTTCCTGAAACCATACTGACAATCAGTGATGATTCCTTCCCTTGTTAAATAATTTGTAAGTTGGATTTTTATGCATTTCTCTAAAATTTTATCTATTACTGTTAACAACGAAATAGGTCTAAAGTTATTCATGGATGATTTTGAACCGCTTTTATGGATTGGGATTACTTTCGCAATTTTGAAAGGATTTGGAAATTCCCCTGTTATGATACTTAAGTTTACAATGTGAAGTAAAGGCGCTATTAAATGACATGAATAGTTTTTAATTATTTTTGACGGTATTTCGTCCCATCCGGGAGCGGAATTCCCCTTAATGCTACTTATTATCTCTATTAATTGAGATTGATTGATAGGCTCCAGTGTCAGGACTGCATCACAGCCGTGGTCGGCATCCTCCACCTCGGGCCGGCCGATTGGGTTGATAGCGCGAGCAAGACTTACACCTACATTTGCAAAAAAGTTGTTGAAGTTCTGACTGATGTCTTTGATTGTGGAGGGGGTGACAGCGCCGCCGTTAGCACGGAAACCCTCGACCGGAAACCCGCCAACGCGCCTGGGTCGACCGGAGACTTCGCCGACAACCGCCCAGAACTTCCTTGGGTTTCCTTCAGCTTGATCTATTTTCGTTTTGTAATAATTACATTTAGTTAGTTTTATAAAAAAATGAAGCATGGATCTGTAACGGACATATCGGTTCCGAAGTTGTAAATTGTATGGTTCTTTTTTTAGTCGTTTATATAATGAATCACGCGTCCTAATAGAATTTAACAGTCCGGTAGTAATCCAAGGCTTTAGCTTTCTATTTTTTGCGTTAAATCTAATTTGTTTTGAGGCTTTATCTATTGCACTTTGAATGTACTTTACGAATAAGGAAGAACATTCACTAACATTTGTTGTTTCTAAAATATCTTTCCAATCATGATTTGCAAGATTAGTTTCTACTGTCCTCCAATCAATTTTATTGAAAAAAGTTCTATTGTTTTTTAAAGTTGAATTTATTCCAGACTTAGTAATATTTAGGATTATACTAAAATGGTCGGTAACCTGGGTATGCAAAACAAGGGGGGTAATTTCTGAAAAAGATTTGATTTTTAGTCCAAAATGATCAATACACGTTTTGCTCTCAGGTCGAGTAATTTTATCAATGCATGGGATAAACCCTATTTCAAGCAAAGTGTCAATGTATTTTTCTTCTATCGAGTTTGGAGCAGGATTCAAAATGTTACAATTCGTATCCCCAGTGAAAATACGAAAATAAAATTTGTCTGAGTTGTTATGAGAATAGTAATTACTAATTCCCTCAACAAAACGATTTAAATTGGTGTTGGGACTTCTGTACACGGCTAATAACTCGCAAGGTTGGCCGGCCCAGTCGAAGGTTATAGATAAGGCAGTGGCTACACCGCCCAGCAGCAGCTGATTACAACTTGCAGATATGGAGTTGTCTAAATACACGACGACTCCGTCGCTCTGATTGATATTATCCTGTGATCTGAACACGTTATAACCTGGAATACTGTCAATTTCCTGTTCTGTTAACCACGCTTCCGACAAAACTATGCAATGAAATTTTATTTTCATACCTTCCAGCAAAATGAGAAACTCATCTAAGTTTTTATAAATACTTCGAATGTTCTGATGAATTACTCTAAAGTTTGAATTATTTCCTTCACATTCATCAGTTAAAAATAAATTAATATTGTTAAAATCTTCACACTGCTCGCATTCATTTATAGGAGTTAAATTTATTTCATCATCTAAAAAAGCAATTGTTATTTTAAGTAACCATTGGAAGCCATCCAGCGTAAATTAATTGATTCACAAATGCAAATATACAAACGGAATACCAATAATAAAAGCATCTTAAAAGAAGAACTGAAAATTATGCACTACATAAAGTAATAAAAATAATCAATTATTGTCCATAAAAGTTTTGTTACGAGTATTCATTCTTAAAATAAATACTACTAGAGTTGTATTTTACCTTGTATAACTACTTAAAATATGTACTAGTTATAACTAAAAGAATTCTCTCAAATGTATCTGATTATGATTTTTTATTACACACATTAATTTGGACAAAAATAAAATTAGTAGCCCTCGATGAAAGACGAAATGTTCATATAACAAATGAACATGTTTTGAAAAAAAAGATCAATTAAAATCAACCCAAATAATATCTCTACATAATAATAATAAAAATAAACTTAAGTGAATTTCAATTAAACAATCATATTTTCCAATAAATTGTGCAGTACTTTTAATAATTTTTATTTATAGTTGTTCACAAACATAACAAATTATATCCACAATTAATTGCATAAGTTCGAATGTTAACCAACTTTTATGCGTTTATGATCTACATCTAAATTTGCAAAACATGTATAAAAAGTCACAATTTTGCTATCGGTACTTTTTTTTCCTTACTATAGCAATAAATACAGAAAATGGACAAAGAAAAATGTCTGCTGTTGTGTAAGTTAGACTACAGTAAGAATTTAATCTAATAATAATTAATTTCAGCACTTTATTACACATTAGTTGTTAAAACACTTTGCAAGACTTAAAATTTATTAATTAGAAAAAATTAATTAAGAGCTACATTTTATTTTACTTGTTACTGGACTTGGCCGGGGATCAAGCCGTGTTGGTGGCTGCTGCGTGGGTGTCGGATGGTGGCACCGGGGTCGAGCCTGCAGGGACGGCGGGGGCAGCGGGGGCGGTCTGTGACGGGTCCGCAGACGGGAGGCGGCGGTGTGGCGCGAGGCGCTCTACAGCTGCGACATCTCGCACCCTGTAGGTTCTTCCTTCTGGCGTCTGCTTCACGAGGACACGTCCATCGCTAACCCATGCGAAGGCCAACTTCTTCTCCTTGACGAGCTGTCTTCCTTTGTTGAAGACATCACGAGTATGGGGAGTCATGTGTTCGTTAAAATACACCGTAGAGTCTGGGAAGCTTCTGTGTATTTCGTTGGCTCTTAACACCGCCTTTTGTTTGCGGGCATACATCCAGTCCGCCTTGATGGATCTAGTTGCGAACTTGACAACGATTGCTGGGGGACGACCGCGGACAATTTTTGCTGAGAGCCTATGGGCTGCAGAGATGTCATACCTATTATACGGAATAGATAAGGCACGGGCAACGTCAGCCAAAATGGAGAAAACGTCCTCGCCTGTAGTTAGCGGAATTCCGGTAATAATTATGTTGTCTATTCTGGAATGTTGTTGTAGATCGTTTAGTTCCGATTTAAGATCCTGCACTTGTTCATTAAGCTCTAGATTTTTATTTTCCAATTCCCTGAAACTAGCTTCAGACTCGGATAGTTTATTCTCTATAATTCCATACTTAATTTTAACATCACTAAGTTCGTTTGTTAAGCTCACAATATCTGATTCAACCTTTTCCAGTTTCTTTTGGGTTTTTGACCACATTTCGGAATTTTCACGCCGGATTAAACTAAATGAGTCAGTGTTTTCTTTTCGCATTGTGGCAATCGCCTCCAAAACCGCGGCAATATCACGTTCCTGTCCCATCTTGCTATTAGTGGACGAGTTTTCAGAGACACATCCTTCACATTTGTAGCTAGATCTCGTACTTACTTTTTTAGAGTCTCCTGACGCACTTCTCGCGCACGCAAGGTGAAACGTAGAACTACAATCGGTGCACTTAATCACTTCTTTGGCCTGATTAATATCCATTTCGCACTTCACACATTTGTCCAACGGCATGTTTATTTGTTTCACAAGCAATTGACAAGAATAAAATATAAAAAATTATAAAATGAAGTGTAGAGTTTAATATTTGCAACTATGTACACGCATGAACTGGACGGCTCCCAACGAGGAAAACTAACTGCACGCCGGCAAGGTCACGAGGTCCGCACTCATCGGTTGACTGATAACGACTGAATATTTTATTTGGACGTTCTACATAGATATTGAACTTGTGAAAGAAAACATTAAAGTTCTCTAAATACATTTAGTTTGTAAAAAAATTAATTCAGTTCAAATACAATAAGTAATATTAGTTGCTTATGTGTGACGCTATTCTATGTATTTACTTTGTAATGCTATGAATAAAGAAATTCTGAATCTGAATCTGAATATAGGAATAAAAACAACGCAGCAAATAAAGATCCAAAATCTTTATTCTCATATTCTACCCATATCATAGCAGTCAACTGACTTCCACGTAACACAGGTGCAGTCGCGACGCGAGACAGACTGAATGACAGTTTGAGTTTGGGAAGCGGTCGAAACGGATGTTCACTTCCTGCTCCCTTCCTCTTTCTATTTTTGTGCGAATACTCCACGGCCTCGTAAATCACATCGATGGGTACAGATTATGGAAAACGCCTGATGACGTTTGATGAAAATGTGATACTTCACTGTTGTGCGGATAGAACGAATGGAAAATGAAGGTGCTAAAACGGAAAAAATTATTTATTTCGTAAGAAAAAAAAAATTAATGATATCCAGATTTTCAGTTCCGATGAAGCGGAGTTCCGATGTCACCGAGTCTGATGAACAAGAGTGTACTGTTGTAGAAAATATATTGCCAAAAACATTATCTGTAGGCATACACGGTTCAGGTAAGTATTCAGTTGTCCATGAAGATCTAAACATAGATTAGAAGTGATGACCATTGTTGTCGTGTTGGCAGGATCCCCGACGCCCCCGCGGAACCAGACTTGGAGATCCACGCCACCACCGACCCCGCAGTCATCCCCCTGGACGACATCACCGGCAGCACAGACTCCATCAACGACTTCACCACCACGCCCTGGCCCGAGCCCCGGGGCCCCGCCCCCGTGCCTGTTCCTCCTCCCGCTGTCCCCGCGGCGCCCGCACCTGTTCCTGCACCATTTCCTCCAGCCCCCGGCCCCACATTCCAAGGGCCGTTCCCCCCTATGGGACCTGGGGCCCCGTTCATGCCCCCCGGACCGATGCCACCAGCTGGAAATGACTGTTGGAGGGTGAGTGTTGTTGTTTTTCTTTACTCCACAATGACTAAGTTTTGATGGAAATGAGAATTTGAGCAACCCCAGTTTGCTTTCATCAACTCGAATCTTAGCTTACTTTATCTTTAGGTATCATTGTCTGCATCTGAAGGTTAGCGTAGAATATTGTCACCCAGGGTTAGAAATATCAGATGTGTGCCAAATGTGCAGAAAACTCACATGCTTGGTACATTAGGTTTTAGATGTGATCAATAGGTCAGTATAACCATCAAATGTTTACTCTGATATATTTATAAACCTGTATATCAACATTCATTCAAAAGTGAAAGAAGGTTCAAAAAATTTTGTTTCTTGTTCTTTTTTTGGCAATTTCTTTTGGAAAAACACCTCCAGGCTTATCGAGGTGGATGCATTATTGGACTTATTTATGGATACATTATTTAGACTGTAAAGGTTAAGTTTCTTCTAAGCAACTTAAATCTATGTTAATTGTTCAGTACCTTAAGCAAATTGACTTCTTTGCTAATTTTAACTATATAAAAAAAGGCTGATTGACCAACTTAGTAATTTTACTGTGCATGTGTCCAACCCTCATTTTGTTGTTGTTTCGCAGACAGGGGACGGAAAGGTGGTCGCGATGCCAGGTGAGATGATGATGGGACCGCCCCAGGCCATGATGGGACCTCCGGGTCCGATGATGGGGCCCCCCGGACCCATGATGCTTCCCCCCGGAGTCAGTCCAGAGATGGCACCATTCCCAATGATGGGACCCAACCCACCGATGCCAGACGAGATGCACTTTCCCGGAGGCTTCCCTCAGATGGGACCGGGCCCCTTCCCCCCGGGACCGCCCGTGCCCCAGGGCCCCCCCCAGGGGTGGCAAGGGGGTAACTGGTTTGAAGGGGAGCAACAACCTCCGCACCACAACCAGGGCAACGGACCTCAGCAGCACCGAGGGAACAACTGGCGGGGACGAGGCGGCGGCGGCCGCAACCGTAAGTACTGTAAGTTACAACACCCGAGAGGGAACTATCTACGGTGATGGTAGAGTTATGGAGTCTACTGCATGAGGTGATGTAACCAAGTAAAACCAGTTATTATAAAAATATCTTATCAAGATGTGGGTGGACCTTTGGGAGGCTCAATTGAAAATAACTTTCAATAGGAATCGACTTAAAAATTAACATTGACTATTCTTCAGTGTCTTTAAAAAGCTTTTACTTTTTTTCATAATTAACGGCCAAATGACTTCTAAACTGCTTTACAATGTAAATCATTAGCATTCAATGAATGCTTTATTGATGAGCTTTTTTGTGTGTGTATTAAATATTGCTACCAATCTAGAAACTTGCTAAATTGGAATATATTTAATATTTGTAAGTGCCTCTTGCGACACTTTCTAACTCAACTTTCCTTGTGACGAATTCTAAGCCCTCTTTTGGACAGCAAAATTGACCGCCATGTAAACTTGAACATCCCCAAAATAGCCTGTTAAAAAAAAATTGTCTTTTGATTGCATTGCTGTATTAAAGAGTATTTTTAACTTACTTAACTGTTTTGATGCTAATAAAAGAATGTTTTTAACTCTACCAAACCTCTCACAAACCCTTTCAATAGTTAAAATTGTCCTGAGATATTAACCTTTTAATTACTAATAATTTAAAAATAAACTAAATGTTTGTTAAGGTGTTTAATCGTAATACAGTATTTTGGTAACTTAGTTAAAATATGTTTGTAGAAGCTATATATAAGCTTTTAAATTTTTGATGAAAGTGAATTTCACCAATTGGATTAAATCAATAATTGTTCTCTGAGGAAAAAATACTTGTTTGAACAGCCAAATATTTCCTCATGTTAACATTGTTAATGAACTACAGTAGACTCCCTCTTAACCGGCCACTTCGGGATTAGGCTGCGACCGGATAATGAATTGTCCAGTTAAACCGATATACATTTAAAAACGCCAACCTACAATTATGGCCTAAATACAATTATGACTTGAAAAAAAGTTAAATACATCACTGTATATGATTTACTGGTATAGCCAACATTCGACACACAAGAAATCCACAACCAACCTAAACTGACAATAATCCCTTTCTTTATTGTGGTCTACTGGATAGTAGGTCCAAACACATTTATTTGCATTGGCATTCACTTCCAATAACCCGATTCCATTGATGTCCCAATAACTGGAGAACATCAATGTAATATAACGTTGAATTGAATGATACAGTAGATAAAAAAACTATGTGTACGGCAAAATATGGCCGGTTTAAGGGATGATGAGATAAAAAATGACCACTTAAATAGATGTTTTTGCGTCAGGATAGGACGGTTAAAGCGGAAACTGGTTAATAGGTGGCCGGTTAAGAGGGAGACTACTGTATGTAACAAACTTAAAGTTTGAAGTGTTTTCTTTGCTACTTTTTAAATTATGGTAGCAATATTATTTGTTTGAAGTAGAATAACGTTATAGATACGAAAAAGTTTCACTGAAAATTGATTACATTAATTACTTTTCTTTTCTGTCCTGTCATTTTTATATCTCTTATGCATTGTTTTTTTTAATATTATTTTTTATTTATGTATTAAAAAATTAAATCTTAACTTTTCAATAATGTTTTTAATATACAGTAGCCTATATTTCATCACAGATTTTTTAACTGGTAGGCCAATAGTTTTACTGAATCAAATTCAGTTGTGGTTTAAAAGTGAAAATGGAAAAAATTATTGCTAAGTTCTTCTCTTTACGGTACAGTTTTTCACATGCATTTAAATAAAAAAAGTAGAACAAGCGGTATTTGAAAATTTATTGCAATCATATCTTAGATGTCTGAATAGTGCTGGTTTTTGTTACAGCTGATGGCAGTTGGGGCGGAGGCAATTCCCGTATGCCGATATGCAACAATTTCCTCAAGAAAGGTTTCTGCCGCAACAACAGTTGCAGGTTTCGACATCCAAGAAACTAAAGTGATCCATTGGACAGTTTCTGCAAAGCCTGTGATTTAGATTAATACTCCCCAGTGACTGATTCAATCATTTTAATCTAGTTTAAAGTGATTAAAGCATGTGTCAAAGCTCGATTCCTATACATTTTATTAACTATTTTTTTATAAAAAGATGTTTAAAAATATTGTTTCGAATGATTATAAAAATTTTCTTTATTTATGTTATGAACTGACCATTTTATCATTCTATCCACTGAGGTATTGTTGTAAATATTTAATCATCGTTATACGAAGGCTGTGAGGTGTATATTTGAATTATTGCATTATTAAATGCAAACTGTAATATCACTGTATGTACTATGTACATTGTAAATATTTTATACTCAAACCGGACTGTAAATTTACTTTGGTACGTTTGTAGGTTTTCCTTTGAAAGTATGCTTAACGTTTTGTACATGTCTGTTTTTATGTTAAATAAATTATATTTGACAACATTGTTGTTTTACTGTCATCGTTTCTCATCCATATTTTAAGTGACTTGGATTTAATTTAAAATTTTGATATTTCCAGTAAAAAGGATAATATACATTTCTCATCCTTAAAAGTCTAGCAAAATTATTCTGGCACAATTGCCCATAATTTCTGAAAACATTGGAGACCTGTAGACTTAGTTCAAATTGGTTGCAACTACGAGTTTAATATAATTGGCATATAGTTTTGAAACCAGTAATCATGCCTGTCAAAGAAAATTTTATATCATTGTTCATTGTCTAGCGGAAAGAAATTTTTAAGGAAACATATTTGCATTTTCTAGTAAGTAAAGAATTTTGATTTGTCTGAGGTAGAGATCTTTGATGGCTCAGAAGTCTTATAAAATTGGCCCAATGAAGAGCAAAGGGTGGCCAAGTTAAAATTGACAGGTTATAGATAAATAAGGAAAATTGTCTTATTACAAGCTTTTTATCATTACATGTTATTTAAGTTTCTTGTAACTTAATCAAAGGTTCATGAATTATAGACAGCAAAAATTATATATACGGGCACTCCCCAGCTTGAGCGAACGGCTAATTCTTAAGCTCGGGGGCAAAATAAGAATCTTCTTATTTCCTACATCACTTAATGCACCCCCAGAATGGTAATCTACCTGGTGAAAAGATTTTTCGCTGGAACCTCAGAGCATGTTCTCAGCCTCGGCAGTGTTGAGGAGCAGGGCCGCCGAGAGAATTTTTGTGGCCCGGGGCAGTGTTCCAGTGTGAGGCCCCCCCCCCCCCCCCCCCGCTCGACCCATCCCTGCCCGTTGCTGACTGGGTTCGAACCAGATACAATATAGGCTACACATTTACATTTTATTTTAATTTTTTTGCTATTTATTTTGTATTTTTGCACTCAACCTGCTTTCTTCTCTTAAGTGATTCATAAATATTTTATTTGTATTATTTTGAGAAATAGATAATAAATGTACTTAGGTATACAGTCATACAGTACTTAAATATACATGAAATATTTGATCAAACTTTCACTTAGACTGGGTTCGAGAGTCCTTATTGAGCTACCACTTGGTTTTAGGCCTAACTTAAGAATTTTAAAATGGCTATAAGCTTACAGGGAAAATTATAAAAATGCAATTTGTTTTAAAATGGTTAATTAATTACATTATTTTGTTTACAACTGTACTAAACACATTTTGAACTGTTGCTTTTGCTTTATAATTAATAAATAATATTGAAAGAATTACGCAAGATTACAGTCCTAATTACTCAAGACTGACTCTCAACTTCACTTCTAGCTATTAGATTTTTAAATCAGTGTTGGTTCTTAAGCAAAACGAAGTAGGGGAGAGCGGGGTAGTACCGTACGGCGGGGCAATACCGTACACCGTATTTTCAGACAAGCTGAAGGGTGCAGTGAGCGCTAGGACATGCTGCTATCTAGCGGAAGAAATGTGAAACAGATAGAGACAGTCGGGGAGCGTCCATCTTGACATACGCGTGTGTGACGAAAATTTTTATTGTTCAGTCAACTTTCCTTCTAATTTCAGTGACTTACTTAAGCTGATGTAAGTGAAACATGCTATTACTTACTGTATTCAAACTAATGGTTTTGAATAGCTCATATCTTGCGCTATTTTTAAATATCAAACACAAGCCCTAAAGTGTTCTTATTTTAGGTTATGGTTGGAAATGCTACGTCATGTCGTTTTGGGGCAATACCGTACTTCTTGCATGGGGCAATGCCGTGCAGGGTGCAAGGTGTTTATTACAAATAAAAAAATGTATTACGTGGTATTTTAATTGTAGTTTAAACTTATGTTTTCTTTTTTATTAATTCAATATTAAAAAACAAAAAAAATTCAATAAAATTTTCTTTTTTTTTACATTACCTTGAATTTAGATATTAAAAATGTATTATGTATTGTTTGGATTATAGTGTAAGCTTATGTTTTCTTTTTGTTTGTTAATTCAATATTTTTAAAAAAATAACAAAATTAAATTTATTTATTTTTTTTTACATTATTTTGAACTTGTGCACGGTATTGCCCCGGCACTTGGGGCAATACCGTACAGTGTAAATGTTTTGTAAAATGGGCTTAGCACTCAAAGTTAGTTAGAAATTCCAAATATGAAATACAAAATTGGTGGCAAATCAAATTTCCTTCGAAATGAGATGTTTGCCACATTCACTGAAGTTTCCAAATTAAAGATAAAAAATAATATAGCTTAAGTGCACGGTATTACCCCGCTCTCCCCTACTGTTCACAAAAACTACCAAAACTCGCAAACATATCTTTCTCCCCTTCATTATGGCAAATTAATTTATGACATTATTAAAAGACACTTTTATCTTATATATTTCTTCTATCTTATATACTTGGACCAGCAAAAGCAGACACGACAATATTAGTCGAGGTCGTAAAGGATCGGTTGCAAAATATATTTTTTACAATGGTGTAGCTGTCAAATACCGGCACAGCTCGAGGCAGCGCGGCGTCTGTTCACAGAGCTTAAAACCACGGAGACTCATATAGGCCTGTCAGCCTGTACTGGCTCAGGTCATAGGCAGTATTTTGTTACGGTTTTAAGATTTTTATAGGTCTTCAAAGATACATGGTGTTACTATATAGCCTATGCAGAGGTAAAATTTTGCTACCATAAAAAAAAAATAAACACCTGAAGATGAGGCCCGGGGCAATCTGCCCCCCCTGCCCCCCCCCCCCCCCTCTCGGCGGCCCTGTTGTGGAGTAGTGCGCTACTTTAGCGCCGCTACTTAACAATACCCCCATCGCAGCAGACCTGCGTACTCAGCGAATTTCTAAATTGTTATTAATTTTACTAGATGAAACTGTAAACACATGCTCTCATAAATAGGGAAATCAATGTCGATTCTCCTTATGATAAATATAGGGAAAGAGTATGCAGGTTTGCTGCCATGATAAGTACCGTACAAAAACCAAGATTTTAAACATAAATGGTTTAATGTCAACCAAATGAAGCTAAGTACCAAGTTTCATTCAAAAATATAAGTTAAAATAAGTGATAATTAACACATCCTTATTCTCCATAAGATCAACATTGGAGCCCCAAAATTCAATGTTCTGTCTTTAGACTTTTTAATATCTCGGTAACCGATGGAGATAGAGCAAAGCTTCAAATTATTAAATTCTGTGTGTGTGTGTGTGTGTGTTTTTTTTTAGCAAAATCCAGTGGTGAAAATCAAAATTTTAAATAAAAAAAAATAGGCCTACCTACATATCAAAAATATAAAAAAATCATTTTTGGGGAACAAAACCCCCCAAAACTACCCCTTCCAACAGGTCGATATATCTTGTTCACGAACTCATCCAAATGAAATTAGGATTACACATCTCTACCAAATTTGGTCTCAATCGGACCGTTTTTACGAGAGTTATCATGTCTAGGGACACATACATACATATATACATATATATATATATATATATATATATATATATATATATATATATATATATATATATATATATATATATATATAATTTCTAATGACTATTATTTTTGGTCTCTGGGCACTTTAAAACGAATTTTTAGCCCACCTCTTAAAATTTTGTATATATAAAACAAAGACACTAAACCTTGTGGTTTTATATATATATATATATATATGTAATTATAATTATTAATATAATATATACATATAATTATTAATCAAATATGTTTTTATGTATTAAAAAAATCTATAGGAAATTCGCCGAGTCCGCAGGTCTGCTATTGTAGTTGTATTTTTTGTCACTTTCTTAATTGAGTACTAAAGTATTTAGATTTTGTTTTTTGTCTTTCTCTTAACCTCTATTTACACCAATGGTGTGTTTTAGGTTCAAAGCAAGTTCAAAGTATATTGATTAAAAAACAAATCATAAGCTTATCAATAAATTTTATACTGTATCAACATAAGAGTTTATGAATACTAGTTTTTAATTGATACAATCAATACGATACAATGTTTGTATAGTGTGGGTCTGTTTTCAGCTTTGTAAACACACATTTAACGCATTGTGTATCTTTCACAAAGTTTCAAAGTTTGGCCACGCAAGGCAAAACACCCACTCCTATGTCAATTAGTAATATTTAATGGTTGTTGTTGTCGTCCGTTTGCGGTTTGAATTTAAAGCTGGAAACAACAAAGGGTAACGACGCAGATGCCGTTAAGACAGCTTCTCGGTCTGCCAGGGTATTAATGATCATTCAGCCAGAGCAGGTAAGTTGTATATTTGAAATTGATATTTTCATCATACCATTGCGATAAACGTTGTTTTCGGAACGGTCAGCTGTGATCGAAACTAGTTGATTCCCGGTGGGTTGGATAAACGTGTTGGTAAACAAAGTTTTCGGGACTAGACCGCGAAACAGTGGTTTTCGGGACACTAAACAAGTTAATTTATTTTTATTTTTACTTTCTCCCCCTATACCATAGTATATGGAGAAAGTATTGTTTTCGTAAAACACTTTGCATTAGTTTGATGATGTATATATCCATTTTGGAGCCCCCTTTCCCCCTATAAATGTATATATTGAGAAAGTATTGGTTTCGTCAAAATTTTAAAATTTGAGTTGTTGGTAAATTTATTCGTTTTGGTGCCCCCTGAGTCCAAAAAAGTGGTTTTCTCTGTGATGTCTGTGTGTGTGTGTGTGTGTGTGTGTGTGTGTGTGTGTGTGTGTGTGTGTGTGTGTGTGTGTGTGTGTGTGTGTGTGTGTGTGTGTGTGTGTGTGTGTGTGTGTGTGTGTGTGTGTGTGTGTGTGTGTGTGTGTGTGTGTGTGTGTGTGTGTGTGTGTGTGTGTGTGTGTGTGTGTGTGTGTGTGTGTGTGTGTGTGTGTGTGTGTGTGTGTGTGTGTGTGTGTGTGTGTGTGTGTGTGTGTGTGTGTGTGTGTGTGTGTGTGTGTGTGTGTGTGTGTGTGTGTGTGTGTGTGTGTGTGTGTGTGTGTGTGTGTGTGTGTGTGTGTGTGTGTGTGTGTGTGTGTGTGTGTGTGTGTGTGTGTGTGTGTGTGTGTGTGTGTGTGTGTGTGTGTGTGTGTGTGTGTGTGTGTGTGTGTGTGTGTGTGTGTGTGTGTGTGTGTGTGTGTGTGTGTGTGTGTGTGTGTGTGTGTGTGTGTGTGTGTGTGTGTGTGTGTGTGTGTGTGTGTGTGTGTGTGTGTGTGTGTGTGTGTGTGTGTGTGTGTCAGGATGTAAACAGAGCTAGAGGATGCCCTAATGGTCCGATTTTGGTGAAATTTGGTACGTAGGTCCAAACGCACGATAATTCCAGGCGTTTTTTTTTCATTTTTTTGAATTTTTGATTTTTAAGGGTATTTTACCCCCAAAAACCCTTAAAAATCGTGAAAAATCCAAATTTCTCAGAAATGGCTCTAACGATTTTGATTAAAATTTTGTGGTTTATTAAGCTTAAAATGGTGAATAAAATGACACCACCCACATCTCCCAGAAAATTCTCGTTCAAAAGTTATGGCGTAATAACCCAAGTAGCAAAACTATATTGTAACAATATTAAAACAATATTGTTTAATATTGTTGACAACATTGTTAAGAAAATAATCAGAAAACATTGAAAAAATATTGTTTTAATATTGATTAATGTTGAGACAATGTTGTAAAACATTATTGTCAAAATATTGAAACAATATTGTTTAAATATTGATTTATATTTTTTTAAAATATTGTTGTCAAAATATAGAAACAATATTTTTAAAATATTGATTTATAATTTTTGGAAAATATTGTTTGTTAACCCTTTTAGGGCCGACAAAAAATGTAAAAATACTAACACAAAAAATGCCTTAAGGCTAGACTTTAAGTTATCTCCACGAAAATTTCACCACATGTTGTATATGTTTAGGTTTTGTTGGTTATGAGATGTTTTTTTTCGGTTTGAAATATAACCAAATAATGCCGTATGACATTTTGTCACCTGGTTCGTTGCTATAGAGCGGCAAGTGTTATTGTTGTATAATCGTCGTGTTTTGTTGGTTATGTGATGTTTTCTTTAGTTTGAAACAATCAAATACAGTAATGGTTTAGTAACTTTGTTAGATATAATTTTTATTTGATTGTAATATATTAAATGTAATTTGTTAAATATTTCCTCATGATACAAACATGTTTTGTTTATGACATGAAATATTTCTAATTCTTATGTAAGGAAACCCTAGTTAAGGCCTAACGTATTTGCGACGACATAAATTTAGGCCTTCACGGGAAATGCATTTACACAAGAGAACTTGAGAATCAACTGGCCTAATAGTGTAACAAATCCTCCTGCAGTATGAAGTGGCGTGGCGTAGTTGGTAAAGGCGTGGCACTGTAGTCTGAAGGTCCCGGGTTCAAATCCTGCCTGTGGCAGAGCCATTTTTGATGCTTTAAAACGTTTTTATTTGTCAACTGAAAGTATGTTCAAATTATTAAAAAATATATATTTTTTAATTTGTTTTGCTATTGGGGTTTTGAGCAATATTTTATTTTCCTTTTGCTAATATTTTCTCAATATTGTCAGATAATATTGTTACAATGTTGAACAATATTGTCAGACAATATTGTTACAATGTTGAAGCAATATTGTTAAAATATTATTCAATATTGACCAAATATTTATCAATGTTGAAAAAATATTGTGGACAATATTGAGACAATATTGTTTTGCTACTTGGGAAGTGTTTCAAAAATCAATTTTTTGGATTTTCAAAATAGCTGTTATTTTGAAATAAATTTTACTTATCACCATCAAATCAAGTTCAAAAACCTAAATAATCCTGTATATACAATTTTTGCTCTATGTCAAGTGGTTGCGGAGAAAATTGAATTTTTCGTTTAGCGGTAAACGCAGTACGTTGTTAAAAGTCACAGATGCGCTGCTCAGCTGGTAGCTATCCGACTAAGTCATCAAGACATTTATGTTTGAAGCTTTTAACATATTTTTTTATATTGTTGGGAGAAAGTATGTGTCAGTTAACTGATACCGTTTATTAATAACAGCTGTAAATAGTTCAAATACAAGATAAACAAATAACAAAGTAAGAGATGGTACTGTATATAGGTTAAAATTTATTAATTTTTATACAAACTGTAAATTTAAAAAAGGTGGTATGGTGAAAAGTACTGTTCGTAACTCGTCTGTCGTAACTCGTCTGTAAGTGGTATATCGGTGCTCGATCGAAACTCGATCTTGCACCGAAAACGACCACTTTCCGGACTAGTGATGAAATATACTATTGCATACTATACTAGCTGTTCACCCTTTCTTCGTATGGAGATGTGTAAATGGACACAGGTGGCTCAGTTCAATGACCTCTGAGGAATGTGTGATGTCGTGATGACGGAACTGATGACGTCATAGTGACGTCACATACTCTTTAGAGGTCATTGAATTGAGCCAGCTGTATCCATTTTGCACTACTTGTGTATTGTTTAGTTTATTAAAGGAATTATATTAATCCTTTGAAGAATGCAATATGGTAGCTTCTCTTGGTTTTCAACGTATTTTTAAGATAGTTTAGTTTCATGCTTAACAATTATAATTTGATAAAAGTTGGTTTTTTGTTTGAAATATATTTCTTTTATTTAGGTTTAGAAGCTACATTGTCTTAGAGGTTTTGCCTTAGTCCAATAAAAACTTCACAACATTCGTATAGTAATTATCATTAGCATGCACTTTAATAAGTCAGTAATATTGTCTATAATCCATAGTTATCTATAGTGCTGTAATTTGCTATGAGGTGTGAGAGCTGCATTACATGAGAAGTGGAAAGTTTAAGGGACAAAGTAAGGCATATAATACTGCCCATATAAAGCACTCAAACTTAGTACATCACTCTCACTTTTATACTTTAAAATATAATTTGTAAGGTGTTTTTAATTTGTTCTTACATTAGAGGCATTGGCAGGGCCGGCGACAAGGGGGGGCAGGGGGGGCAAATGCATAGGGGCCCGGGCTCACAGGGGGCCCGGGCCGACGAAAGCCCTTTTGTAGATTTAAAACATCCAAAAGTGTAAAATGAAAATTCATTGTTAACAATTAAAATCAGTAAATTCAAATGTTTTACGGCTGCTCTTTTTATTTACGTGCTTAATGTAAATGAGCAGAGAATGATTAGTTTGGCTTCATTCTAAGCCAATAATTGCAAACACTGAGAGTGGTGGCGCTACTGTGAGAAATTCCCTAGAGGGAACAAGAACCGTTGTGCCTGCCTGGCGCTGGTCGCACACGCACTACTCACGGGCCCTGCACAGGCGCGGCGTGACTCGGGGCCTACGAAAACTAACGTAGTTTTCGTATAGGTCCCGTGCCCACCCAGCCTTGGTTGCAAACTGAGCGCCAAACAACACTAACACAATAATAAGCATATGTTCCTTTCAAGCTCGCATTTCGTGTTGTTCTAAGAAGATTAATTAAGACTCTAAATAAAGGTAGGCCTAAGTGAGCAAATATTTTTAGTTTTTCTTCATAAAAGTGTTTTTAAAAAAAACATTTCTGTTGACTAGTAAACCTAATTTTTTTCTTTTCTTTTTTTATAGATTTTATGGTCCACCGACTGACAACTACATTTTTATAATTTACATTATGCCGTAAAGTATTTTAAGGCATCATTAAAACGATCTTTTAGTTGTGATTCTCGAACAAATGGGGTGGGATGGGGCGCAATCGCGCAGTAATGACCTTGACTGCTGGAAACACCTGTTCTCCCGCTGGGATGTTCTAAAATAGAAACAAAAATTATGACTTTGCTAGGAAGAAGGCTAGACCAAGACCTATCGCCACGGCGAGACAAGTTGTATCATGATGATATGTGATGTTAGAATGAACATAAGCCTAATAATTCTCTATTAATTTTTATACTATTTTCATTGGTTTTTTTTTAACCTATATACTGCTTTTGTAATAAGAAAATTAATCGCTAAACCACCATTTTTCATTTTTTTATTAATATTTATCCACCAATATGTAAATAGGCCTAAATAAAAAGAATTACTTAAAAGATCATAGCTTTGGCATATTTATTTTGGAGGAAAAGTAAATAATTTAATAACAACTAAGTAAGTTAGGTTACAGAATAGTAAATTTGGGTTTAAAATATTAACGTATATCCAATACGTGGTTTTTTTTTTTTTTAGTTGAAGGGAAGTGAATTTTCAAGGTAAGTAGGTTGGTTCCCTTAATCTAGGGGCCCGGACCTCATAATTGCACAGGGGCCCGAGAATCCTGTCGCCGGGCCTGGGCATTGGTCCTACAAGATACAGAAGAAAATCGTAAATATATGCAGAAACTAGGTAATGGTTTATGTTATGATAGGTTTGGCGTTATATTTATATTCAGCAAATATATTTTGGATTAATCTATTACTTAATCACCATTTAAGTTGGCCAACGTCCCAAGAAAACTCAGCATTCATAAAGTTTAAATATACTGTCATTGTTGGTAGGTAACAAAAAAATTGTAACACACTGTCATTGTTGGTAGGTAACAAAAAAATTGTAACACACGACATGGGAAAGAAAATCACTCACAGAGCTATGACATTTTAGTTATATGTAGAAGGCCAAAGACAATCCATGCAAAGAGTTGGTGTGAAATATTATTTATATTTCGCCCGTGTTAAAGCGGTTGACACGAGTTTTGACAAGGGGGGATGGTTTTGGAAATAAAACAATTTTAAATTAGAGGCTTAAGATATGATGATAAATCGTAAATCTCTCACATAATCCTTTGAGGTGGGGCGACATGTCGCTGACGTGTCGTAGGCCTGTTGACGTTTCAAAATGTCACTTTTGGTAGCCATATAGAAAAAACATTGAAAAATCTTTCCTTTTGAAAGTTTCCCTATAGGGAATACACTATTACGGTAGTAGCCATGGTCAGGCCTAAGTCCGGGACCATGTTTTTTTTTTTTTTTTTTTTTTCATTTTGAGGTCCACAGAAGCGAAAAGCATCGCATTCGTTCATTTTCATATGTATATATATATCTATGTGTCCGTGGTAATGAGAAATTTTGAAGGGGACCTCAGATTTTGTTGAAATTTGGTATTAAGGTATAAGACCAGGTCTATTTTCATGAGTTCGCGAACCAGCATTGTCGGGTAATGGGAACGGGGTTTTATGGGGTTTGAAAGGGGTCAAAAATGGGTTTTATGCATTTTTGGACCTCAGTTTTCAAAATTAAAGAATTTTAACTGAAACAATTTAAAAGAGCTTTAAAAAACAAAACAATATAGTATTTTGAATTTTTAACTTGGCTTGACAGGTTACGGGGAGAAAAGCCAAAAATAGGTTTCCCAAGTTAATCTTTTGGGAAATCAACAAAACCATTTATATCGCTTATTTATTCACATAACTTGGTAAAATTTGATATGTAAATTCACTACGTAGGGTATAACTGATATTTGCTTAAAGAAGGTTGCCATATGGCGGAAAACCTTCATACTCACTCCCATGGGGTTAATGTGGAAAATTAAAAAGTGCCAAATATTGAGACAATTTGATATTTATACCTTACATAACCATTAAATTTTGTAACAACTAACATTTTCTAGCAACAGCCCATGGCAGCAAACTTACTTATTTATTCCCATGGTGTTTATGGGGAAAATACAAATCACAAATTCCTTTGGAAATTCGCCGAGAACGCTGGTCTGCTAAGATGGGGGTATTACTAAGACTTACATTGGAATAACTTATTAAAATCAACAAAAAAACTTGTGTTTCAGACCAGACCGATGAAGCAGTGCCTGTTCATCAAACACCTGCCGCTGCTGTTCAGGGTCATCACAGCTATGGACGTTCATACCAGGCGTATCAACATTTTCGTTCTACTTTTCATATTCTCAACTCTAGCTGTGACCATCCTATCCTCGACATATTGTATACTCCAAAGTGATCGCCTACAACACGGCTCTAAGCCAAAACTGCACGATTTAACATACAACTTTTTCATACTAACTCATGAAATTTCGTTTGCTTTCAACCCAGTTGAAATGAGCAAACTGATCGAGTTTCTAACAGAACCATTTGTAAGCGATGGAACTGATACAGTACGTTCCAAAATCTTCGATGATTACGCTAAGACGTTGAGGAGATACAGTAACCTAGTGGCCGTTATCTTCTTAATAACCACTCCAATTTGGTATGTAGGTTCTGTAATAGTTAACGCCAATGCAACTTCAAAGGCCCCAGTTGTTGATGGGGAGTGTGTTTCTATGGGCACCGGTTGGGTTTGGGACTCCGACTACTACGTATACTTGTCATTTCTCAATAACCTGTTTATTTTTATGGTTGTACCAGGTTTTCTCATATGATATCTGGTTATGATCTGCGTTTCAATAAAGATTCAGTTTATGACCAAGCTCATCGTATGCAGTATAAATGACATCAAAGGAATCACGGCTGATTCTGAAAGAGGTTCGAAATCTATATTGAGTAAAACAAATCAAAGTTTAAATGCGGAACACGAATGGCGAACTTTGACTCTTTGCGGAGAAAGTCGTGGAGCCATGTATGAGGAAAATAGAGAGAATATACAACAGCGAATTTATAAAACTACTTCTGTGGAACAGGGCGAACAAAGTAATGCGAAAGGAAGGTTTTTAAACAAACAAATCGTTAAAAGTTTCATAAAAAATGTCATCGAGCAACACCTCCGTATCATGAAGTAAGATTTAAATTAAGTACGAAGATAAAAAATGCACAAATACTCAGAAAAATTGGATAATTTAGGGAATAATTTATGCTCAAATTTAACGGTTGTTTCAAGTCAACATATTATGAATTACAACTTTAAATTTATACTATTTAATAAAATTCGAAGTAATTACTTTATACTGACATTTTTTTATATAGTATTAATGGAAATTCAATACATTGTCAGAACATGGAAAATATTTTTTTAAACAATACTGTAGAATACGAATAAAATAGATATAACTCTCGCCACATAAGTTGACGAATGGCCAAAAACATCTGGGATTGGCGAGGGGGGAGAGGGGGTACTTTTCCAAAAACATCGAGGTTTACGTTACATGCTAATTTTAATAGAACAGCTTATTATATAATAATTTTAACGGAATAGTAGTGCAAATTCATTTGTCAAGTTACGTGGCCAGGGTTATATAGCAGTAGAAGGTCTAGACTACAAATACACAGGTAGATTATAAGATTTTTCTTACTACAGTTTAAAGAAGTTTTTAATTTCCTCAAGTTAAAAGATTTCGTTTAAATAATTGTTGCCAAAGATAATTCACATTTTTATTTTTTTTTTATTTTGTTCGATGAGTTGCCAGAATATTAAAGAACTTGGATTACATTTAGCTATAAATTATTAACTGTAATATAATTCCAGAGTATAAAATGAGTAAATGGAAGACGAAAGTTTTGATGGGAAATAATTTGAATAAGCTAGTCCATCTGTTTATTCGACTCTATAAAATTAATACACTTGGTTTTTAAGAGTTTTGCTGTTTTGCTGAAACGCAAGACTTCATTTTTATGTATATGTGTACGGAGAGTTTGTATACTGTATTTTATGTATTTCTTTTCTACTTACTTACTTTTACTCTTGTGGCCATTGGAAACCTAGGTGGTTTTTTGTCTCGCCAACCATGTGCCTTCCCCAAGCTCTTCTGTCCTCTGCCAGTTCCAAGTCAGCTCCCATTCTTCTCAGGTCCTTCATCACCTCATCAACCCATCGCATCCTTGGCTTTCCTAATGGTCTCCTTCCCTCTGGTGAATCATCTCTCTCACACTTCTATGGTTAATATGGCCCAGCCATCTCAACCTCCTACTCTTAACTAACTATTCCAACAATATCTGGTTCACCATATAATTCTTTTAACTCTCTATTTTTCCTTATCCTCCATGCATTTCCTTCGTTTACTGGTCCAAAAATTCTTCTCAAAATTTGATTTTCAAAAGTAATCACGCTCTTCTGGGATTTTTTGGGAAAAGACCAAGTTTCTGACCCGTATAGCACTACAGGTTGCACTATAGTTTTATACATTCTTTTATCTTTTCTAGGTATGTAAAATTAATGGACAAAACATTCAGGTTCTCTATTTTAACCTATATGCAGATTGGAGGATTAGTTTTTGCCTTGGCTACTCCTAAACTAAGTACCGTACGTAGCAATAGTTTCATTAAAACCTAGTTATCACATATGAAATATGACTGTTCATTCAAGATCGTTATTCAAATATAAATTCAAATATAATGTTAAATAGTTTAATTTTTTAACATTAATGTAGTTATTATAGTCAATTTGCATTTCACCCTCATGCATTCTAGAGTTAATTTAACCGAGTTATGTAATGACAGCTTTCAAAAAGTTTTGCAGTTGATTTACAATATTTTGTTAGGAATAATTGCAAAT
The DNA here is from genome assembly GCA_030545055.2 of Neoaliturus tenellus. Lineage (NCBI taxonomy): Eukaryota > Metazoa > Arthropoda > Insecta > Hemiptera > Cicadellidae > Neoaliturus > Neoaliturus tenellus. Next base: position 14,092,980 of record CM061536.1, on the reverse strand, counting down.
TGTGTCTTAAGACAAGGAAATAAATGTTCAATATATATATTATATAATAGATGCATAATGTATAAATAAAGGAAAAGTATAAGACACCTGGTCGAAAATTTAGTACTCAAATTGACATCAGACAAATTTAGTACTCAAATACTTTACTGTTTACCCAACTACATTATTTGCTATTTAAAATAGCGAATTCACTTAAATTCTTACAGGCTTACTTATTTTCAGGTTGAAAATATCCTGAGTCCTGAATACGTTTCCAAATGGGTTGAACTATTTCTCATAATGGCAATATTTGCACTATTCAGCTACTTTGGACAATTGGTTCTCAATGCGGTACAGTTATATTATTAAATACTACGCAACTAAGTACAGTAACTATTTTCTTACCATAAATTAAGTGTTTTATACTTAATGTACAAGACAGTATGTGTATACTTTAAAAAAAAATAAAAATGTATGATATTAAAACAAAAACACTTCAATGTTTTTATTCTATAAAAACACTCATGGTAAAGTTTGTGAATAAAGCTATCATTTCGTTTTTATATAAATAATCCTGAAGGTGAGTGGGATATGACTTATGACTTTAATCATTAGTGTTGAATAAAATAACTACATGTCAAAACCAGCACGATCTTAACTATCAAAATACTCAGTAAAACAAAATAAAACATATTTTTGTACAACTTATTATGCTGTACATTGCAATTAATTAGTATTTGCAGTTGATAATATGAACCATCAAATCGCCAATAATTCAATTGTATAATAGTTCTATTTTATTAATAGGCAAGCATGATTTTTTCCTACTTTTTCTCAGCTTGTATACATCGTAGGAGAAATCCACATATACTGCATAACGTATATATATATATATACAGGGTGTCTTTAAAGTCCATCACCAAACTTCATAATATGACTAATTGGGTCAAAATAAGCAAAAAATGTCCTATGAAGGTATGTCCTAAAATGCATATTTACCCAGATATCCGCCATTTTGTTTTTCCACTTAATAATTTTTATTTCAGTGACGAATTAATCTAGGAACTTCATATTTGGCATGGATCTTTATAATACTAATGTCCATTTCCACAATAAAAATTATTTTTTTCCGATGCGTATTTTCAAAATGGCGGCCATTTTAAAATTTTAAACTCAAATATCTCAAAAACGGTAAATTTTATAAAAATATTACAAGAGACAAAAAAGTTGAAAAATTAAATTATCTAACCAACAAAACCAAGTTTGTAAGGATCCGCCAACAAATAACGGAGTTATTGAGATTTTTCTCTTAAAATAACCTAAATTGGCATTAATCATAGTGCAAAATCAGTGTTTTTCTGCAGAAAAATCTCAATAACTCCATTATTTGTTGACGGATCCTTACAAACTTGTTTTTTTTTTGGTTAGATAATTTAATTTTTCAATTTTTTTGTCTCTTGTAATATTTTTATAAAATTTACCGTTTTTGGGATATTTGAGTTTAAAAATTTTAAATGGCCGCCATTTTGAAAATATGCATTCAAATAATTTTTATTGTGGAAATGGACATTAGTATTATAAAAATCCATGCCAAATATGAAGTTCCTAGATTAATTCGTCACCGAAATAAAAATTATTAAGTGGAAAAAACAAAATGGCAGATATCTGGGTAAATATGCATTTTAGGACATACCTTCATTGGAACTTTTTTGTTTATTTTGACCCAAATAGTCATATTATAAAGTTTGGTGATGGACTTTAAAGACACCCTGTGTATATATATATATATATATATATATATATATATATATATATATATATATATATATATATATACAGTGTACGCCCTACACTGCAGGTTATCAAAATGTCAATGTTAATCTCATGGAAGAAGGGTAACTGATTGAATTGAACAACTGCTGTGATATAAAATTGCTAGCAAATCAGTAAGAATAGTATTTCAAGTACAAAATAGTTTTCAACAAATATAGTCCACACATATCAGACTAACTTAAATTCTGTTCGAATTTTGACCAGTGGATGGATTCTAGTTATTATGAAATTGTAAAAATAAATTGCGCTTAAACTAGTAATCAAATTGTGTAAGTATTCTGCCAGTTTTATATGGTTTGCAATGTCTTTTGACAAACGATTGATTTTGACAGTCGGAGGAGCTCCATCAAGCTTTCTACAACTGCGACTGGACGGACAAGCCGCAGAGTGTGAAACGAGCATTGTTGATCATGCAGACAGTGGCGACCAAACCTCTCAGGCTGACGGTCGGTGGCATCTACACCCTCGGCATGGAGACCTACGGCAATGTGCGTACAGAACACGATGGGAGAAAATCATCCTCTGACCATCTGAGATCAAATTTAGGCATTATACCAGGTGAGTTTCCTAAAGTGATCCAATAGCTAACTTTTATGTACTATATCTGACATACTTCTTATGGGGGACCCCATTTACTTTTTTATGTTGCTTTGATTTTCATTTTAATCAATGGGTTCGGAGATATGGGCAGATAAGGTTTGCCCCATGTTATTCTCTTGGAACTAAAAATGAAATTTAATTGCGTCTACCTCCCTAACCGTTAGCTTTAGATAAAAATGCTAAAGAATAAAAAAGTCTTAAAATTACATATAAATTTTATAAACACTATAAAATGTAGGGTGTTCCATAAGAAATTTTAAAGTTGGCCGCCATACTTGAAAAACGGCGGTAAATTTTGAAAAGTGAAATACATACCTGAAAGCAATACAGTAGACTCCCTCTTAACCGGCCACTTTTTAGCCGGTCTCCGCTTTAACCGGCCTACCCTGACACAAAATAACATCTTTTTAACTGGCCATTTTTTTATCTCAACATCGCTTTAATCGGCCGCGTTTCGCCGGAAACGTAGTTTTCTTATCTAATGTATCAATCAATTCAACTTTATTTCATATTGACGTTCTCAAATCAATTAAACTGTAACGTCCTGGACGGAAGTGACTGCCACCGGAAGTCAATGCGTTTGGACCTATTATCCAGTAGACCACAATAAAGAAACGAATTATTATTAGTGTAGGTTTGTTGTGGATTTCATGGGTGGTGGATGTTAGCTATAAATCATATACAGTAATGTATTTAAGGTTGTTTTTTCAAGTAATAATTATATTTAGGCCATATAAAATTGTGGGTTGTGGGTTGGCGTTGAACATCGGTTTAACCGGCCAATTCATTATCCGGCCGCGGCCTGGTCCCGAGGGTTAAGAGGGAGTCTACTGTATAAAAAATTATAGGGAGTCAAACATAAGAAGAATACTGTCTGATATAGTATAAAAAAGTAAGCTATTGGATCACTTTAGGAAACTCAACCTCATCTGCATATGAGGTATTGAAATGCTATTAAGTATTATTAATATAGTAAATGTAAAAGTTTCAATTTGTTTCTTTATTATATATAATATTATATACTTGAGGCGAGTGAGCATAGCGATCAAGCTAAACCTGACGGGAGTGAGCTTAGCGATCGATCTGAATCTGATGGTGATTGAGCGTAGCAAATGAGCCCACCTGAAAGGAAAAAAATCCTCGGGTTGGCATTGCAATTTATTTGAGTACCGTTGAAGCATGGGTAAGTCAGATAGTATCAACTAAAAGAGAACAGCAAAGCTGAAAACCATTGCTTTTATTGGTAACATTCTCCTGGCAGTATTATTAATAATTTTTCACTTTAAAACATAAACATGTGAAAGTAAAAATTGTGTGGAAATGACTTGATGGCTACATAGGTAAAAAGAAATCAATCTGAGGTTGCCTCTTATTTTTTGTTTACATATCTTAATTTTTTTAATTGTATCTCTATTGATATTGATATATATTGATTGTGAAGGGGTAACCTCCCTCCACAGCCAACAAGTCTTCTCCCAACTTACTCAATACAGATTGAACATGGAAAACCAGTTCAAATTGCTGTTTGAAAATAGCAATTAGAAATTTAAGGAAATTTCTCTGTAATTTTACAATTTAAATTGTCTCCTTTTCAGCTCACGAGCGCCGCCTACTCATACACGAGTGTACTGCAGTCGATCAGCTTTGGCGAAGCTTAGCTTCTTTTAAATATCAAATATTGCACGTAAATGGAAGTTGTGATAACAAATAATTTTTGTTGTTTACGTATTTCCTGTTCTTCATCATAGTCATGGTAAAAATATATCATGTGGTGTACGTACAGTAGTTCAATATGTCAATAATAATTTTAAAAACTTGGTCCACTCCTCGAAAACCCCTATTGTTTCAAAATCTTCATTGTTTTCAGTTTTGCTTTATAATGTAATGTTATTTGTTCCCCCCACTGATGAAATTAGACTTATAGTTGGAATTTTAAGAAACAATTTTGCATTTCACAACAGTTCAAAAAGAGGGACGTCATCGTCCCAGCTATCCAGTAATCCAGCTACTTGGAGGTCACGAATTGTGGATAGTTTTAAGCCATGGCTTGTGGATGTGATATTCCTCTGGTGGGGATAAACGTCTGCACTAGTGAATACTAGGCATCCAAAAAGACCATCCTCATAATTAGACCAATTCGTAAATATGAGGTCAAAATTGTAGTTCGGATCCCAAGTTATACTGTGTCCCCAGATACCATTGGCTGTTGGGCTATTAATTAACAGTCCTGTCGAAGGAGAATGAAGACCTTAGAGTCAGTAACAAGACTAGTGATGGGCGATTCGCGAACGAGTCGTGTTCGCGTGAATCAAACGAATCATGACTCAATTTCTAAAAGAGCCGATTCGTGCCGCGAATCAACTACAGAATTTTTCTTGCTTGCTGGTGGTAGTTCGTTCGGTTCGTTTCGTTCGCGAACCAAAAGAGAATGCTGCATAGTGTTGTCGTTGTCATCGGTTCGTGAATCGTGCTTGATTCAATTGTGTACAGCCACAGTGCTAGGTGGGTTTAGTGGTGGGAGGGGGGATGGTTGAAGTAGAAGGAGAAGGAAGAGATAAGTAGAGAATAGCCGATAGCCGAAGCTCTAGACGCTCGCTCATTGGTTATATGTTTGGGCGGGATGTTTTGGTGAGGTCCCACAGTTCTGTTCGAATCTGTCACCTTCTCTGTTTCTTTAAACGACTTAATTTACCGCAAAAACCGATTCGCGAATCGGTAATGTGTTCCATATTTTGAAGACATATTGATATAACTTATAGTTCGGTTCGCGAATCAATACATATGCTGATAATTATCATAATTTATAATTATATAACTGTGGTATGATTGACAGCAAAATAAAAATATTATCGGTGAGATAGGGAGGCTGTAGGCCTACAATAGGAGAAGTTCAGTGTTCAAAATAGGACAGACAATGTATTTTATTTTTATCCAAAACATATTGCTTCTAGACAACAGTGGTTATTACACAGGCGTAATTTTCAGTCAATAATTGCTGCTTATATAAAGTCAACAGAGTCAATACACCCTACATACAGAGCCAGAAATAATTTCTTAACATAATTTTTGTTTTCATAAAATATGTTTTTACAATGTTTGAAAGTAAATTAATTTAATGCAGTGGGGAGTGAGGAGGGGCGAAGAGCGGGACAGACGGAAGAGACAAATCGCAAATAGGTCAAGTTCGACGACCTTGGGTACAATAAGCATGTCAGCTGGGCAGAAGCGTCAGCTGATCAGTCGACATATTCTTCTATTGGCTCGTTCCTTCCTCTTCACTTTCACTTCGCACGGAAGTTTTAGCGTCTGCGCATGCGCATCATATCACCACAGTCTTTACATATTTTGTTTTGTGAATCGAAACCAATTGGTATATGAACTATCGGTTCGTAAATCGAACATTGACGCTGGACATGTATTAAAGGGAAAAGACAGAATCAAATAATCGATTACAACCGATTCTATATTGCGTTTAGGAAGCAAGGAGAACCTGTTGATTTGAATAAAATCGGTTCGCGAATCGATTATACGTCTGACACTTATTGTAGGGGAGGGGGAGTGTCCAATAACCGTTTGCAACCGCTTTTCGTAGTGTTTAAATAGCACGGAGAAACAACTGAATCAAACGAACGAAATGAATCGGTTCAATATTCGATTCTTTGAAATTGAGTGATTCAAACGAATCGATTCACCAAGAAGAGCCGTTTTGCCCATCTCTAAACAAGACTACAAGATTGCGCCACAATCATCCTACACTCATCTCTCATTCATACTTGGCTTAAAGTACCTATAGGTCGCCTTTTTAATAAAGGTATTATGTAATATGGATTATAAGAATTATTTTATTTGTGATTGTAAAATTTAAAACTGTTTATTAATATTAAATATTTTTTTATAATATATAAATTTACTTTAACTTGCAAATCTATACTTATTCAATACGTATAACCTTTAAACCTTTAACCTTTTCTCTGTGGTATAACTCTTCTAACAGTTTTTAACCGATTTTCAAGATTTTATTGCCACTGGATAGGACTTCTATGTACTTTTATCGCCATTGAAATTGGAAATTTTCCCAATAGAAAAATTCCCTACATGTTTTAAACATTGGGATTGGTTTAGGTGTAATCAATTTCAACATCAGTCAATGTAGAAGTAGTTGATTGCCAGGGCCGCATTCATCTAAACGGCGCCCCTAGGCACATAAAACAGTTGCGCCCTTAAAATAAAACTCTGCCGCAATACCAACCACGAAATTAAGTCAAGATTATTTTTTCCGATGCGTGTAGTCAAATGTATGTAAGTAAAATGATGACTTTAAATTCAAATATCTCAAAACCGGTAGATTGTATCAAAATTTTACAAGAGACAAAAAAGTTGACATATATTATATTAACTAAACAGTACCAAGATTTTACAGATCTAACACCAAATAACAGAGTTATGCACTATGGCGGCACGGCTCGGACGGGCGTCATGGCACAGCCCGCAGTTTTTTGGAGCGGTTACGCTTACTCGCACACATTCAGTGGTACTAGCGGATACCCGACATTCAGGCCGTTCCGGCCATCTTTCTGTCAAAAGAGATCAGCCGCTTTAACAACTCTATTTGCTATTACGAGCTGGGTAGAACCAGCCGTCGGTAAGGTATAGCTCGAAAATGTCCTGAGATTCCTTCTCCCGAATCTTTTGCAAAACTGCGGTAGGTGCGAATTGTCCAGGAGTGTCCGTTGCGTGCCGTATCACCCTAGTTCGCCCACTCTAATGAGTTTCAATGTTAAAAACTTTTTAAAATTGCCGATCCGCCCATCCGTCTGTGCCGTGCTGGTGTTGTGCGGGTGTAGCTTATTGTATTAATAAAATAACCTTAATTTACATGAATAAAAATAAAGAGAAATCGGAATAGCTACGTTACTTTTGTTAAATTGTACTGAATAGGCTCTTTAATGGGTTTCTGTACCATCGTTTAATTTATTCAACGAATTTTCTTTCTGTAAATAATAAATATCATACAGCTCAGATTATGAGCAGGATGAGAAAAGTTTAGATTTATTTGTTTTACTTAAAATTGTTTCTCAATTTTCAAACTAACAAGAGTACAAAAAATATAAAGAAATCATGAAGTCCATCATGAAAAAATCATGAAAACCATTATGGCGAGGGTTAAATTAAAGGCTAACAAAGTTCTTATTGATGCTGCAATAAATTGAAACGTTTTTCATATTTACTTTAATACACATTGTTTTTTTCTATATAATATAATTCAAAAATATGTTTAACATGCTATGAAATTAAATCTTTTACTCATGGCACTTCGTGTTAAAGGAGGGTTTATTAAGGTACAGAATAATATCGGGAAGCTTGTTTTCTGAGTTGCATTGTTTTACACTTAGAGATCTTGTTACAATCAAGTGGAGAAGTATTAAAGCTTTGTTACAATAACCTCTTTTATGTTACAGAAATAAGTTAGAGCTCAGTAAAAAGTAATGATAAAACAGAACAAATAAAAGAGAGATTAAAACTCATCTATGAGATGAAACATCATTCCCAGATGATGTTACGGATATCAGGGTTACGGCTTTGATTTAACAATTTTAAATTTTAAGAGTCATCTTCACCCCTGGGCCAGTAGCCCATTGTTGTGCAATGTTATGGCTTTTATGCTAAAACATGGTATTTTACTCCCGTTTCGGAGGCCGTTTTTCAAACGATTTTCTTTAAAATTGGTAAGTGTTTAGTTGAATCTCATACCTCAAAATTTTGAAAATTTAACAATTATTACTAAGGAAATTTGAGTTACTTTGCGACGTCACAGAGAGTAATAGAACGGCGTCCGAAACAGAGGAATAAAATACCATGTTTTTGCATTAAAGCCGTATGGTTAACATTGCAGACTGCGCAACAATGGGCTACTGGCACAGGGGTGAAGATGACTCTTAACTAACAACATTATAATTGTAGGAAGTTAATCTGGTTTTAACATTACTAGTATATGTGTTGCTCGAAATTGAGCAATTTATTTTAATACAGTACAAATGTTACTTTAGCTCTAAATCAATGACATCCGACCAATCCAATAATGTGAATATCTGTAATCACCAATAACTACATGTATTTACAGCTGATTATTAACAGATGTTTAAAATGCTTTATTCAATAAGTTATTTTAATGGGAAATTTTGAGATTTCAATGGTGAGTAGCGCCTTTATTATAAGTCCGATTCTCATCAGTTTTTGGCGGAAACAACTACAGACCAAGCCCTATCCAACAACACCAAAAACTTGAAAATCGGTTTAAAATTTTAGGAGGAGTTCTCTACACAAAAAAACCCCTAGCGTATTAAGTAAGTATAGATATGTAGGAAGATTATTTAATTTCAGGATAAAAGATAAAATACATTTATTCTGTTAATAATAATAATTTAATATGAAACAGATACATTACATTAACCATATAACTAAAATATGCATTTACATAGGGCGATACTGTACAAAACATTATTAATATACACGAGGTACAACCAACAGTGAGAGTGGACGGAATATATTATTGCACTGTGTAACTAAGAATACAAATTTGTATACATCATTTTGACTTCTTGTCACTTCCGGTACCAAGAATCTGATGTGAGTTTTATACATTATTTTTGTAAAATGTCTACAAAATTGTTTAACTCCTGTCTCAAAAAATATTGTAAAATGGGTAAAATATTTCATTTAAACCTAAATGACTTAATTTCAGCCATAACATAAAATGAGTATACGAGGATATGAATCTAAATTAATTTTGCAAGAAATAGGACATTCTATACAAAGAAAGATTATATTTTGACAGATTTATTACAAAGTGATAAATATTTTTGAAGATATGCTTCAATTCATAAACTCAAGATGGCTGATCTGAGAATATTTCCTCATTCTTTCCAAACCAGCAAACAATATACATAATTTACATCATTTGTATTTTGAAAATAAAAACTAATGTCAACCATCAATAAAAAAATCACCAATCTCAATTAATTGCACCAAACTTTAACTTAAAAAATACAGTGGTTTGATGTTTACTAAAAAATAAATATAAATTTTTACAAAAATAGCTTGATATTAATTAATGTTAGAATGTTGCATTGCAAATTTTAAAATATAAAATAAACTTAGAACATGAAGAGAGATAAGAATTTATCATATTATATTATTCATGACTTGTTTGTTAAAGGCAAAAATTATTAAATGCATTATTTTTTAACCTACATCAGTCTTGTGATAATGCTTATAATAATCCATAGGCTAGATTTTAAAAACTTGTTAAATGATATGTACAGTAGAAGCCCTTTAGTCCGGCCTCGGATGGTTCGGCCTCTGGATATCTCAGCCGCGGTATTCCGGAAATTAATGTTCAGCTCGGACATTTCCACGGAAAAAATAGACGAGAGTCAACTTGTACCATGTTATACCACTAAAATATATCAGTTCAATTGACAATTTTCAGACTATTGGTTTGAAAATTATGATGAGCAAAAGTTGATACATTACATTGATTGGGTAAGTATGATACACTTCATTGTTCAATACATCCTAGCAGTTCATTGTTCGAACACACATATAATACAGGTCTCTGTTTAACCCGTTTAATAAACCACCGGTTAATCCTGCCATTTTGAAATCCGGCCGGTGGTCTGGTCCCGTGGTGGTCAGATTTGAGGGCTTCTACTGCATCATAGATTTTAAAGGGGTACCCTCTGTCATATATTGTTTATGAATTCAACCAACCAAAGTGGTAAAAGTAATTACAAGTAAATCTTAATGATTCCAAATAAATTAATTTTCAGAAATATTCTTCACCAACAAAAAAACTAAAAAATACCTGTATAAAAATAGCATATACCAATATTCTAATAGTATAATTATAATAAATAAAATTTCATAACAATAATGTTGCTAGGAGAAGTCAATATTTTTTACAGAGTAAAACAATTAGCAAATATTTTGTGAACACAACAGTTCAATAAGTCACCTTCTTATTTTGTAAAAAAACATGCCATCACGAAGAAACCCAACTATCTGAGTTAAAAAATTGAATTTTTACAATCATAATCTAAAACATAAATGCACTTGTAGGGTACAAGATAAGTAAGTAATAAATACCAATCAGACAGCAAAATACTGGTAATGCTCTTATTCTGACACATCTAAAATGAGAAATATCATATCAATCAATGTTTCAACAGTACATCATGTATTGTAGTGAGTGGTTCTTTGATGAATGAAGTGATCATCTGTTGCTTAGGACAGAGTAATTGTTTAAATGATACTCCTAATAAACCAAATCAAGTATGAAATTGATAAAGATTGATTTATTTGCTGTTTCTAATCATCATTTAGTGGCAATAATTTTTAGACAGTGCTTCTATATTTAAAAAAAGAAAAGAACTTTTTTCAATTTCAAATATTGACAGATGAAGTTGGAATTGTAAAATAGGAAAAGTAAAATTTTTCATTGATATAACACAAGAACTTAGATTCAACTCATATCTTGTCCTAGAGAAGTACGATACGAAACTGCACAGAAATTTAGGAATGATCACACCCAACAACCTCATTTCATCTAGAATTTTTAAGGCATTCGTTCACAAAGTTGGAGTTCTAAAACTTTCCAATTGAAATTGCTTAACCATCACTTCTTCCATCTGACAAACCTTGTCCCTAAGTCAGACTAGAGAGATTTCATTCCCGCGATTGGTAGCCCTGCGGTTCACTTGGGCCGCTGTTTGTTCATGTTGGTAAGCATGAGCGAGATGTACGAGGTGAGCAGATCGTCCATCTTGTACCCGAGCGAGGTTTCGCATAGAAGTTTGGACCCTCGCACCAGGTTGCCGATTGTCATGTGGAAGTACGTGTTTCCCGAGGACCAGTTGGAGATACGAGTGAACGGATGAGTCACCAGGATGTCCTGGAATCAGGTAGGAATTGTTTAGTGTTTGGTATTGGTATAACGGTTGGTAACCTAAAAAGTAGAAATTTATCAGTACACTAAAACTCTGCTATAAACTGATTGGTACCAGGCTTGGTTCACATAGCTGAATGTTTTTTAAAGGGAAATCCGTATTATTAAATATTGGGTACCTTTCGGTTAACAAGACCTCCATGTTTTGTGGAAAACCAATTACATTTTGAGGACAACTTTATAGGTTTAAAAGCAAAAATTCATTTCTAGTCCTTTTTCATCTCTTGATTGGCTTCGTTTTTGACCTCAGTTAGTCCTTTAATAGTCAATATCTTATGTGGAATTGTTCACACAATTGTTCCGCACTGTAGATAGTCTGCAAGGGACAGTGGCCAATGACTACAGATACTGAATACCAACAATAATAAGGTTGCCAGGCGATACGATAACTGATGCACAGGTAAGCAGCATGGTCACGGAGCAATAGAAAACCTCACCGTAACCTTGACATCCTGAGTAGTCCATTGGTTAGAATACGTCTAATTTACTTTAACAATATAGTTTAATATAACCAAATTTATTTAACCTAACCGCTGCTGATAAAACATTTAGTCGGTTTGTAGGATGAGGTCCTATTGACGGCAAAGTACCAAACAGTTTTAACATTTTACAGGACAATTTTTTTTAATGAACATAAAGATTAATCCCTCTTTTTTTTGGAAAATATCATTCAAATGATAACCAAAAGAAAACTAAATTATAACTCGTGCCGAATGAGTAGTCCTAATATTTTATAATCTTCCTCTTGAATGGAATTCTATTTAACGAAGGTTCACGTTTGATCTAATTTGTAAAAAATTACAAAATTGGCAATAGTTTGTTTGGCACGACAATCGGTTTTGATCTGAGCAGTCTGTACTGGGATTTTGATCACTTTATTCTGGAATAAATAATGCCTCTACTGGATGTCAAACTAAAGATTAAACATTTACTTTTACCAAACAAAAATACATGTATCATTTCCGATCGACAGATAGAATCAAAAACATACTGGCTATATACTGTAAGAATTTGTAGGTTTTCAATGAACTGTAAAGTAAATTGTTCTTTTACTGATTCATCACGCTTTAGTTTTAAAATAATCCTGATTGTCCTTTTTTGTATTTTAAAAATTTCCCAAGTTAATTATTTTTGTAGATCCATATGAGCATGCACCAAAAGCAATATGAGAATGAATATGGGCGAAATTGTATGTTTTTTAATGTTTATGTTACAGAAAAATCAACGTTTGATCTAGACTCAAGTGTCTTCTAATATCTGGGTTCTAGATTATCACTTTTTAATGTCCGATAAGTTGGTTTAGCTGAGGCTCACCTTGGTCTGAGGGTGGATGAGACTGACTCCGTGTTTGTTGATGGCTATCAGCAGCATCTCCGGATAGTTGGGCTCCGTCGTCTGCTTCACCTCAAAAAACGCCGACCCGAACGTCGGCCATCGGTAGATAATCTTGAGGAATGTGATTTTGGCATCCTCTGGACTCATGCCTGCAAATTTTAAGTGTTAGAATGTTTTTTTTTAATTTTTTTTATTTTACAGCAACAACTTCCATTATAATTGAGACTGTGAAGTGTTTGTAACAATTTGATTTTATAAATTTTATATCTTAAGCAACACAAACAATAAATTTTGAGTGACTTCCTTGGATATTAAGATTTTCTACAGTCAGTTAAAAATAGGGTTTCTTAGATCACAAAAGGTTTCTCTCCATTTAAGCACCTGGTAAATCAAAACAAAATATACTTGCTTGTGAGTGAAATTAAAAAAGTGGTCACTCAAATTGAGAAGCATTTAAAGCATGCGTGATCAATGCAATGTGTTAAATCACACACTCTCTCTATACTTACCTTATTATTTGGACATAATAAAGAAGGTTACAAACGTATATATACTAGCATCATTGCAAAAGCATCTTTAATCCGCGTCCACACTGGCCAAACATTCATGACAAACTTGTTCAATGAATACAAAAAATCAACAAACATTCCTAACAAACAATTACCGGCCATATAATTCACATTCTAAAAGGTTAGCAACAAACAAACAAAAGTTCGGAAGAACTTTGTTCGGCGAACATGTTCGGCCAGTGCGGACGCGGCTTTAGGCTTGACTACAGCTCCAAAAGTTTTAGTGTATTAAATGTTTCTAATTTATATCTGATGTTCTATTAAATTCCAAACATTTTTAATAACACTTGAATGACAATGAAGGTGAACTAATTTTAGATTTTATTAAGGCTGGTAATTATCTGACTGTTGAACACAATTTGCTCACCCGCATCCTGGTTGTGGGCCGCGACTATCGCTCGCTTCCAGTCTGCCGAGCTCTGAACCTTTAGCAGGTCTCCTGGCACCAACTCTCGTAACATTTGCCTGCCATAAAAAAGAAATTTCTGTTATGTGACTTATGTTTGCAATTTAAAAGTGTAAAATCAATTTCAGCAATTGTCTGCAAAAAAGAAAAAAATACAACCTACACATATTTTGCTAATTTTTGAATTTGTGTTATGGTTTACATTATACTTACCCTAAAAAATATTTAAAACATAAGAATACCAAAATTTGCTTTTTATAAATTTGGAACAACTTTATAACACACCCCAATTCTTCATGTGGTTTACTTAAAAAAAAGTGGAATGACAATTAATTATTTTAAACGTTCGTGTGAATGATATTCTTATGTTATTAATATGTAGATAGCATAAGTTTTTTTTAGAAAGAACATATTTTACATTCCTTAAATGTATAGTTTCTAATAATGAAAAGACAATTCTAAAAGTAGTATCAGAAACTACCAATAGGACTGCATTTCAGGTGGTTATGCTTTCCCAACGATAGAGATGAGAAGAATGGATTGAAGGTTTTTTGCTTTTATTTGGTGTTTTTCTATGCCAGTGTGGCATTTTTTTAATGTTACAATGGGGAACATACCTAGGTCCTTATACTATCAAAAGTCGACATTTTTGTCAGATAGCATCGGTAATTAAAAGCCCAATGAAAAATGGCAACTGGGTCCAGATTGAAGTTATAAAAAGCTACTAACTTTTCGTAGAATCAAACTGGCAATGTTTGGATTCAAAGACGAGCACTATAACCACTCACTATTAATCGTATTTTTAATGTACAAAAGGGGTATAAGATTCCTTGAAGTAGAATCAAAACCATTTTAGAATTTTTTATTGCTGCAATGTGAAATGCATGAGGACTTACGGAATAGCCTGCAGTTCTTGTTTACTTTCTCCAAATCTCACTCTATAAACCAGTGCAGCCAACCTTGCTGCTTCCTCTTTGGTGCATTTGTGATAACCTGTTGGGAAAAAACATTGAGTTTACAAAACATGTAAAAATATAATTAAATAAAAACACGAAAATGCATTGTGGTACATAAGAGCAGCTTCGTCTTGATATCAAAGGAAATTCACAAGAGACCTTTCACTGTTTAGTAGATTCAAGAAAACAAATAATTTCATTCTTGAAACTTTGCATGAACATTCTGTGTGGCACATTTTTAAATAACCGAATGATTGGGAGAACAGAAATACCATATTAGGTTTTTGGAGTGTGACAATTATAGGAGTTTTGAGAAATATTGTATTTATGATATCCAAGGAAGTTGGATGACGTAATCCATATTTTTAGTGATATTGAAAAATCTCAGTTGTACGAGGCGTGTTTTTTAAGTAAGTACCGTTTTGAAATAAAAAATAAACTAGGAGATATTGTTTTAATAGTTCTAATTTTATTTGGAAGCCTATACTTTTATCTACTTTTCCATATAATTTTTGCAATTACCAAGGCACTTGTCATATCGTACAATTAGCTTTACAATTTTGTTGTCATAAAATTCTGCCACCTGCTATGAGAAACACTCTAATACAGCCGTTTGCGTCGTCATTGTTGTGGCGCATGCCGTTTAGGTCTTTTAAATGAACAAGTGATGATCACTCGGTGCTAGATTGGGACTGTAGGGAGGACGGTCAAGTTGTTCCCAACCAAATTCTCTGGTCAAATCCTGGGTTCGATAAGTGACATGTGGACAGGCATTATCGTGAAGCAAAATGATGCCATTTGTGAAGCCATACACATTTGTGAAGCCTCTTTAAATGCCATAACCCACTTTCGTAACATTATATCACTCATAATGTTTTCTCCGTACACTCCACAGATCTCGCGATAAATATCGATCATTTTCAGGCCTTTAGCCTACAGAAAACGGATAACAGACCATACTTTGCAGTCGGCGGGAATCTTCATGAGGGAGGGCTCTTTGAACATTTCAAATAGTCCGAACACAGCATTGAAAAATGCCGTAATGGTGTTCGTGTGTTGCCCACAAATGTAGGTATACACTCATACACAAATGTGCATTGAGTGCAGCATGCGCTAAACGCCGACCGCAGTGCTGCAGTGGCGGAATTTAAAAACGGTACTTACTTTAAAAACATGCCTCGCATCAATGGTAATTTTGTGACTTTTAAATTTTGCTTGTATACTTAAGTTAAACGCCCTCTCACCAGACACAATTATCAGTTTACCTCTGAGCAGTTTGGGCAGCTCCTGATGGAAGTGGAATATAAGGTCGGAGTTTCGGTCCTTGCCTGGAACGGTGTTAGTCCACAGCTTCTTCATGAAGAACACCTGGTACGTGAACTGAGGGGTGGCCCCTGTAACAAACACACAGACCTCTCAGCATCTCACCTACAAATGCAGAGCAAAAACTTTTTGGCAGTTGCCTTACAGTGGAAAAACAAAAGTAGAAAAAGGATACCTACTCTCTGAGAAATGTAGTATTTTAACAGATTTAGGGTGATTTAGCGTGTTGACGTATTCTAGTCAACACGCTTATTTGAGTCTTATACTTGTAAACACAAACCAAACGATGACACAAGAGGAAATTTTATGATATTTAAATAAACTTCTCACTTTGCAAGAGCCAACATTTCCAGGGTGTATTATAAAGTGATTGTGAATGAAGGATAAGAGAATATGAATGAATGAGATGCCTTGTGTAGTTTTGTTACTGACTACAACCAGCTGATTCTTTAGACAGGGTCATTAATAACCAACAATGGCAGCTGGGTACACTCTTTTTCTCATCATGTGACTGACTTTATCTTTTTTTTTTAATACTACATAGATAGTCGAAACATCAGTATTATTAGTGTTTTAACGTTTCAGTGGCTCTATTTAGCTCTTCAGCACATTTAAGGCGAGTTTTCTGGTACTTACTATCTTTTTCCTCCTCTAAACTGTTTTTTCCTTAAGATCCAGAACCCAATTATAGTGATAGTTGTGAAAAATATTGGTTTTATGTTATCGTCAATTTCACCTTTTAAATTTACCTATGCATCATTTTTTATTTGATAAAACCCCAGAAAGATTATAAATTTTATACTATGTTTAGAAAAGATTTATTTGACTTGAAAATGCTTTATTATACCAGTCAACTTAGAAAATAAGCAGTATTTTTTACCTTTCAAATATCACAAAATGCTAAGGTTTTACAAAAATAGAAACAACTGTGATTTTACCAACACATAAAATTATCTTACCATCTCTCGACGGACGGGCTTTCTTGATCCAGTCGGTCAGATGTCTGACGAAATCAAAGAAGAAGTCGCCTTCTGGTACTGAGATGACTTTGTCAGCGATCTTGACGAAGAGACTGAATCCTTCACACGACCGCAGCCCCAGGCGCTGAGCAATGTTGGCGCAGAAGTCCTTCGCTCTTGTGGACGAGTCTACTTCAAACGCCTGCGACACGCGTAGTGTCAGTTAGTAAAAGGAAATCCATTGAAAATGCTCAAGATGTGCTAGTGATAAAAGTCTGCTGCACATAAATTACAGTAGTCTTGCAAACTCGGACTAACGTGGACCGAACGGAGTCCGAGTTAGTGAAAATTTCAGGTTATCAAGAAAAGAGTACACATAAGAATGTACAAAAATAGTTTACTTATTTATATGAAAACATTTATTTACTGCATATTGTGTGTTGCTAAAAATAACTTTTAAAAAACAAAAACAGTTCTGTATGCCCCGGCCGATGCCATGGCTCATCTTAGTGCTTGGAACCCAGTGCTCTGGCAGGCTTCCCGTGTTATCCAGGATTCCAGGTCATCCAAGTCTGGGTTTGTGGTACTCTACTGTATTAAAATCTTTTAGAAAAAAATTAAAAACTAAAACATTTCAAAAATTTATT
This sequence comes from Neoaliturus tenellus, assembly GCA_030545055.2. Taxonomy (NCBI): domain Eukaryota; kingdom Metazoa; phylum Arthropoda; class Insecta; order Hemiptera; family Cicadellidae; genus Neoaliturus; species Neoaliturus tenellus. The sequence goes on along the minus strand of CM061536.1, from coordinate 14,075,369 downwards.
GTATTAATTTTAAATTTATATAGTAACAAGGAATTTTTAATAATAATCATACCTAATACTTATAATAAAATATTCATCAACTTTCTTGACCGATGAGAAAAGTAGTCCTGCACCCACCGCTCACCGCTCATAATGAAATATATAATTATTTTACTTTGATTTAAAATACAGTCAACTCCCGATTATCCGGGGGCGGTTAAACCGGGTTGCGGATTAACCGGGGTCACAAAACGTCAATTTCAATTTAATTTATTTTCTCAGTTTTGACAACAATACCATAATTTATCAATCTTATTATGTTGAAATTACTTAAGAAGAAATATCTTTACTAATTATTATTTGGTTTATCAATGGAAAAAAGCAATGAAACACGGAAAATAATTTGTAAATTATTCGGTGGCGTAATTGTGATCGTAGTCATGTGGTCAGGGAGGAGCGAGTCAGAGCGATGGCGGGACGCAATGGCGGGGTATGACCTTGACTGCTACGTAGTAAACAACTGGTCGCCCGCCGAGATGAGCTAAAAATAGAAACCAAGAAAGGTCCTATTTAGTTTCCAGTTCTGTCTGTAATTATCGCTCTGATTCGTCTGCTGTTCAGCGACCCCTATTAATTTTAGCTTATATCATTCTAAACAACACATTTAAAATTGCATTTGTTTTGCATTTCAAGACATTTTTGTTAAAGTACGGCAACATTAAAATTTTAATTGACAAAGTTATAAATTGATTATCCTAATTCAATAATTAGCATACATTTTGGACAATTGGTTGTTATAACATTTTTAACAATTAGACAAAAAGATGAACCATCACTCGTTTTTGTAGGGCTACGCGCGCGTGCTCTTATCTTGAATAAATTATCCCAAGCGACCCTCCCCCCTCACCCCACCCACCCATCCCCGCGATGCCAAACAATAGAACACCTGACCTTGGTTTTTTGTCCACGTTGGACCTTTTTATTGTGTTTCTTGTTTACTCAACTAGATCTGTTTATTCGTTCCAATAAGGTTTGGTCAATAACAAATAATAAAAACTGGAAACCCGCGGACTCTTAGTTTAAAACTTATTTGTTTATTTCGTGTTTTAATTGATTTATTGAACTCTTTGTTTTGACCTTGGTTTTGGGTTATCCGGGACCCTTCAACCAGTCATTACCCCGGATAATCGGGAGTTGACTGTACCAAGGTTAATACTATGAATGTAATAGAAGTGAATCAACAATTTTTGCTGGAGGGTATATTTGCTTAAAGAAATGCATAAATGAAATGTATCTAAATGAACATTAATGAATGTCGTTGGACCACTTACCCCTGACAAATATACAAAGGAAAAAACAACAAAAATAACAAATCAGTTATCAGTTAATTGACTCGCCTCATCAGTGTCGTCCGGGAAGTACACTTTGTGGAAGATCTGCGTGGTCTTGTGTTGTATCGCCTCAACCTCGACCTGGTGTGGGGGGTACTTGCGTTGTCCGTTGCGAAGGGTCTTCTGCAACCTCTGCAACGAGTCCTGCGAGATCGGGTGTCGTCTAGTCCTCAGGAACATGGTCAGCTCCTGTGCAAAACCGCAAGGTCAGTGGAGGTCGGTTTGGGGAATAATTGTAACGTGGCGTACAGTGGAAGTCGGAATATCAAGCTGCGAGAAAAGGACTATTTCCGATAGTAAAAATTTTACGGAAAGAAATGAAAGTCAATAAAAATACAGTACACTCTTGTTCATCGGAACTAATGTGGCGGACGGCCGGTTCGGATGTAAAAAAATTCCGATGAAGCGGAGTCCGTCGTGAGTCATCATTTCCGCCCGTACGGTAAACTATCGAGATTGTATTCACTCTTGTTTTTAAGATAACACAAGAGATTTTATGAAAATAAGGCACTCAAACTTTGAACATTGTAACAATGAACAGATAGAAATAAAAACAACACAGGAAATAAAGATCCAAAATCTTTATTCTCATATTCCATATTCATAGTCCACTCATCAACTCAGCAGTCAACTGACTTCCATGTAACACAGGTGCAGTCGCGACGCGAGACGGACTGAATGACAGTTTGGGAAGCGGTCGACCGGATGTTCACTTCCTACCCCTTCCTCATTCTATTTTTGTGCGAATACTCCACAGCCTCGTAAATCACATCGATGGGTATAGATTATGGAAAACGCCTGATGACGTTTGATGCAAAATGTGATACTTCAATGTTGTGCGGATAGAACGAATGGAAATTGAAGGCGCTAAAACGAAAAAATTATTTATTTCGTAAGAAAAAAAATTAATAATATCTAGATTTTCAGTTCCGATGAAGCGGAGTTCCGATGTCGCCGAGTCCGATGAACGAAAGTGTACTGTAATACAAATATTGAAACTAAAAAAACACAGTTTGTTTACACAGTGCAAGTGTTAAAACAATAAATTGTAATAGTTTTAAACACAATATTTCCTTAAAAGTCTTAAACTATCTTATGATTCATACTTACCACAGAAAACAAGACCTCAGGGTCACATACATAACTAGTTTTATTAAGAAAAATTTTAATATTTAAATTACTCATCGGTATCTTTTGATAGTTGCACAATGTGACATGCACGTATCTCGTATGTTCTCAGACATCCAAAAGACTTTGTTACACACTACTAGGAAGAATAGTTGTTAAAACCGATTAAAGGTGTTAATGTAATTGCACTGCAAAGAAAATCCATATTTTATGCTGAAAATTTTGAAGCTCTTTTAATCTTAATACACGACAAGACAAAGACAAAATACTCTTTATTGACATGAACATTAAGTACAGTCATGGCGTCATTACAATACATAATATTTACATTATATCTCATAAATAATATAATGCATTTTTACAAAAAAAAGTTACTATGAAGATTTAAGTTTTACCTGAGTCTGCAAACTTGATTCGCTGTCTCCTCAAGATGACAAGTTTCAAGTATTTTGTAATAAAACTGCTTTAGAGGTAATACTTAAACCTTTCTGGTACATTCAAATTTTTGGAGACAAAACTCAGAAATACGAAAAAAAAAGTTATTTCATATATTTCTGCCTGTACAGCTAAAAACCTCCTAGAGGCAGAACGATCTTTCTAACAATTCCCCTTAAACACAAAAGTTTCTCCTTACAAAACCCTTTTTAATTTAGAACAAAGCACCAACCAACTCTTAAATTTTTTTTTTTTTTACTTTGAAAGTCCACCTCTCTAAATTTTTCAAAGTTAATCGACAGGGCCTAACCTACAAATACCATGGTGGCTACTCACATGGGTCTCACCCCTCTTCAACTCTTGGATCTCGACACTTTTTTCCCGATACAAGAAAGTTAGCCTATATATGTGACCGCATTTCTACTGAGTGTCAAAGCCAGGGCCGCCGAGAGAATTTTTGTGGCCCGGGGCAGAGTTCTGGTGTGAGGCCCCCCCCATGCTCGGTCCATCCCTGCCCATCGCCGTGTGTTCGAACCAGATACAATATAAGCTACACATTTTTATTTTAATTTCTTTGGATATTTATTGTGTAGCTATGCACACAACCTGCTTTCTTTTTCATAAATATTTTATCTGTATTGGTTTAAGATGTAGATAGGATAAATGTACTTAGGTTTACAGTAGGCCTACATGAAATATTTGATCAAACTTGCACTTCGGCTAGGTTCGAGAGTGCTTAATGGAGAGCTACCACGTGGATTTAGGCCTAACTTAAGTATTTTAAAATGGCTAAGCTTACAGGGAAAATTATACAAATGCATTTTATTTTAAAATGGTTAATTAATTAAATTTTTTTGTTTACAACTGTAGTAAACACTTTTGAACTGTTGCTTTTGCTTTATAGTTAATTTATAAAATTGGAAGAACCACGCAAGGTCCTATTTACTAAAGACTAACTCTCAACTTCACTTCTAAGCCATTAGATAGTTCAGTGTACATTCTTAAGCAAAACTAAGTACCGTTCACTAAAACTAACCAACTCGCTAACGTTTCTTTCTTGCCTTCATTATGGGAAATTTATTTATGACATTAAAAGACACTTTTATTTTATATATATCTCTTCTATCTTATATACTTGACAGTATTAGTCGAGGCCGTAAAGGATCGGTTGAAAAATATAATATTTTTGCAATGGTGTAGCTGTCAAATACCAGCACAGCATGAGGCGGCGGCGGTGGACGCGGCGCCGAGGCGTCTGTTCACCGACACAGAGCTTAAAACCACGGAGACTCATACAGACTGACTGGCTGACAGGCCTGTATAGACTCAGGTCATAGGCTAGGGGAGGGTGGTCCACAATGGAACAAAAATTACAAAACAATTTTTGTTTTTTTACCTATTTGCTTAACAGCTTCAGAAGATGAATGTACTTAGAGAAAAACCTTTCCCACATACATTATATATTTTGAAATTAATAACAAAATAAACACTAATTTTTATGAAATGTTTTTCAAAACCTATGCATGTGTTCCACTGTGGCCCAGTATACGGTCACAGTGGAACATGATACGGGACACAATGGAACAACGAATTAAAACGCCAAAATACCGTATTAAATCATGTTTATTAAACTCAAATGTTATCCATGTAAAGACTTAACAGTTAGAAACGTTTCTCCTCTTCTTTCTTATCCTTTCTTCTTTTTTCCTCTATCTTCCTCTTGACATACTGATCTATAAGAAGAACAGCCAGTTCAAGACTTTGGCTGTCCAATAAATTTATAAAAGGATAATTTAATGAATATGTGGAGTTGTCCAGTACCCAAAAGCAAAACCAGCTGATCAGCGGAAGTCACCTGATCGCTTCGCGCATGCGCGTAGCGCACCAGGTAAGACGGTCGGGAGACGCAGGTTGTCTTGAAGGCGGAACGAAAGAAGCAAGATGTCGCAGCAGGCCTAAGGACCGGGTAAGCGGGGGGTTACCCTCGCCAAGGTATGGTGCCTAGTCAGTTAATTAATAATGGTTAGGGTGGATTTTACATAATTAATTATTTAGGTTTCCAATTGGTTTAATTATCCGACCGAATTCAGTCCAATATTAATATTCATGTGAATTATTAGCCTTGTTAGACCATGTGTTAGGAATTGTTGGCTTGTTCAAACCATGTATCAATTTAATCATTATTTATTAGTATATCAACTGTCATTATTTGTTAGTAATTTAACTCTCATCAAAGCTGGCAAGTGGTCTGATTAAATTATTGGTGTTTGCGTAATCTCTGTCAGGAACCTTCACGGGTCCAATGCACTTCCGCCTTGGTTTCAGACCAAGAAGGCGTGCCCTATATGCCGCAAATAAAATCTATAATTGGGTTTCAAACTATTATATTAAAAACATATCATACGTAATATTTTTTGTTACATTGAGATACTTGATGTTGGGCCACAATGGAACAGTTCCACTGTGGCCCAACATCAAGTGTTTCATTGTGGCCCATGTCTGTTTGATCAGAAAAACTAAACCTAATTCCACTCCAGAACTTTGTACAAATATTCTAAATAGTCTAAACGTTTTAGAAAGAGTTGTTCTTAACACTGGTGTGTACACTTACCTCTAACCACTGCAAACAGAAGATAAATTGGTGACAAAATAACCTGAGAAAACTAACTTTTGGAGGTCGAGGTCAAAAACAAAACATGAATTATTTCTCTTCCTTACAGGAAGGCACCCATTTGCACCAATGAACTATGGGTTGACAAATAGTTTTGGAGTTCACTCACAGAGTGCAGCAGTTAACAGACTAGCCAAATTAAAAAAAAATATAATTGTTCCACTGTGGCCCACCCTCCCCTATACTTTGTTACGGTTTACAGATTTTTATAGGTCTTCGAAAATAGATGATGTTACTACATAGCCTATGCAGAGATTAAATTTTTCTACCATAGATAGAAAAAAAAAAAAAAAAAAACGCTTGAAGATGAGGCCCCCTGTCTCTTGAGGCCCGGGTCAATCTGCCCCCCTGCCCCCCCCTCTCGGCAGCCCTGGTCAAAGCACTCTACTGCTCATATACTTCTAGCTCGCTTCCCCCACAACCTTGACCGTATAATATCAAAACTACAATTAAAACCCTTTTTACAGCCCTCTTGACCACAACATACCTTGAGCAGGCTCTGGCTGCACGCGAACAGACCGGTTGCCAGCCACATGAGCTCCCAGCCGCGCTCCTCGCTCATCCGGTTGCGGTTGTCGGTCAGCTGGCGCATCAGCTGGCAGTAGATCTCATCTCGTAGGATCTCCTGTGGACGTAGCGCAATGTATTGCAAGTGATCTAGTGCTATGCATGCGGCAAATGTCGAAGGTGATTGATTTAAGTGAGAACGCTTGCTAGTAAAGACACACAAAACTAAACTAAATATTAAAATCCATTTTGTGACCCCTGGATGATGTTTGAACAATTAATGGTAATCTTACCTCCGTCAATCATCCAACGATTAAAGGTTAAATTCTCCTATGTAGCTTACATGTTTCGTTGTTATTACAACATCTTCAAAGCATTCGTAGTCGTCAAAAGTTAAAATTACACAACACAAAAACGAACATTGAGACACACACGCATACGAACAGTTACATGAATTGATAGGCCTATCATAGCGACAACTAGATTTTTAATGTCCTGCTACATTCACGAAAGTTATCACCTAGTAACCTTTGCTCTACCGATAACCCCAGAACAAGTAGTGAAGTGACCTAGGCGCCGCAGTCTGCTACCCGCGCCAGGCCAATCCGTGTCGCTATGATAGGCCTATCAATTCATGTAACTGTTTGTATGCGTGTGTGTCTCAATGTTCGTTTTTGTGTTGTGTGATTTTAACTTTTGACGACTACGAATGCTCTGAAGATGTTGTAATAACAACGAAACATGTCAGCTACGTAGGAGAATTTAACCTTTAATCGTTGGATGATTGATGGAGGTAAGATTACCATTAATTGTAAACTACATATCTTACCAAAAAAATTATGGCTAAGTTTTTGTCTATTATTCTTTTAAGTATTTGTCTATTATTAAGTTGAGTCAATCAAAGTAGTTAGTTATTATATAATTTAGTAAGATGCCATTCTACATTTGTAGGATTTAATGTATCAATTTATATATGTAGCTGTACACATTTGATGAATAAAGTTAATTCAATTTGAATTGAATTGTACAAATGGACCCACATGTTTGAGCGGGCCGTCGAATATCTGGTCGGTGTACTCATTGCTGGCCCTGCGCTTGGCTGGCAGGTCGCCGCAGTACTTGAGTATCGCGGTGAACGCGAAGCACGCCTCCTCCGCCAACTCCTCTTTGCCCTGCAGTTTACGCAGCAGCGGCTGCTTCATCGGCTCTCGCGAGTGACGCCAGAGATCGTCCGCCAGCCCACGGCGCACGGACGTCAGCGTCAGGGCTTTGGACATGGTGCGCTTTGGTGGCAGCCTACACAGAGATGTACCAATCAGTCTGACATTCGAGGAGTTCATAAAAACCTATCATGTAAAAACTTAAACTTATAATCAGTGGTGTACTGCTAAAAATTAGCTGTCCGGAGCGGCAAAGCAGTCGATTTTGGAAATATTAAGTTTAGGCAAGATATGGTGAGGTGTGGGGTGGAGATTGGACATAGTATATCATTGAAAATTAGTTAATTAACTTTCTACCAAAAGCCAACAGGGTATTTAGAGGAATATAAGGTAGTTCTAAATGAATACACAGTAGACAATCGAAACCTGGCATTGTCAAAGAATCAGCCCTCCAGTATTAAGGCACCTTTTCAAGCATCAATAAACGCTGTTTTCAAAATTTTTATATCTGGTATTCTATATTTTCATTAACTTAAATAATTGGACACAACTTTGTTGATATTGTCGGCACTTTTTTGCTGTTTTTTGTTTTGTTTGTGTATTATTGACTGTAATACAATGTTTGATTAGTATTTGAAGAGGACAGCCTCGCTTTCCATAGGTAACATCCACTTTTATGCTTTACGATCATCATTGAGAACTGATATATTACAGTAAACAGCGAGCATACAGTCAGCTCTAAAGACTGATGGGCGGCACTCGCTTGAAAATTTGTGCCAGAACAAGGCACACCATTGTGCAACTAGTCGCTATGGCAGAGCGCTGCTCTACTGCTTGTAACTCAAAATATAATAATTCCCTTACTTTGATGCAAATAATCAAGGTTAATGGTAAGAATATAATAGTTAATAATATGTTGAGAAAATAGATATCTTCTTGATTACCATTATACATGTTGTTGCTATTTCTGAGGTTTTAAACGTCATCCAACTCTATACGATAAATTTACACTTGCACTGTACTTGAATACAAGATGGTAAATAGGCTATATTTAAAAGATATAATGGGGATCAATTTTGACGGGTCACTGGTCATTATCAGGCCCAATAGTCCATGTGCCAGGTCCAAAAAGGTATAATTTTGTGATCGCAATGAAACTTATACATCTGAATCGGACAACTATGGGGGTAGTAAAAATGCATATTATCCGAAAAAATATTTTCGGTTTTTAAGATGGCGGCCATTTAAAGATGGCGGATGCATGTTAATAATAGATAGGTTATATCTCGGTTATTTGTCACCCGATTTCAATAAATCTTTTTTCGTTTTGAAGATAATAATATTTAATATATTTACATGACTATACAAATTTTGCTTAGTTTCCGAGGTATTTATCAAAATATATCTGATTGTTGTGCAATCTTTACCTTTAAGTCTCAATTACTCGTAGACCTTACATTTTACTCGAATATTGCTTATTACAAAAAATATAGATAATTTTATAAGAATTACAATGATATATAACACAATTTACTTTATGCAACCCATAGCGTTATGATAACTAAAAACTTGGCTCGTGGCAGGGTTCGGCGCTACCGACGGCGCGCGGTGCGATAGAGTGGACCCGGCCGGCCCGCACGGTTGACTCGCCTGGCGTCCAACAGGACTTGCCTTATAGGCTATATTTCTTAACTGGATATTTTTTGCTTTAATAACATTAATATATTCACAGGTACCAAATTTGCTTATTTGGTTAAACATATTTAGGTTACATTTTTAATGCCAAATATTGTGGTCTATAACAAACCTGTGTGTGCGCTAATAAGTCATATAGAAAGTCATTACTGTATGTCGAATTGTTCTAAAACAGTATTTGTTTTTTAGATTGCCACTATTCTACTCTTTATAGCTACGTGTAATTAATAAACATTTTAAAATTACATTGATTATATTTACTCCTTAAAATAAAATTACATTATTATTATTTTACCTTATCCTTTAAAGCAAGCACTGTTTGTAGGGGCAAAACTTATTCCGTCCAAGGATTTTTAAATTGTTTGTTTAAATATGGGGGCTTTAGCAATGAGAAATCGATCGTAACTGATCCCATGACTTCAACAATCCGTTTTTCGTCTTAGAACCCTTCCAAGTTCTCATGTTATCCCTATGGAGATTTTTTGTAGCTACTTAACTGAACAGAAAAATAAGCTGAAAATTTAGATATAGACATATGTGTTTAACCCGTGGTTCAACAAATTCATACCAAAGAGCACATACTGGTCTAGCGAGTGGACGAAGCGAACGAGCTCGTTTAAAAAAGAAAAAGGTTAAGTGTGCGGACCGAACAAGTTTTGTCTAAGGAAGAGAGTGACGCTTTTAATTTTACCGATAAAAAGCTCGGTCCCCTTGGGATTATTTGCTATACTCTAAAACTAGCAATGACTGTATACGAACAAAATTTAAAATACAATAAAATGTTAAATAAAAGTTAGGCTACTTTAAATTGATTAGCATTCTATTTCAATTTGACGATGCGTTTATTGTGTTCAAGCTAGTTATATGAAATCAAAATATTCATAAAAATCTAGAAATTCATGCAAATAATAATAATAATAATATAATCATCTTCAGGATTATCTAATACCATACATAATATTTATATATAAAGTACATTCTACGAGAGTCAGCAATAATAAACTAATTGCAGGGGATTTGAAAGCAACTGTTGGCTAACGATAATATTTTTATTAATGTTATAATTTTATACAACTAACCTGATCACTATGTATTAAACACAATATCAAATTGAAGTCCAATGATAAATGAAATTAACTTATATGAATAAAAACTACAGGGTGGCTGAAAAATCACTGACGATTTTGTTTTTGTTATTCTGTGGAAACTATACATGTTACATAAATGAACGAAATAGCAATAGAGAGGTAATTTAATACCATTAATGATGGTTAGTATTGTTGAAACATCAGGCAACATTTGGAGTTGGTAGACTGATGATAAGCAGCTGATGCTAAATCTGGGTGGGCGAAAATTGCATCAGTACAAGAGGATTAAAATAAGTTTTAAGCTATGAATGAATGGGGATCATAAAATGGGTCATCATTGCTCTATTGGTAATCAATTTATGATCTCCATCATCATTCACAGAGCAAAACTTATTTTATTCCTCTTGTACTGATGCAATTTTTGCCCACCCCCAGGCCCGGATTATCCACTAGGCCAACCTAGGCCATGGCCTAGGGCGTCAGCCGAGAGGGGGGCGTGAAGCGGGCCTTTTTTATTCTATGTTTCAGTCAAAAAATTATTTAACTGCAAATATAATTTAATTTTGGGGTTTTCACATTTTTTTTATTAAATTCTTTAATAATAAGAGTAAATAGAATATTCGGCAAAATAGAAAAAAGAAAGGATTAATCAAGCGAACTATAGGATCCTCTAAGATCCCCTAAGGATCCCCGAGGGGCTCCTTCGCGGCGGGAACGAGCGCCCCTAATGTGCCGTGTGTCCCTGATTAGCGGTCAAGAACATCACCCCCGACTGGCGGTAAGCATCGCCCTGTACTCGACGGTAAATATCACCCCTGAATTAAATCACGCCTCCGACCGCCGGTAAAGAGCGCCCCTGATCGACTGTTAAGAGAGCCGGCTGTAGGACAGTGCGCCAACTTCTATAAAAACTTTGACGAGGGTAAGTTTATGGACCCTCGTGGTGCGGACACTGCGCCAGCTTTCGAGAGAGGTCGGAGAGTCGATGGGGAAGGAGGGGCGGGAGAACGCTACCCCCCAGCCTAGATCTGGTTCCAAGAATTTTCTACGCTTCGTTGCTCAGTCGAGCACAATAGCTGTATCTGGGATTCCACGTTGCCGCTTGGAGCTTGGTTTTCAATTACGAGTCTAGGCCTGTTAAAAGTTCAATGGTGGATTAAAAAAACTTTGAAATGAAAATAAAATAACACATAACTAACCTTTTGTATATGAACAATTGTTTCATGTTCAAAATTTTTATTATGTTTTTGGCAACGCACTAAATCACCCACCGTACCGTAAAATATGCAACTAGATTGGGTCGTGGCCTCTCTGAGAGATTTATGTATTGATAGGCAAACACGTTTCTTTTCCTCTTTTTTCTCAGCTTGTGAGCATCTAACCTAACCTAACCTAACCTAACCACATAAAAGCTGAAAAGGAAGTGATCCATATCCTTGCAAATCTCTAATATTCACAAAACCTTAGCCCCGGGTTCCGTGACTCATATCCGTGTCAACTTCCCCTATATTGTTTAGTCACGGGCACGGGGTACTTCTGAGAAACGCATTACACTGGGCCATCCGGCCCCTCTCCCAGCGTCGTCCTCTCCCTCCCCCAACCCCAACGCTGGTCTACCTGGCAACTGGCGCAGGCGCCGCGAGATGGATTTTGACATTTTTATGACCCCAACCGATAACGATGAGCTGGCGCAGTGTCCGTTTCCCAAGAGGGCTCCCAATACGCATAAACACCGCCTGTGGTCAGCGGTGAAGAGCGCCCCCTACAAGCGGTAAATTCCCTAATTCACGGTAAATAGCGCCCCTTTGCCTTGACCGTCGCCTTGTAAGGTTTGCCTTGACCTTGTTCCTTTGCCCTAGATTCAAATTTATTTCTATGTATTACAATTATACAGGGTGTTTCAGAATTCCCTGCCAACATTTTAGGCCATTGTTCCTGGACCAAAAACGAATATGAAAATCATAGTAATAAAGTCCAAATGCCGCCAGTTACCCACACAGCCGAAATTTTGTTTTTACACATATTAGCCCTAATTTTTATTTCCACGACGGATGGTTGTATTGAGTTCAGTTTTGGCATGAATCTTTATCACAAAAATGTCCAGTTCCAGAGAAAATAATTATTATTTTCCGATGTGTATTTTTAAAATGGCAGCCATTTTAAATTTGTAAGCTCAAATATCTAAAAAACGTAAGTTTTAAAAAATTTTTACTAGAGACTAAACAATTGACAAATAAAATTATGTAACTAAGGATACCAAGTTTGTAAGGATATGACAACAAATAAAAGAGTTATTGTGATTTTTCTCTTAAAATAACCTAAATTTGCATAAATTTTAATGCAAAATCATTGTTTTTCAGCAGAAAAATCACAATAACTCCGTTATTTGTTTCATATACGTCCTCGGAGTAAAGTGACGAAAATGCCAATCATCACTTTCCTTTAATATTTCTGTGCTTTTACAGTCAAAGTAAATAGACTTAAAATAAGTCAATGTATCGGATTGTTTATAAGTTTTTCGTTTTTGTTTTTTCGGGGGGGGGGCGTAATTGTGACCTTTGGCCTAGGGCGTCAAAAAGTGTTAATCCGGGCCTGCCCACCCCCCAAATACCAGATTTAGCATCAGCTGCTTATCATCAGTCTACCAACTCCAAATGTTGCCTGATGTTTTAACAAAACTAACAATCATTAATGGTATTAAATTACCTCTCTATTGTTATTTCGTTTATTTATGTAACATTTATAGTTTCCATAGAATAACAAAAACAAGATAGTCAGTGACTTTTCAGATACCCTGTATTTAATGTAGGCCTATGTATTCCCAAATAATGTCTGTTTTAACAGGAAATTGGATGCTTCATTGAACATTTTCAGAGAACTACTATCATTAGAAAGCTTAAATACGTTTTTAAAATAATAAAGTACTTTTATGTTATGCAGTAAATTTATAGTTTTATTGTTTGTATTTTGTCTTAGCAAATTATATTTAATTTTACAGAATAGTAAAATAAAGCTGAATAAAAAAGAAAGATCCATTTCTATCAAAGTTCCTCTTTTATTTACGTACGAAAAGAATTTTTACTGTAACACACGCGTTAGTACAGTAAGGTAGAATAGTTTTACTTAAACTTTAAAATAGGCTATACATTAACGAAAGAAATGTAGTACCGTATACGTTTATTATAATTTAGAAGTATATATTAATTTTTAACTATATTATACACTAACTAATAATCTTTAAAAAAACATATTTTATTTCTTTCAGAACTATGGATAAGTATAATATAACTTGTTTCTTAAAATATGCTAAAATTGATTCAAGAGACCAACTATGCTCAATGCTTAAAATGATAACAAAGGTAATTAAACAAATATGTTTATAGTAATAATACGTGGCTATTTGTTCTTTTTACAAAGCTATTAATTTTCTTTTTCTCACAGCAATCTCACACAACAAACACTGTTTTATACAAATAGCAAAATAAAAATTTTTCTACATACGTCCTCTTTGCGCACACATGGGTTTGTTATAAACCCACAATATTTGGCATTAAAAATGTAACCTAAATATGTTTAACCAAATAAGCAAATTTGGCACCCATGAATATATTGATGTTATTAATCTTCTGAGTCCTATGTACCTTTTTTTAGAACATGTATTTTATACAAATATAAACCTTAAGTTTTAATTGTTTTTAATACTCTCTACAAATCTTGGGTTAGTTTTATGTTCATTGATATCTGATCATGGACAGTACCAATTGATACGTCACACACATGAAAGACATTTCATAATGGTTTGTCTAAGCTGCAGTGGCTGTGTTTATTTACAATCAGAGCAATGTGAAAGTTTTCAAAATTCCCAATCGATATGTCAACTGCACAGTTTGTCATAAAGGTATTAACTGGGATAAAAATGCAGCCAAGAACATCTTGATACACTTTGTCCATTCGTCTTTCGTCGGTGGACAGGATTTTCAGCCATAAGGTCGAAAATCGTATTCTCCTAGTGGACTTGTTAGGACTCAGGAGGTTAAAGCAAAAAAAATCCAGTTACGAAATATATACAAAGCAAGTCCTGTTGGATGCCAGGCGAGTCAGCCGTGCGGGCCGGCCGGGTCCACTGATCGTCGCTATCGCGCCGAGCGCCGTCGCGTCAAACCCTGCCACGAGCCAAGTTTTTAGTTATCATAACGCTATGCGTTGCATAAAGTAAATTGTGTTATATATCATTGTAATTCTTATAAAATTATCTATATTTTTTTAATAAGCAATATTTGAGTAAAATGTAAGGTCTACGAGTAATTGAGACTTGAGGTAAAGATTGCACAACAATCAGATATATTTTGATAAATACCTCGGAAACTAAGCAAAATTTGTATAGTCATGTAAATATATTAAATCTTGAAAATTTTATTATCTTCAAAACGAAAAAAGATTTATTGAAATCGGGTGACGAATAACCGAGATATAACCTATCTATTATTAACATGCATCCGCCATCTTTAAATGGCTGCCATCTTAAAAACCGAAAATATTTTTTCGGATAATATGCATTTTTACTACCCCCATAGCTGTTCGATTCAGATGTATAAGTTTCATCGCGATCACAAAATTATACCTTTTTGGGACCTGGCACATGGACTACAAACCTAGTGTAAATATATCGAATAGTGTTGGAATACGTTTCAACATGAGTTGAGAAAACGTCTGAAAAGAGCAGTTTTCTTAATAAAGTGATACGAAAATCCTCCGGGTTTATCCAATACAAAACTTCTGACAACTGGCTGCATTTGTATACGTTTGTTACTGGTAGTTTTATCAGTGCCACATGTATCACATTGCAAGTTGTATTACTCATTTGATTTCTAATTGTGTAACATTCTTACTAAACCTCATAAGGCAAATTCATTGCTTGAACTCAGCTAGATGATGGCGTGATTGTTGAACGTATGTAACAAATGTAACATATATGGTGGAACTGCTGATGGCGTTATCTATCTTCATGTTTTACCTGAAATGGTCGATGGCATACTCAGCGAGAGTGTGGGGTTTCTCCCGGGGTTCGGTGCCGTTCATGTGTGGCGTGTACAGCTTGCGGCCTTGGTCAGCACCTTCTAATGAGAACAGGGCCTGCAACATGACAGAAATGATGACATGCAGCAGTGAAGAGAGAAAATATATTGATTAAGATTTGTATTGGGATTTACATTTTTTGTTAATTTTATTTTTAGGAACACTAGATTATTGGAAATTTTAAAATTTATTTTCCTTCCAGGTTGGATTAAGAAGCAAAATTGCTGATCAGGTTTTGCGAGTCATGAAAACATCCCAAACTGTAAGTATCTACTATAGTAAGATGCACAAAAATAGTACGATGGAAAATTTAAACGGCTGTGTCCCCCTCACCTTGCAATGTTGTCATTTGTGGTTATGTTTCCTATGTGTAATACAGTATAAAAATATGTTCAGAATAAATTTGGCAACAAGGTATGGCCTCTCATTGGACTATTTTCATGAATCCTACTATAGTGTTGTCCATATATGGTTCCTTACCATCAATTCTTGAGATGAACTCTCTACAGCAGATAGAACCCATAAGGACTATTAAAATTTTTTAAATGAGTTTTTAAATATTCTTGATGTTCATATGTTAAGATTGCAGGACTACGGACAACCAACAAATCATTCGGTGCTGTCACATTTCCAACATCAATTAAAAATACCAGAGAGTCTCGCTATTATGAAAATAATCACATTTCGTGAAAAAAAACATATTTTTCTTTACATAAAAACGGGGCCACACACACATTACAACCTACCATTGCCCCAGTGCCATCAGTATGTCTTTAAGGGGCTTTGTCATCTTCAGTAGCACATATACAGTGTGACGATGAGTCACTATATTTCAACTTTCATTAAATTTTGTATAATATTCTAATTTTGTAAATGTTTCTCAAATCAAGAGAGCAAACCTTTCCAAATTTCACAACTGTTAAAGCCTAGAAGTAGAACTATGATTGTTAGCAGTTTTATGTTGTATATTCTGACAATCAGCAGTTTGATTGGGAAACAACTTCTGAGGCATGGCCCCAGTACCAAGCACGTCCAATACCGAACGCCCCCAGTACCCATCGCCCCCAATACCATCGCCCACAGTACCCATAGCCCCCAATACCATCGCCTACAGTACCCATCGCCCCCAATACAATCGCCCACAGTACCCATCGCCCCCAATACCATTGCCCCCAATACCATCGCCCACAGTACCCATAGCCCCCAATACCATCGCCCACAGTACCCATCGCCCCCAATACCATCGTCCATGGTACCCATCGCACCCAGTACCAACCAGTATGTCATTGTGAGGCTTAGTCAGTGTCGGCAGCACGTAGACAGTCTCCGCAGGGAAGTCGCCTCTCTCCCCCGTCCGCTCACATCGCCCCACACACCAGCCGCTGTTCATCACCGTCTCTCCCGTGCTGTCGTCCTCCAGAACTATCAGGTCGCCCTTTCGGAAGCTAAGGAACGAAGAGCCCTCACCTGCACCAAATGATCATTAAATTATTACATACAGTAATTGGTTTTCATTTTACTTAGGGTTGAGTTTTTAAACACTTCACTGTAATGGAAATGTTTTAAAGTGGAAATTGACATTTGTATCTTTTTAGGATTTTTCAGTCGGTGATACTTATAGGAAAAATATTCCTCACAAGACTTTCATCCGCATGTGAGAAAGAAAATTTAACAACCATCACTTTATGAACTTTGTCACTTTATAATAATTAGAAAATGGCCAAAATTTGCACTTGGAATTTTATTTCCAACAGGAAAAACACTCCCCCACCCACCTATCCTTAATTCCCTTACCCTTTACTCATATCAAGTTGTTATATCCAAGAGAGTAGAGTTAAAACATCTCAATCCATTTTTAGATTCACCCTGAATTTTAAATTAGATAATAGCCCCAACAATTGTCCCACTTCCAATATTGTTGTTACAAGAGTTTCTCCAACACAAAAGCACAAACAAAAAAAAATCAAACAAATCACATATCCAAAACACAAATTGCACACACGGCACATCTCAAATACAAATGACCATATGTGTTGATGAAAGCAAAACATTTGGCAAGATAAATCTAATAAACACAAAACACTAAATAGCTAGAATGGTATTCAATGATTGTGATTCATTGATTATTTCAGCAGGGGAGGAATGGGTAAAAACAGCAAACTACTAAAATCTCTAGTTTAACCACTAACTGAACAGGATATAGTAAGCAAAAAAATTTTGAAAAATCTACAAATGTGGGCAAAGTGACTACTGACCGGGAGCCTTGTAGTCCTGCAGTGCGATTACGAAGCTGGACCTCTTCTTGAGGCCTTCCAGGAAGTAGACGACGAGGTCGCGGATGTCCTCCGCGTTGGGACTCTGGAATGTGAACTCCTCTCCGCGGACCGTTGACAGTGTGAACGTCTGCGTGAACACCTTGTTGGTTCTGCGTGAAAACACAAATTGACACTTCACACTTCCAACAAATCAGTGTTTGTACAAAACGGTATTGTGAACAGTGAATCTCAGATGGCTAAAACGTTTATTTCCATTTGACTCAATTTATCTTGGTTGGTTGAGTAAGAAAACCCAAAACCCAAATCACAATAAAATGAAAACCATTTTATAAAAAAGTATTCATAATACAAGAGAAGTACATATAGTTTTATTTTGAAGTACCATATTCAGTTGACAGTACTAGTTTTTTTCAGGTGAAACTTAAAAGTTAATTTAAAAAAATAAGAATTAACAAAGTTGCACTACCATAATTTATATGTGTTTTTTAAAGTTTTATTTACAATAAATGTTATTTTATTTACACTAGGAAAATACCTTTAATACCTTTATTGAAATGGCGACCTAACTCAATAGGTAGTTTAAAGCCAAGTATGAATGAGGGATGAGTGTAGGATGATTGTGGCGCGATCTTGTAGTCTTGTTACTGACTAAGGCTGACATTCTCCTTAGACAGGACTGTTAATTCATAGCCCAACAGCCAATGGTATCTAGGGACCTACAGTTTAACGTGGGATCCGAACCACAATTTCAACCTCCCATATACGAATTGGTCTAATTATGAGGATGATCTTTATGGATGAACTAGTATTCACTAGTGCGGACGTTAATCCTCACCAGAGAATATCGCATCCACAAGCCATCGCTCATAACTATCCACAATTCGTGACCTCCAAGTAGCTGGATTACAGGACGTCGCCACCGTCCCAGTCATTTATCCACTGATATAAAAACTGTTTACATCAAAGAGTAATTTCCCCCTTTCTCAAAATTTTTTTATGTATCGTATTCTCTGTTTTGTGTATGTGTCATTGTAACCATTCGACGACGACAAGATGTTTAGTAAATTTCAACTTCGACATTTTGAAGATTTGACAGTGAAAATCACATAGCGACACTTCTCGAAACACATTGTTCCCGAAACTAGTAATCAATCAAGAAAACTAGTTGGATTGACAACGGTTTTTAAGGTATTGTAACCTACATTATTATAGCTAGATCTCAAGATTGTAACAGGTATATTTTTGCAATCAACAATTGTAAGTTCCACATTTAAGAGTCCCATTGCACCAGAGTTATAACGGGTCCAGGCAATCGAGATTACCACGTTCTATTTCATTATATAGTTTACTGACTTAGAAAGTTTATTGATACACACTAGAAGCCACTTACTTATGACTAGCAACAGTGGTGATTTCTGGGAAGGAAAGTTCCAGCAACACTTGCTCCTGGTCGTCAACCACGTAAACTCCCGTCCAGTTGACGGCGATGATTACATCGTTCTTTGGCAGATTGGGACCTGTAGTGAAAACAACAATTTTTTGGGTTTATATTAAAATACAGAAGAGAGAAAGTATATAAATAAACTAATGAAATCAGTGAATAAATTGTATAGATTGATTGTATGATGAATAAACCAATCTTTTTTTACAAGAAATTAAAATGGAAGGTTTTCAATGTGTACAATTTTATTAAGAGTCAGATTCTCCTGCATAAATCTATTTTCAATGGGTTTTAATAATGATTTTCATTCGACCTAACAATATTTTGTTCTTTTTACGTTAAAAGTTGCCAAATACATGACAAAAATAAACATAATTTAAGAGTCATCAAGTGATGAAAACCAAAACGTTACAATGATTTGCCTGGAAGATTATAGGAAATGAAATTAAATGAAGAAAATTTTGGTTTTATTTTACAAACAAATACACAAAGCTTCTGAACTTGTTTTATGTGACTTATGCATGAAAAATAGGATAGTGAGGATTAATAAATATTCAAGAATAAGGTACAATCAATTGCAAGACCAAAAAAATTTATGATTTTAAGATTTTCAAATTATTTATCATATGTCTTCAAGTACTTGGGGGAGTCTAGCGTTCATTTACTTACAAAGGGTTTAAGGCGTATTTTGAATACTTTGTAAAAATATTATAATTAAAAAAGCTGTTAAAAATTGTAATTACTTATGAAATTTACTTACCTGAATTTCTATACGCTTCGTAAAATCGAGAGAACAGTAAAGGCCATTTGAACTTGGCATATCCAACCACATCTTCCTTGATCCTCAAAGCAGGTATCTTCTCTTTGAGGTAATAACTCTAAACACATCAAGCAAACAAGGATAATAGCATGCAACACAAACAATCAAAGGAAACAAATTAACAAAATAAAAATTAAAAAAAATTTACAAATGAATAAAAATGCACAAACATCCAATTTTTTTTAATGCAAATAATTAATGTTGCCAACAAAAAAGTACAAATTAAAATAAACAAAATATTACAGACTATTAGGTGAAGTCATTTTGATGAATAAGAGTAACTGGCTATCTTACCTTTTTGTAAGCTTGAACTATAAGCGTTGCCCACCGATCTATCGACTTCTCGGCATTTGTTAAACAATAGTCTGGAATGTAGTTGGGTAACAGGTTCAATAACCTCTCCATATTCAAATCTGACCCAAATTCAATAAAATATTGCTGGGCTGCAATCATGGCCAGATCTTCTTCCTGAAACAGATTTTAATTTGTTAAAATGTTATTGGAAAACGTAGAAAACTCTTTGTAAGTAATTCTTGTAATGGGGATGTATTCATTAGGTTTCAATTCTATAAACTAATATCTGAGCAACAAAAACTTGAAATTTTTGAAAACTGCAATAAAAATGTCACAATATTGACTTTTTTAAAGACTTTTGGGAGTTTGTACTTTAATAAACAACTTGGATCCTGCTCCAATCACAACAAAATTAACTAACTAATCAATGAGTTACTACAATCTTAACATAAGAATGGATTCTATGTATAAACTTGCCATCACACAAGAATCTTTAAGATGGTGATTAGAGGTCTGCGGGTAGTGATTTTTCAAGTCGGGTCGGTTTCGGGTCGGGTAGTAGATTAACATCAATTTTCGGGTCGGGTCGGGTTTGAACATTATAAGTTAAAGAAAAATTCGGGTTGGGCTCGGGTTCGGGTGTGTGAGTTAAAAAAATCTCGGGTCGGGTTCGGGTAGCCTATGTATGTTAAGAAAAAACTCGGGTCGGGCTCGGGTATTGTAAGTTGAATAACACTCGGCTTCGCTATTATTTGTAAAAAAAATGTCTAGGCCTAAGTTATTTCATTTTAAAATAATTGTTGATGTGCCTACTAAGCTTAAGTATAGTATTAATAAATACAAGGCAAAAACCTTCCACCTACTAAGTTAGGCCTAGGCCTGACAAAAGTTAAAAAAACTATAATGTCTTAATTTATTCTAGTATAAAAAGTTAAAAAATTCTCCTGAGCCAATAACCTATCAAGCTAAGGGTTCCTTTAGTCCTAAGTTACTTTACCCAATGTTAACTTTTTCAACAAACATGACACATATACAAACTATATTGTACACTGTTGATACTAAACAAAAACCACTTTTATAAATGTCAAAATACCCTAGATGCGAATTTTCATACCGTAGCCTATTTTTCTGCAGGCCTAAGTTACACAGTTATTTTATTATGGAAAGATTATGTGATTATGCTCAAACTTGGCCTTTCAATCAATATTGCCATATTCTATTTTCAAAACAGACTTAAAATAATTGCATTTAATTTCTGTTGGATTACTTTCAGCAAATTTGTTTCTTTGCTTGAGAGATTCCAAATAGCAGATGAATGCCCATCCACGACATTTTACACTTCCCAAATCTTTGGTTTCACTAGTAGGACTGTTAGTAGATACACTGACATTAGCATTCTCTCAATTCCGTGGTTTTTTAATTGTTATTTTTCATATCAGGAAAAATCCAACATCACATAAGTAACACAAATGTGAATTGAATAAACAAGAACGAGAGGAATACCATCTATCACTATCAAATCATCAATGCAGACGACGATTCGCACCACACCATACGACAAACATGGAGTACTGTAACTATAAAACTACATAGAGAATGAAGAAATCTCTCTATGAAGTATCCAACCATTGACTATGGATATCCAACTGTTACATCATCCAAGAAATTGTTTTCATTGGTTATCAAGAAATCTTAAATGTTTTGACAATTTGCAAGATGGAATGAGAAATAAATCTGCAATAAAACCAATTATACCGAATAGTCATATATTGATTATATTTCGTAAAAATATATACACTGATGAATTTTGTATTGTAAAAATAATGCAAACACTAATCCGTAGAGATTATTTACTTTTGAAAACATTTTGCTCTTGCTATTTATCGGTTATCGTGTAAATTCCTTAGTCAATGATAGTACCAATGCCACTGCTACTTGATTTCGGTTTGTACAGTTGGTGACGGTATTGGCTACGCCACAGTCTATCTTTCTGGCCTATGAGTGTGAGTCAGTCACGACACTGAGCAGTTCCTTTAGGTTAGAGTGAGAAAAGTATGCTAGCGCTACTGGTGTCTAAGCTTGCAACAAATGATTTAATGCTGTTTTAACTATTTTTTGGGCATAAAATAGTACTGTACTAAAGAATACAAATGTTCCTACGTCAAATACAATCTTTCATGATCAACATTGTATTTGTTTTAAATGGAACATGAAATTTGGCGCACCAAATTATCAACAAAACAAAATTGCTTACGTTTCTAGGCACCAGAGACCGCTAGCTTCTTTCAGAAGCCAACTTTTCATGTGTGAGTGTCGCGACTAGTAAGCTAAGGTATTTCCAGTTCATCCACATCCACCTCAGTAATGACTGACTGTTATGACCACTAGTCTAAAATAGTGTGTGGAACGATGCCCATTCCGTGAACGTTGTAATTCACAAATCTTGGCTGTAAAATAGTTTTAAAGACCCGGGTTTGTTTTTAATGTCCTGTCGGGTACCTACAACCCGATTTAATTCGGGCATTAGGTACCCGACCGACCCGGCTTAAAATAAAAGCCCGCCCGAATAAAGCCCGTGACGTGTCAAACCCGCCCGACCACTCGGGTTCACGCTAAAACCCGCAGTTACCCGAATTTTCGGGTACCCGCAGACCTCTAATGGTGATATATTTATTATTTTGGAAAGTGATCATACTTTACCTATCGTTATTGTAGTTTAAAACTAAATTATCAGTATTTGTTTCAAGGTTTTGAGAGTTGACTTAGTATTAATTTTTAGTTTTTCTTCTTACACTTTAATTTTTCTGGGAGTTCAGGGATTTATGGGATTACCATGAATGTTGACCGTTTGCTCTTGTCTGAGAATTTATAAAGTTATCAAGCTGACTTTCTTACATTCGGAGAGAAGGTTTTTTTGTTGGGGGGGGGGGGGGGGGGCCTTTTATGGACTTGTTGTGCGACTTTGTTTAGATCTGAATCTAGAGTAGCTCCCTCTCAAAAAAAATTGATTTAGTGTATTTTTAAAAGCTAAAGAAGATAGGTAATTTCCAAATATCACAGGCCTTATTTCACTGACTCGTATGGTAAAGGTGAAACATGAACATGGACAACACATTGAACATGAAAAAATCAAAATATATAAATAATGTATGGATTATTAATTTCTCCTTGGTGAAATTGTAACAAATGAAACAGTTTTCCTAAAACTTGGAATTCATAAATTGATCAAATTAGGCAGATTAAACTACAAATTAATTGAATTTAGGCAGCAACTAAACAACACACTGATATTGATGTTAACCCGGGACAACTCGCGCTATCGAAAGTCCCGCGGTCACTCGCGCCGTTAGAGCGCTCCTAACATTTAACAGCATCTTACACTTCAAAGTAATTATCATAATATTTGTTTGGTAGATGAAATAAATAAATCTCTACACATTTAAAATAAAATAATAACATATTTATTGTAATTTACAACTTTTTTTTACTCAAAAAGTAGAACTCCGGCAGTTCCGCGATCACTCGCGCCGTTAGAACTATACTAACATGGAGAGTCACGCGAACGCTCGCGCAGTTAGGCGGGCGCTAACAAGGGTGGAGGTGCGAGCCTTTTCCCCTCTAAAACTACCCTCCCCACCACACTACCCAACCCAAACTGCTGTAGCGGGTGCATAGAATACTGAGGAAAGCATTCTTAAAAGCTCAGTCGCAAGAAATCATTATTAAAAAAATTTTCTTCAGAGGAACTAAAAATGTTAGAATCAATCTAATAGCGCGAGTGATCCCGGGTTAAATAAAATCAGTACTAAAATTGTTTAAAACAAAATACGAATTTCAACCTGACTCACCTTGTCACACCTATACTCGCCGAACTTGACCCCGCGGACGACTTGTTGGTAGATGAGGTTGGTGGCGACCTGGTCCTCTGTGGGGTCGTGCCATGGGGCGAAGATCTCCTTGCGGAAGAACAGCCGCCAGGGGGCGTTGCGCTCCTGGGCGCCTTGCTCCTTGGCGTACTGCTCGCACTGGGAGATGGCGTCCATCACGTGGTCGCCCCCAGATCCGAGAGAGGAGACCTGCAAAAGGGCGTTAATTTGCAATCTATCTTTAGAACAGCCGCCAGGGGGCGTTGCACTCCTGGGCGCCCTGCTCCTTGGCGTTCTGCTGGCACTGGGAGATGGCGTCCATCACGTGGTCGCCCCCAGAGCCGAGAGAGGAGACCTGCAAAAGGGCGTTAGATTGCAATCTACCTATAGAAGAGCCGCCACGGGTGTTTTGTGCTCCTGAGCGTACTGTTCGCACTGGGATATGGCGTCCATCACATGGTCGCCCCCAGAACCAAAAGAGGAGACCTGCAAAAAGGCGTTAGATTGCAATATATCTATAGAACAGCCACCAGGGGGCGTTGCACCTGACCCCAAATTACAGGTTTGTAAACAATACATTACATACATAAAAAAAAAAACATATTCAGCTTGTTCTGAACAATGAAACAAACTAAAACAATGTCATACGTGCGACTTTCAGTTGGCCAGACTGAGAAGCCACACTATATGACTGAGGGCGTAGCTCAAAGAAATAAAGAGACATGTTAATATGAACCCAAATGTAATTAACAGAAATTAAACCAATACATATACCAACAAAAAAGACAATCTTTTCAATTAGTAATATAATGAATGATAAACAAATTTGAAAGGAATTTAACTTATTCATCAAATAAAGTTTAATATTAGGGTTAAGTAGACTGGAAATCACAAGGAAATAATTCAAACTTTTAAACTGGAGAAACTTTAAACAATTTATCAATTTTGGATAGTACCCCCTTAATTTAGAAAACCCCAAATAATTTAGACTTACCCCGGGCCCCAGGCCTTGAGCCCCATGGCCCCTCTGTCCTAACCCCTCAAACCTATACACTCACATCACTGCACTAGACTGACTCCCCCGAATCTAAGTCTGTTGACCTATTTAAGCCAGAGCTACCAATAGTTCAGCATAAACAATCTAGTGTTTAATAACAGTTCCAGCCTACTCATACAACAGCAAGCTCAAATACTTCCTCCTTACATTATACTTCCTTGACCTCACCTGAAACTAACAATTTAAAACCCAACAATTTATAAAACAATTTATAAAACAATATAAATACAGTTTCCCCCTTACAACAACAAATCACAGGCAAAGAATTTACCTTGTCGAAGAGCGCGATGTAGAGTGAGAAGCCGAACTGGTCCTTGAGGCCGATCTTGTCGCTGAGTTGGTTGCAGAGCTCACGAGCCGTGGTCGCCGAGTCGGCCAACAGCGTCTTGGTGTTGCCGTCCATGAACGTGATCGGCAGCATAATCGGCTTCTTGGACTTGGTGGCCTGTCGAGAGAAACGGTACACACAGTTTTAGAGGAATGAGTTGACATTATGTACTAGGTGAAGAAAAACAGGTTCTTCTTTGTTTTTCAGGAATAAGAGTGAACTACTTATATTTGTAATATTT
This sequence comes from Neoaliturus tenellus, assembly GCA_030545055.2. Classification (NCBI taxonomy): domain Eukaryota; kingdom Metazoa; phylum Arthropoda; class Insecta; order Hemiptera; family Cicadellidae; genus Neoaliturus; species Neoaliturus tenellus. The sequence goes on along the minus strand of CM061536.1, from coordinate 14,049,916 downwards.
TTAATAATATAACTTATTAACAATTAAGATTACCTTCATTATTAATAATAAAAATGTTGACATCGATGCACAATGAGATTAAAGAAATCAGAGAATTTCTAATTAGTAAAGTGGAACCTTCATATATTGAACCTGGAAGGGGAATGTGAAAACTTCCTAATATCAAGGTCATAGATATACCAAAGTTCATTATAGTGATTTTTTGTTGTCTTCGTTACACGGGGATTCACAACAACCATCCATTGAGTATTTCTGATAAGCTTAGCAATTAAGGAATAAATATGTATTTACTGTGATTAGATAACTTACATTTTGCCATTGTATAGAAGAATAACAGTTATTTGTAACATTATACGTTTTTATAAACCATTTCATGGAGTTTTAGTCACGAATCGTTTGAACTCAGTAATCCTTTAACAACCAAGTTCAACTACAACACACTTATAATTATAACTTTTTAACAAAGGCAGAACACTATCACAATGAGAGTATTCCGGGCGCCTCACCAGAGTTACCAAAAAGGTAACTGTCGTCTGCTAAACAATGCAAATGCCTTGTTAGCAGACGACAATTATCGTCTTGGTTATTAACAATTAAGATTACCTTCATTATTAATAATAAAAATGTTGACATCGATGCACAATGAGATTAAAGAAATCAGAGAATTTCTAATTAGTAAAGTGGAACCTTCATATATTGAACCTGAAGGGGAATGTGAAAACTTCCTAATATCAAGGTCATAGATATACCAAAGTTCATTATAGTGATTTTTTGTTGTCTTCGTTACACGGGGATTCACAACAACCATCCATTGAGTATTTCTGATAAGCTTAGCAATTAAGGAATAAATATGTATTTACTGTGATTAGATAACTTACATTTTGCCATTGTATAGAAGAATAACAGTTATTTGTAACATTATACGTTTTTATAAACCATTTCATGGAGTTTTAGTCACGAATCGTTTGAACTCAGTAATCCTTTAACAACCAAGTTCAACTACAACACACTTATAATTATAACTTTTTAACAAAGGCAGAACACTATCACAATGAGAGTATTCCGGGCGCCTCACCAGAGTTACCAAAAAGGTAACTGTCGTCTGCTAAACAATGCAAATGCCTTGTTAGCAGACGACAATTATCGTCTTGGTTAGTCACCGGTAACCCCGGTGAGGCGCCGGAATACTACCATTGATTGCATCCCGGGAACTTGATTGGTAACTACTGTTCACTGACCAGAGCCCAGAATGTCTTGTGTTTACTTAGCTAACAAAAGACAATTTCCATTTTGGTTGCTTACCATATCTTTTTTTCTTACCAGTTCAAATATATGGTTATGGTAATTTAACGCCCACAAACCACTGCAAAGTTACCCACAGGTGGCACTTATATTAGGATGCTACCAATAAAGGAACTGCAAACGCGGGAAACAAGAACACCACTGTGAACACAAAGGAGCATAGACACGAGACTATAGGCAACATCTGTCTGTAGATTGGAATGTTGTAAAACAAAGAAAATGGATGAGTTTGATGATTCAATTATTTTTTCTCATTTTAACTTCGGTATGTTGAGGTTTTGTAGTCAAATCTTTGTGTGTAGAGGTTCTTAGATTGTGTATTGTCACCACCAAAGTTTGAAATACTGAGATTATCCTGGCTATCACTTAGGCAGGTTCAATGAGAATGGGAAAACTTTGTTACATCCAAGAGTTTGATATATTGAGGTTCGATATATCAAGGTCCCACTGTATCTTTTGACCAGATTTGTGATGATTAGCCTAGAGACTGAACGGTGTCCAGGTTTGTGAAACTTCCAGGTTATCAGGAAAGGAAGAAGAAGAAGAAGAAGAAGAAGAAAAATATGCTTTATTTTCAATTAAACATGATTACAAAATTATATCAATTAGCCTACATGTACATTACAACAATGGTTATTTATTAACCGTCTGTTGTGGTTGGCACAAAAAATAGTTAACAAAATGTCATTTCTAGGATAAAAACATGCAGTCGCTTTGGAAGCTATTATAAGCAAAACAGAACAATATAAATGTGTAAAATTAAAAAATATTTAAAAAATAATAAGTTAAAGTCTCTTTATGTTTGCATTTGTCCAAATTACAGTATCAATATAAGAATTAAATGAAATACACAAAATGTTTTTATTCATTACTTATTTTTTAAATTTGGGAAAAAAGGAGAACTGATTTGGGTAATTTTAAGTCTAGCCAAAGTTAAATTCTTGTATAAAACCCCACCTATATTCCCATGCAGTTCTAATATATTTAGATAACAACCGCCAATTCCTTCCATTCAAATAATCAATATATTCTATTTCACTTAAGGACCTTTTTCCAAAAAATATATTTTTTAAATGCATATAAGCCGGACATCTATATATATAATTCCGTAAGCGAATCGGTCCCCACGAAATATCTCGAGTTAGAAGAAAGATAGGATAACGTATGATGGCTCATTTTAAAGCTTGAGGGCCAAGGACGCAAGGAAAAATACCAGAATTATCAAAAGTTACCTGGTTTTCGCCCCATTGGACCTTGAAGTTCTAATGTTAATCTAATGGGAAGACGATCTTAAGATCTACAAGTGTGATAAAGCAGATGTTCCAGTGTTTTATCATAAACTCAGCTGATTATTGAGCGGATATTATGAGTTAAGATAACGGTATTGTTATATCTTTTTAAAATTGGCACTGTACTATAAAAAAGGAGAACACTAATAGTCATTAACGGATTATTGGTCCACAGGAGATTTTATCTTCGTGACCCCATCTATGCCTATAAGGAAACAGGAGTAGGATGATTTCCTATACTGAATATACCGAAGTAAAAATTGGCTATATAAACTACATTATGCAAACTACTGATATTGGATAACCTGTCTATGAGGAATATTTTGTTTTGGTTTTATCCATTCTCTGATTCTTTTGTACGTAGGTCGTATGCAAACAAAAAACACCCGTGAATCCATTAAGACGGGGAGCTTTTCATGTAAATGATAGTGTGCGAAAAGTAACAATATATCACTACGGTACCTAAGTGTTCATTGACGAACAGACAAAATAGACTATAATCAAAGTACGAGGGACGTCGGTGGCACGGAGGGTAAGGGAATATGGGAGAGTCATGGGGGAAAATGGGGGGGGGGTGCACAAGGAGCACAAGGAGCACTAGGTGCGTCGGTGGCAAAAGGGGTAGGCAGGCAAGGGGGGGGGGCACCGGGGCCATGGGGAGCAGCTTTATCAATAGTGGCACGGAAACTTAGGGGGCCCGGTTGCACGTGGGGGGGGGGAGGGTTGGAAGGCACAATGGGCACTAGAGGAGTTGGTGACACGAGGCACGGGAGGAGATGGGCATGTGGACACGGAGTACCGTGGGTGCGGGGTCATGGGGCACGATGATTGTCGGGGGCACTGGGGTTAAGATGAAATGAAGAGCACGGTGGAGGCATGGGGAACATAGGAGCACATTGAGGAACGCATGAGGGCAAGGGAGCATGGAGGTGGGCAAAGGGGGGGGGGGGGTGGAGGTGGGGGTTCGGGGGTGCTGGGTGTACGGGGCACTCTGGGTGGCATGGAAAAGCACTGGGATACGTTGTGGCGGGGGGCACGGGGGCCACGGGGAGCAGCTTCGGGCATGGGGGCACGGAAATAAAGGGATACCGGGAGCACGGTGCGACGCTTGGATGGGAAGGCACAATTTGCTCCAGGAGCGTTGGTGGCACGAGGCAACGGGGGGCAAATGGGCATGGCGGCACGGGGGAGGCTTTGGGGACATATAGGGCATGGGGAACACGGAAATGAACGGTGAACCTGTGGAGTACCGTGGGTGCGGGGGCATGGGGGCGAAGGTGGAGGCATGGGGAGGAATGGTTGCCATGGGGGAACGGGGGTATGGGGGTATGGGAATGGGGGCACAAGGGGTACTAGAGACGTCGGTGGCACGGATGTTGGATGGGCGTGGGGGGGGCATTGGGGAGAAACGAGGAACATAAACATGAGGCACGGGGGTCACGGGAGCACATGAGGAGGGGGTGCGGGCATGTGGGTACGGGAGAATGGGGAGCACAGGGGCATAAGGGGACAAGGAGTACGAGGACATTAGGGTCCCCGGGCAACGGGAGCATAAGGGTACAAGAAGAACGAGTCAAGGGAGGTGCTCGGGGGCACGGGGAGACATAGGGTCACGGAGAGTGTGGGGAATGGGGAACACAGGTGTCCAGGGAGAAGAAGTGTACAGTATGAATGGGCTTATGTTGTATTGAACTATTCTTTTTACTTGAGTTACAAACTCATCATGAACATGTTTAAGGTTAAAACTATTTTTATCGCGTTCGGTAGTTCAATAGTGCAATAATTTGTCTTTTTCCACAAAATAGACTACTGTATTTTAAACAGAATAAATTATTGGTAAATTAGCTGATTTGATATCGCCAAAAAATTTCATCAAGATTAGGAAACATTTTATTAGAAACTCCAAACGTGTAAATTCACGCTACAGCTTGTGACGACTTTCTCGATAAAGAAAATAATTTATTAAAATGAAATTTTCTTTTCGGAGAGCAGTCGCCGCAGACTCTCACCTCACGGATTCACCCAAGTCGCTAGCTGGGTTTACTCCAGGGTTCACCAAATCAATAAATTTTGAATGGTACAGATTTTTAATAAAACTTATAAAATCCAAAGGGTTTCACAGGTGTGGGCTCAGTACCGGTAGTATCAAATAGCGTTACTGTACCCTCATCATCGCTCACACCTGATATGAATGCCAATTAATAATTTTGAAATTTAAATTTAACTTAATGTTGGCTGGGTGGGTTTAGAGCCAACCCGTTCCCCACACCGACAAACACCCACACACCCGGTCCACGCTCCGGTACCGACAGGTCGCTGCGTGCCTGCACGGACTTGCAGGTGACGGCCTCGTGGCGGGTTTGACAACGGTTTGACCAACAATAAAAAAAAGGAAAAAATCAGCCAACCCCCCTCTGGAGGTTTCAAAACTAATCTAATACAGATAATAAATTTTACTCTAGCTACGGTAATAATTATAATTTCCCAGCACCAAATATATTTCCGGCACCCCACACGACAAAGCCGCTGGAGTTCAACTAAAAGGTGCAAATAAAACGTAAAACTAAAACTAAACCGCAATCAACTCGGATTGCTAAAATATAAAAATGGAAATAAAGTCACTCAGAACTAACTTGTTCCCTAAATAACCGTGTTGGCTACTTACACAGAGAGCTGTAGTAATCCGTAGCACACACTAAGGACCGGGAATAACTATAACGTTCTGAACGCTAGAAAGCCGCAGGACAGAATGAATATCCTACTTTCCGCTCCATCCCCGAACCCTCCCCTCTTTGGAGGGGCGTTGGAGGGGTAACAGCTGATCGGCAGTCCACAGCTGATCGAAGGGGTTTTACTAAAGCTGCGACGTCATAGCGGCAGTCGAGCCTTCACCTATTGTGCGAGGTTATGTTACTGTTTGTCAACACGTTATGCCGGCTATCCCGATACTTAAAAAGTATAGTTTTCGCCTTGACACTTCACCGCTGACAATAAACAGTTTTCGTACATAACCGGGCGTGACTTCAGATAGTGTGAGTTAATGTGAGTTTACGTGAACTGGTGTTCTCAATAGGTTTGGACTCGATGCCGGCAATGACCCACAGGTTAGTCTAAAATGAAGGAGGATGTTTACCCAGCAGTAACCTAACTGCATATTACCAATTACCACCTTTACCCTACTAATAAAATCAACCAAGGCTCAGACCCAACTTAAGTAGAACATAGGCTTAACCTAGATTCTGATCGCTAGGCCTAGGCACTTGGTTTATTACCAGTAGGCTAGGCTAACAGAGGTTTTGCACCCCCCCTCCATTTTAGGTCGTTACACCCCCTCCTCACTTCGGGTGACAAAAAAACAATAAAAAAAAAGACCAGCACCTCGGGCCAAGAATAAAACACGGATGGGTGCAAGCGGTTTATTACCCAACCACAAGCAGAAACAAAAGTTAAAGAAAAGGAACGAAAAAAACAACTTCTAACGTAACAAAACAAAACACTTCAAAACGAAAATCGTCCTCTTTACATCCCGAGGTTCTCTCTCAGGAGCTCCGGACGGATACGGATGCGGGTCCCATCCGTCAGGCGGATCCTCCACTTCCGGTTCCTCCGCTGCCGCCGGTTCAGAGGGGTTTCCGACGCGGCCAACCGGTCCACCACCTCCTCCGGGAATTCAAAGTCCAAAGATTCCTGTGGTTGGCGGCTCTCCTCAGCTGAAAGGGCTGAGACCGCCGCTGCAAAAGGCCTGGTTCGACCACCCTGCCCTAGGGGCATAATCACCCTTTCGTCCACTTGGACCAAGCCCAACTCCCGGAGACAGCGCATACCGAGGATCAGGTCATTCGCTAGGCAAGGTATGTAATAAGCGTCCCACGAGTAGGTTGTACCACCCACTGTACCCGAAAGCTCATACATAAACCCGGCCTCTTTGGTGGATCCATCGGCCATCTTCATGGTTGCCTCCACCTGACAAGGTTTAACACCCTGAGCCGACAAGAGCTCCGCCACACGAGACCCGATCAAGTTCACACTGGCTCCTGTGTCTACTAGGGCCTGGAAGGTTTTGCCAAACAACTCCACCTCCACAAAGGGTCTTTCATCACCCTCGGGTTCCCCAGACACGGCACCGGTGAAGTTCTTTATCCACTCGAGCCACTTGAACCATTCCCCTGAGGTCGAGTTTCTTCGGACGCTCCCGGACTCAGCCGACCTCCCTGGCTCTGAGTCCGGCTGGCGTTTCCCGCCCGACACCCGCACCGGGAACTGGTGACTCCCTCCCGTTTGCAGTAATAGCACCTTCTCCTTTTGGGTTCAGGGCATTGTCGAAAACCATGACCGCGGCGATCGCAGTTGAAGCAAGTCCAATTCCCGCTTACTGCAGCGTTGTCTTGCTGGCTGGTACGCGGCCGACCACAGGGTTCAACCTGGCCACCCGTGGCTACTTGTCTACCACCCGTTAGAGCCTTAGCCTTCCCGCCGTTCCGGTTTCCACCTCGAACGCGAGTGACCACAGCGACTGGTTGGTCACCTGAGCCGGTCACCCCGCTGTGAGGCTCCTTAACGGGTTCTACCGCGGCATGGTTCAGAAGCCGGTCCTGTTTACGCTTGTGGTCGTAGGCGGTCTCCGGTACTAATGCCAAGTTGGGTGGGGGAGGAGGACGGAACGTACTTAGATCACGGAGGTAGGCCTCATAATCCTCTGCTAGGCGGGTCAACTCCGGGATTGTGGCGAAACTACTGCGCCGTACCATGAGTTTGTACTCCGGCCGCATGTTCGTGTAAACAAGATTCAGCTTTCTTTGCTGCGAGTAATCACCGCTACGCCGCATCAGGGTTGTGATAGCGGTTAGGTAGTTGCGGAAAGGTTCCTTTTCACCCTGTGTCTGCTTCCGAATCTCGTCTTCCAGATAGCGCTGGTATCCGGGTGGGAAGAACTGGGTTTCAAAATCAACCCTGAAGTCCTCGAATCCGAACCAGGAACCTTTCATATTGCGATACCAGAGGAGGGCCTCCCCTTGTAACAGTTCCGGAATGGCTCTCAAGACATCCTCTGATGACAAGGAGTAGGTTTCAACCAGCTCCTCTAGTCGCTCTATGAAAGAGACGGGATCTTTTCTCCCATCGAACCGTAGGTTCCACTTCCGAACTGCGGTGCAGATCGAAGCGAAGCCGTTCCTGCCCCCACTAGTTAGGCCGTACTCAGGCCTGCGGTCACAGAAGGTTGATGATGCACCCAAGAACTCATCAAGCCTTGGGTTAAGGTATCCACCTCTCTGTGCCACCCCTTCGCTGGGGATGGGGTTCGCTGGGCCTGTGGATTGACCCTGCCCGATTGGCCAGGTCCGGTCGTCTGCTGGGTGGCACTGGCTAAGAGGCACGGGGTGTTGCCACCCCCCCTCTGGGGCAGACTGAGGCCTAAATTCAGTAGTCACCCTCTCGGGTATGAGAAGGTTGTCTTTCCTACTGTAGGGCAGCTGGGTTACGGACCCCGAGGCCACCGGACGTTGCTGTCCCAGGTTCGTCCTAACACCTCCTATGTTGGGTCCCCAATCGCCCGCAAGGGTGTTCGATGGGTGGACTATAGGAGGTTCGGTCCGCGCAGCCACTGGGAATGTCCTCGCAAAGCCTTCGCTGAAGGTCACTCGCGTACCCACAGGGTCCCACGGAGTCAGTTGGTTTTCACCCACTGTCCGCTCGGCTGGCTTGCGTGAGGTCTTGAGCACCTCCGCCAGAGTTCGACGAACTGTCCCCGCATCGGCCCCCGGCGCCAAACCAAGCATCTCCCGAATGCTGGTCAACTCATCCTCCACCGTCGCTGTCCGCACCTCCCGGTCACTCAAGGTAAGTGTTGCAGGATTCGAGTCACCCCCACTTTGGCCCACCTGAGGAACGTTCGTCACTCCCCGGTTCTCAGTCGTTACCCAAGTTGGGGGTTGGGTCCCGAATGTGGACTGCGCTTGGGTGAGGTAGGGCCATGGGCTCTGTGGGTCACGCCAGAACTGGCAAAATCTTTTCCGCAAGTCCTCTACCCTGCCGCTGGTGTCCAATCCGAACCGTTCCATCTCCTTGACTAGATCCTCTCTTCGCAACTCATGGATCCAGCCCACCCTTGGGTCATCGTATGGGGACCTCAAGCGTTCACCCACCGTGGTAGGCGGGTTGGTCAAAGATGAGGTCGTCCTAGTCTGACCTTGGAAGAGGTCTAACGGCCTAGAAGTTACGGTGAACACACCAGCGCATGTGGTCACCGTAGTTTGGTCAACGGATAGCTGATCCTCCGTTGCCGAGGTTGTTGGTGTGCCGGTCATGGTTCAGAAACTAATTTAGCCTACACTAAATGTTAACCTCAGTAACAAAATTCTACACCTGGGACCAAAAAAATACAACACACACTAAAATTACTTGGTGTGTTTTCTAATGGCCAGACCAAAATTAGATGCAATATTCACCTACTAGTACCAACAACACGGCTGTTTCGAACAACAAACTCGTTTTATAGTAGGTTTCAGTCCCACAACCAAATATTAAAATTTGATCATTAATTATAATGCTAAATTTAATTAACACTGTCCAATTTGTTTGGGCGCCATTTACTGTGACGACTTTCTCGATAAAGAAAATAATTTATTAAAATGAAATTTTCTTTTCGGAGAGCAGTCGCCGCAGACTCTCACCTCACGGATTCACCCAAGTCGCTAGCTGGGTTTACTCCAGGGTTCACCAAATCAATAAATTTTGAATGGTACAGATTTTTAATAAAACTTATAAAATCCAAAGGGTTTCACAGGTGTGGGCTCAGTACCGGTAGTATCAAATAGCGTTACTGTACCCTCATCATCGCTCACACCTGATATGAATGCCAATTAATAATTTTGAAATTTAAATTTAACTTAATGTTGGCTGGGTGGGTTTAGAGCCAACCCGTTCCCCACACCGACAAACACCCACACACCCGGTCCACGCTCCGGTACCGACAGGTCGCTGCGTGCCTGCACGGACTTGCAGGTGACGGCCTCGTGGCGGGTTTGACAACGGTTTGACCAACAATAAAAAAAAGGAAAAAATCAGCCAACCCCCCTCTGGAGGTTTCAAAACTAATCTAATACAGATAATAAATTTTACTCTAGCTACGGTAATAATTATAATTTCCCAGCACCAAATATATTTCCGGCACCCCACACGACAAAGCCGCTGGAGTTCAACTAAAAGGTGCAAATAAAACGTAAAACTAAAACTAAACCGCAATCAACTCGGATTGCTAAAATATAAAAATGGAAATAAAGTCACTCAGAACTAACTTGTTCCCTAAATAACCGTGTTGGCTACTTACACAGAGAGCTGTAGTAATCCGTAGCACACACTAAGGACCGGGAATAACTATAACGTTCTGAACGCTAGAAAGCCGCAGGACAGAATGAATATCCTACTTTCCGCTCCATCCCCGAACCCTCCCCTCTTTGGAGGGGCGTTGGAGGGGTAACAGCTGATCGGCAGTCCACAGCTGATCGAAGGGGTTTTACTAAAGCTGCGACGTCATAGCGGCAGTCGAGCCTTCACCTATTGTGCGAGGTTATGTTACTGTTTGTCAACACGTTATGCCGGCTATCCCGATACTTAAAAAGTATAGTTTTCGCCTTGACACTTCACCGCTGACAATAAACAGTTTTCGTACATAACCGGGCGTGACTTCAGATAGTGTGAGTTAATGTGAGTTTACGTGAACTGGTGTTCTCAATAGGTTTGGACTCGATGCCGGCAATGACCCACAGGTTAGTCTAAAATGAAGGAGGATGTTTACCCAGCAGTAACCTAACTGCATATTACCAATTACCACCTTTACCCTACTAATAAAATCAACCAAGGCTCAGACCCAACTTAAGTAGAACATAGGCTTAACCTAGATTCTGATCGCTAGGCCTAGGCACTTGGTTTATTACCAGTAGGCTAGGCTAACAGAGGTTTTGCACCCCCCCTCCATTTTAGGTCGTTACAAGCTTGAGGAAAATACAGTAATGCTGCAAGGAGGATAAATTGAAACTTATTTTTGGAGACAACATCACCATTCTTATTGTTAGGGGCCTTTGCCCCTACAAGCCACTAGTATAGCTATAAAGTGGTAAGTTGTTTCATTTTCGTTTAAATTGCACATAGAGCATGTATAATTTCTATCAAGCCATGGTTTGAAATTTAAGTTGATCAGCTCAGCTCGAGCTTTAATGGCCCAAGAGATAACGTTGATATCGCTATCGTGCAGCGGACTCCTGTCGCCGAGGTCAAGGTCAAGGGTAAGCAGCTGCCGGTGATACAAGGACGTGCGAGCCCTACCTACACACTCAGCCCAAAACAATGTTTTAGCCCCCTCTAAAACCTTCGCTAATTGCACAGCTACTCCATTTACATCATCTGATTCGAAATTTATATTTTCGTTAAATTTTTTCGCAAGGATTTTCCAATCATGACTCCAGAATATGTTTTTTCGTATTACTTGTTTAGCTAGCACATTCGGCAATCGATAGTTTGGCAAAGACAAAATTTTAATTATGTAATTTAAATTTAAACTGATAGTATGGAAAAATAGTTTTTCAAGCCCGGTTTCTAAATGCAAAACATAATTTGGTGTGTTGTATGGCAACTTAAATAACTTTTTTACAAATAGTTTTAAAACAGATTCCACATACTCACTTTCCACATTCCCCCAAACCTCGGCTCCATAACGAACAACTGATTTTATTACTGAATCGAAACATTTGAATTTGCTACTTATGTTAATTTCCCTGTTCTTCATCAAATTTTCCCATACAGAATTTAAAGCAAATTTTGCGGTACTAGATTTTTTTTTAAATGAACGTTCCATGATAAATTACTTGTAAAAGTCACTCCTAAATACTTGTAACTGTTTACCACCTCAATTCTCTCCCCTTTATACCACCATTTGTCACCACCTCACAGTTTTCCACCATTTCTAAAAACCATTACTTTAGATTTGTTTAAATTTACATGCAAATTCCAGGTTTCACAATACTTTTCTAAATTCGTTATCATGTGTTGCAAACTGTAGCTGTAGGGGCCAGCAAAATTATGTCGTCAGCGTACATCAGAATGTTGATTTTGTTACCCTCAAAGTTACAGCCCCCTCCCAACGCCCCTGGCAGGTCGTTAACAAATAAAGAAAACGTTGTAGGACTACTGATACAGCCTTGGCGCAAGCCTACGGTAGTGTGAAAACTCTCCGTAACCCCGTCTTTACACCACACTCCTGCGGATGTGCCAGAATAATAATCTTGTAAAACAGAGGTTATTTTTGTTGAAACACCCAAGCACGATAACTTAAAAATTAGAGCTCTGCGATCAATTATATCAAATGCTGATTTGAAGTCTACAAAAAATGCGTACAGTCTGTCACCTTTCCACGACAACCTTAACTTTATCATGCACGATAAATTAAATATGTTATCTACAGTTGAATAACCACTACGAAATCCTGCTTGAAACTCTGTCATTATTGAATTTGAATCCACCCATTTTTTAACTCTGTTATTTAATAAAGCTATAAAAATTTTCCCTATACAATCAATAAAAGACAAACCTCTATAGTTCTCAACTGAATTTATATCTCCCTTTTTATGTAAAGGAAAAATTATTGATCTTTTAAAGCTATCCGGTACTTTCCCACTTTTGTATATGTTGTTAAAAATTATTAATAGATTACATAAAAATGCATTTTGAGCATGCTTGTAGAATTCATATGGCACTCGGTCAGGGCCTGGGGCTTTATCAGCTTTGACACTTTTTAAAACCGCGTACAACTCCGATATCTCAAAATCACAATCTAATCTTTCATTCCTTATCAGTGGCATTGCGTAACTTATATTTCCTGCCAGAAGCGGTGGGTTTAGCAAATTCCTAAAATGTTCTACCCATTTATCAGGTGATATGTTTCCCACTACGTTATCTCTTCTAGTTTTAATTATATTTATCGCTCTCCAAAAGTTTTTGCTGTCTGAATTTTCATTTATGTTTTTAATAATCTTTTCAAAGTATAACCTTTTTTTATTTACACACAATCATTTGAATTTATTCTTCTCTGATAAGTATTTTGTTCTAATGAAATCCGAATTAGTCTTGCGAAACAAATTTAATAAATTAAAAATTCGCCTTCTCACCCCCAAGCATTCGTAATCAAACCAAGATTGCTTTCTGACAAAAAATGTGTTTGTTTTCGGTTTACAAGTTTGTGAGGCTGAGAGCTGAATACATTTAATTATTTCGTCTATATTTTTCTGAGAGTCGTTTGAATGTTCAAAATGTTCAATGTTGTCTAAAACACGATTCTTATAATTTAATTCATCCGCTTTCCCCCACTTCAGTTTCGGAAGCAGCTGCAAGGTGGCGACATCTCCCCCCTCCCCAACCCCGGAAACAGGGCCGCCAGCACTGATAACAACTTCTAGCGGTAAATGGTCGGAGCCGGGGATCACACATTCGTTGTAGGCAGGTGACTGAAGCCGCTGCAAAGTCAATGACCGATGTGCCCATCGGCCCTATAAATGTAAATTCACCATGAGGATCACCTGGAGCCCTACCATTTAAGATTACTAAACCATGATTGTTAAATAACTCTAAAACTTTTCTCCCTCTCGTATTTACAACTAGGTCTTTTGAATTCCTCTGACTACTAAAATTTTTATTTAAATTTTCCATGAAAACTTCCGAAAAATTTTGCTCATTTCCTAAGCGCCCATTCAAATCTCCTAAAATAATTAAATTTGGGAAACAGTTTTCAATTAAAAGCGACTCCAGTTCTCCAAAATTATTCTCCCAATTGTTAAAATTCAAATAAACAGGCAAAATTGTTATTTTTTCTTTACCATTACTAATAACTACTTGAATAATGGTAAAATTTTCTGTTCTCAAAATATTAAGATTCTTGGCAAAGGGTGAATCTAGGTTTATGGCTACAATTTCACCACCTATACTTCTGCCATGGACAAAGTTTCTAGTTGCAAAACTAAAGCTTAAGTTAAAATCCTGTAATTTTTTAATAACAATATTTTTATCCTGCTCTTGAATAAAGGTCTCTAACAAAATAACTAAATCATAATCTCTCAATAACTCTAAAAAAGAAGAATCACTAACCTTGGCTTTCAATCCACTACAGTTATAAACAAAAATTTTTAAATTACATGCTAATAGTCTTTGTACTTCTTCTTTCCCTCCGTCCGGATGCTGATTGTCTCTGGTTGGATTGGCGGCTCCCTCTCACGCCTCGGCCTGGGATGCTGCGTTGTCGATATCGTCCGTCTCTTGTACCTGGGACAACCTTGGCAACTGCGACGTCCCGGAAGTGTTGAACTGCTCTAGGATCGGCGAGTGGGTCGTCTCGTCAGGCCTCTGTGATGTCTGCTGCTTGAGTCCGCCCAGGAAGGTTGAGAAATCATGGCGAAACATTTCTTTTAGCTTCTCTGCTCCATCCAACTTTCCTGCCATTAGTTTCCCAGATTCCCATGTCATTCTGCAGCCTTTTACAAGCAGATGGTCGTGTATCAGCGGGATTCTCAGCTGCTGGCCAGCGACGCGCTCAATCTCCTTCCTTATAGACGACAAAATCGTGCGCTTGGCTCGCACCTCCTTCGGAAAATCACGGTGTACAGTAATGCCTGTCCCCTTTAACTCCCTCGAGTGTCTCATAATATAATCAATGTCCGGGTCATACGGTATGTGTGCAATTATAGCTTTATGGTCCCTGCCAAGAGTGTGAGCTCTATTTATTACTATCTTGCCATCATCCTTGAGAACTTGTCTGAGAAATCTAGAAACTATATGCTTACAGTCAGGTCTATTCCCACTCCAGTGAAGCCCACGAAAAATAAGATTGTTTCTTCTAGAACGACCTTCTAGGTCTAAAAGCTTAGACATTATGACTTCCTCCTGAATTTTTAGGTTAGTTATTTCTAGCTTCAGCTGCCTATTTTCCTCAGTTAGGCTAGTTAATTTTCCACTGACACTAGATAGATCGTCTATCAGGAAAGGAGTTAACATATATAAAACCACAAATAGTTTATGTTATTCTTAAAAATACATTCATTTATTTCATAATGCACATAATACAGTAACTAAAAACTAACACATCAACTATTGAAACAAACTTAAAGAAAACCAAAGTTCAGGCCTATGCCATGGCGTTTTAGCGCTTTGAAACAAAGAGAAATTTACTTCTCTAGCAGGCTTCTCGGGTTATCCACTATTCCACGTTTGCAGCAAAAACGTTTGTATTCTACTATACAAAAGCAAAATACTAAAAAAACCATGTAAAGTGTTTTAACACATTATTGTAATTCACCTAGAAGAATATTGATATTTCTAACCACTTTACATATTGAATGTCATTAAATTGATAAAACTTAATTTCTAAGAATATGCCTATTTGTGCTACTGATCTTAAAATAAAAAATAAAAAATGGAAATCAATAAATTAACCTAATTGGTCTTTCAAATAGAAATACCAACAACAAAGAAGTCATATCTGTCATCGTCTCATATCTGTCAACAACATGAATTTCTTTGATTCAATGAACAATAAAATGACTGACGTCAAATTTGTACCTGCAATTCCAGCCAGCTAGGCGGCTGGTTTCGCGTGCCGTTATTAAACGTTCGCTTCAGCCTATCCTCGCAGTAGGGCGCGTAGCCAGGTGGACCCTCTCGGATAAAGGCTCGCAGGTAATTGACGAACTTCTCCGACGGGGCGAAACACCCGACACAGAGTGACAGCAAGATCCAGCCTCGAGCGTGCGACGACTTGGACGGGTTGTTGGTCAGCTGCTTGCAGATCTGACAGTAGATCTCGTCCCTGGTGATGATGAAACTGATTAAAGCTGGATGGAAAGAGGTTAGAAGGCTCGTTATCTGTTTGAAATTAGAGGTTGAACACAATCAAACAGTTTTGTAAAGGTTCACGCTTTTATAGAAACTTTTATGTTTTATTGTTGTGCGTTACGAGAACTAAAAGTCTCGTAGGACATTATTACATCTGTGCTGTACGAGGTCTTTAGGTCTCACTGCGCAGACAATCTTTTGGGCATCATAACCTAGAAACGAATTGAGCCAGAGAACTCTGTGGAGTATTTTAAGAACTAGAACACTGTTGACTCAGTTCTGCCTGCTCAGTTCTTGAAAATTGGTTTTTTAATATTAGCAACATATTTGAATATTGGCACGTAATTCAATACAAACAAAATTTTGTTTACAACTGTTTATTTTGTAAAAGAAAGAACAAATGCATCATAATGAATGAGAGTATGTGGACTAAAAAATTTCAAGTAATAACATTGATTATGTTGACCAGCTCACAATTGTTTACAGTTCAAAACCAAATATCATAGTAAACAAACTTTTAGAAGTGAAAAACTAACACTCAACGTAGCAAAACACATGAACAAAGCGTGAAATATTAATGGGAAAACGTAAACTACTAAATTTTTATCTGAGGTCCTGAGAGGCTATTTCGTATATTTTAACATTTATTAGTTCAGTGCGTTACGAGACCTATAGGTCTTGTGGTTTATATGGTCAGTAAAACAATAAAGCAATACTCAAACTTTATGTATCTCTTTGTTTCATGACTCTATGTCGATTTTACATCAAATTATGTCGAATTACCAAATTGGAATATGAGACAGATTTTATGTATGACAGTGCAGATTTAGGTTATGTTACGAGACCTCAGGATCTCGTTAAGCAGTCAATGTGTTAAATTGTGTTGAAAGGATTCAGCTGGTCTTAGTAACAAAGCAACACTTGCATGCAAACTTAATGCAGCTGATGGACTTGTTCTTCATTTGTACTTTAACTAACATTGGCACTTTAGGCAGCGTAGGACTAATCAACTTAGTTTTGTGTGATGAAATAATTAATTAGTGGCAACAGAAAATTGAACTAATGTCACAAAATATACAACAAAAGTTGATTTTTGACCAATTATTAAGCAATAAACATTGTTTTAAACACACATGTCGTTTGAAATACGATAGAGATTTGATTATTCTAACGAATTGGGTCCGGGTGTAGTTATTGAACAATTACAAATCAAACCAGGCAGTTGAGCCTCCATCATGTATGGTTTCATTATGTTAGGTTTAGAGTCATCTTCACCCCTGTGCCAGTATCCCATTGTTGCGCAGTCGACAATGTTAACTATACGGCTTTTAATGCAAAACACGGTATTTGATTCCCCTGTTTTGGACGCCGTTTTTCAACCGATTTTCTTTAAACTTGTTAAGTATTTAGTTGAATAGTTATATTGCGTCCCTCATACCTCAAAATTTTGAAAATTTGACAAATATTACTAAGGAAAGTCGAGTTACTTTGGGACGTCACAGAGAGTAATATTTATTAAATTTTCAAAATTTTGACGTATGAGAGACCTAATATAACTATTCAACTAAACACTTACCAAGTTTAAAGAAAATCGGTTGAAAAACGGCGTCCAAACCAGGGGAATCAAATACCACGTTTTGCATTAAAAGCCGTATAGTTAACATTGCCGGCTGCGCAACAATGGGCTACTGGCCCAGGGGTGAAGATGACTCTTACAGGGTTGCCACAGAATTTTTGAGGCCATTTTTCCTGACTTTTCCTGACTTTTACTGACCAATCTGAGAGATTTTTCCTGACTTTTTCAATCGCGGGGTTTTACAAATAAAGACTCATTTTTTTTGTTTTAGTGAATTTCCTTTGGAAATTTTTTTTAGTGCAATCTCCTACATTCCTTTAGTTGCTAATCGCTAAAATTTTAATTGAAATCCCCCGTCACAGCGAAATACTCAGCAAATTTCCAATAGTTTAGTTAATTCACTAAAGAAAATAACATTTTTTATTTACATGGGGTATAGGATTCACTAAGCTTATTAAGATTTTTATTGGGAAATGTTAAAAAATAAGCAATATACCAAGTTTTATTGGTTTCCCATAAAAAATAAAATGGAAAACTTGTTTTTTTTAACTTTCTCTGTAACCAGTGAAGCTAAGTAAATGATTTGGAATACAAAATTATTTGTTTTTTTAAGTTTTTTGAATGGTCTCTTTGAAAATTGATGAATCAAAATTTTTAGGGTGAAAAATACCAAAAACCCTTATTTTGATCTTTTTGAAACCCCATAAAACCCTGTTCCGACTGTCCGATCAACCTGGTTTTCAAACTTAACCTGAAGAACGACATTCATACATTCTTACACCTTACCAAATTTCATCGAAATATAAGGTGTCTTTCAAAATTGATTGTGTAAACGGACACATATGTATACATATATATGAATTTGAACAAACGGTGTTTTTGGCTCCTATGGACCTCAAAACAAAAAAGTAATACGGTCCCGGCCTTATGTCTTATCATGAGTATTATCATAATAGCGTATTCCCTATAGGGAAATTCGCTAATATTGCCTGTAGAGAAATTGGCTAAAAATAAAACAAAGTGTTCCAATAATAATGTAAAAACTAACATTATAACAATAAAAAATATAATAGAAATATACATTATTAATAGGTAATTAATGTATAAAATTAATACATTTTACCCACTTAATTCTGATTTATGAAAACGATCGAAAATCGAGACAGTTGGATTGTGTCACTACAAATTTTCCTGACTTTTGGCACTTTTTTCCTATTTTTTCCTGACTTTTGGCATTTTTTCAAACTTTTTCCTGACTTTTCCTGACCAAAACCCAAAAATCCTGACTATTCCTGACTTTTCCTGACTTTTAATGTCTGTGGCAACCCTGTCTTAGGTTAGGTTAGGTAAGCCACCTGAGCTCCGCCCGCAGGATGCCGTGGCCAATGATGAAGTGCAGCTTCTCTAGGTTGGACGTCGGCCGAGCCTCTAGCCAGGACTGGTAGCTGTCCGCCGTGTACTCGTCCTCTTGCAGCTTCCGTCGCACATCCTCGCCCAGCTTGTTCTTGCGTTTGAGCGTCAGTGACACCAGCTTGTGCCGAATTGAGCGAGGCTTTTGCTTCAAGAACGTCTCCTGTGGAGAAACAGACATTCAAGGTCTTTATATTTATTTGATAAATGTTCTCCGTCTCAAAAGACAGGTCCTACTGAGTTTCCAATGGAATTGAATCTTTTCTCCCTAAAAACACCGTTAGGATCAAGAGTGTGTAGGTTTGCTGCTGTGAGGGTATTGTAACTAATAAAAGAAAAAGATTCTATGATAGTTTGTATTCAATGTTTCAAAACTTTGACCCGCCAGACAGGTCCTGTAAATCTCAGTAGATTTTCTTTAGAACTAAAATAATTTTTCGGTAGTTTTTTTAGTTTGCCGCGTCACTACTCCTATCCCCTCAACTCACCGGGTCCATGCCCATCATCTGGGCCTCCTGGAACTCCTTGCTGCGTATGAAGTTGCGGCCGAGCGTGGCCGTGACCTTGGACATGACAGAGGTGGTGTCCCGCTCCATCGTGTGGTAACGCGGCTCGGGGAGGTCCCCGCAGAACCGCAGGATGGTGATCCACAGCGCCTGGGCCGCCTGTGCAACAACAAGGTATAGGGTCACTCGCTGGTGGAGATAAGCATTATTTCGTTAACTGTTACTTAGTAACAGTTTATGAAGAATAACAGTTATAACAGTTAACGGATTTGCAAAGTAACAGTTACTGACTAAAACGGTATTACGGACAAAAACTTGGGGAAGATGAACAATTTTCACTTAGTTTTGTTATAGTGGAATAACTGACCGCTTGTGCGGTAACAATTAGGAACAAGAATGGTGTAAGAGCGGAATAACTGACCGTTCTCGAGATAATGCCTAAGAACAAGAACGATTATCAACTAGATCCTAGAGGTCTCTAGGAACCATAACTGTATGGCTGATGATGATATCTAATAGTATTAGCACTTTTTCAAAATTTTCATGCTTGGATTAAAAACGATATAGAATATCATTAAGTGTTTGTAATCATTGTAAAAATTGCTTTGATTTAATTTAACAAGAACAATAGCTGTAATTTCACAATAAATACTTGTATAATTATTAACACAACATCTTTATGTTTTTTTAACTGAGTTAATAAATCGCTCCTCAAAAAGTTTGGCTAAAATATTTTTTGGAATACTTAGCATTTAAAGTTATAAAAGAACAGTTAGTCAGAACTTTTATTGGATAGGCTAACACAAAAAAACATTTTTTAAGAACGTTGTTCTTAACGGTTTCAAAATAACAGGATAAGTAATATGGGAGAAGTAATACAGTACAGCAAATATATGATGTATTTGACATGGAAATATACGATATTGGTCAAGCCCTCATGAACACAAGTGAGCACACAGAACAACCGCTCTTCTACAGATAAACTTAAATCACCAGTATTCCTCTAAAAATAATCTAACAGTATTAGGTCAAATACAATTTTCATGGTGCAGATAAAGGGGTGCATACTACAAAGATCAGAACACACTATGGTGTGAAAAATTTTAAGATAAATGTGAGGGATAGATTTTGAAAACAAAATTCTTGGAAAAGTAAGTTCCAACAATTAATTCTTTCAAATTGATTTGCTGGAACAAAAACCAAGTTTTAATCCCATAGTGAAATAAACCATGAAACAACAAATTTGTATTATAATTGAGTAAATTATTGTTTACTTTATAATTTTTTACAGTTGGTCGCCCTGGGTGTGCAGTGGCAGCAGTGGGTGTTTGTTTATATTATCATTGAGCAGTGGGTGTTTGTTTATATTATCATTGAGTAGTTTAAGGTTTACCAGTTGGTTGCCCTGGGTGTGCAGTGGCAGCAGTGGGTGTTTGTTTATATTATCATTGAGTATTTTATCGTTTACCAGTTGGTCGCCCTGGGTGTGCAGTGGCAGCAGTGGGTGTTTGTTTATATTATCATTGAGTAGTTTAAGGTTTACCAGTTGGTCGTCCTGGGTGTGCAGTGGCAGCAGTGGGTGTTTGTTTATATTATCATTGAGTAGTTTAAGGTTTACCAGTTGGTCGCCCTGGGTGTGCAGTGGCAGCAGTGGGTGTTTGTTTATATTATCATTGAGTAGTTTAAGGTTTACCAGTTGGTCGCCCTGGGTGTGCAGTGGCAGCAGTGGGTGTTTGTTTATATTATCATTGAGTAGTTTATCGTTTACCAGTTGGTCGCCCTGGGTGTGCAGTGGCAGCAGTGGGTGTTTGTTTATATTATCATTAAGTAGTTTATCGTTTACCAGTTGGTCGCCCTGGGTGTGCAGTGGCAGCAGTGGGTGTTTGTTTATATTATCATTGAGTAGTTTAAGGTTTACCAGTTGGTCGCCCTGAGTGTGCAGTGGCAGCAGTGGGTGTTTGTTTATATTATCATTGAGTAGTTTATCGTTTACCAGTTGGTCGCCCTGGGTGTGCAGTGGCAGCAGTGGGTGTTTGTTTATATTATCATTGAGTAGTTTAAGGTTTACCAGTTGGTCGCCCTGAGTGTGCAGTGGCAGCAGTCGGTGTTTGTTTATATTATCATTGAGTAGTTTAAGGTTTACCAGTTGGTCGCCCTGGGTGTGCAGTGGCAGCAGTGGGTGTTTCAGTGGTTTCCGGCTGTACTGGTGGGTGATGTTGCCCTGGAAGTAGGTGGCGGCAAACTTCTGGAACTTAAACTCGCTGAGATCCTCCTCATCTTCCGGTTGCGTCTGCATCGCCATGATCAGCTCATTGGGGTCCTGCTTGTCCGTAGGCAGATCCTGTTTAAGGAAGTCAAAGTCATCTTTATTCATATAATATACATTGTATACATTGAATATTGTTGTGATTAGGATCATAACAACTTAAAAGAGTCATCTTCACCCCTGGGACAGCAGCCCACCGCCGCGCAACCGGCAATGCCAACCACACGGCTTTCACGCTAAAACATGGCACCCTACTCCCCCGCTTTGGACGCTGTCCTTCAATTGACCCTCGCCAAACACGGCAAGTGTTCAGCCGAATAGCTATACTAGACCCCTCACACCTCAAAATTTCGAAAATTCAACAAATATTACTCTCCATGACGTTGCAAAGTAACTCGATTTTCCTTACTAATATTCGTTAAACTCTTAAAACCAAAAGGCATGAGGGGCCCAATGCAACCACTCAACCAAACACCCACCAAGCCCAAAGCAAATCGGTTGGAAAACGGCGTAAGAAACAGGGGAACAAAACACCATGTTCTGCATCAAAAGCCGCATGCCTAACACCGCCGACCGCGCAACAATGGGCCACTGGCACAGAAACTGATAGGCCTAGAGGAGACGCTTTCAAATCCAGCACCTCGGGACTGGACCAGCCACATTCTCAAATGGCTGGGTTAACTCGCAGTTTATTAAACAAGTTAATCAGAAATCGAAATCAGTGTGTGTTCAAAAAATTAACTATTATCGTGTTTTTAACTACAATTGGTAGTGTATTCACCAAGTGAATGCATTGTAGTAGCGCTTAAACATAAGTTACTCCCTCAAACATTGTAATAGACCCAAAATGATGTTTGGACAATGAACAAGCAATAGTTAGCAATGAAATTGTGTTTAATGGTCCTAAACTTCCATTCAGCAAAAAACACCGCAGATAAAGATCACGATCAAAAACATAACATGAGTACGATTTTTTAGAAAACTGCTGAAATTATGTCATCGGTAAATCGGCATTTAAACTGAGATTTTTAGTGATTAAATTATAGAATATGTTAATTTGTCTATATTTCAGCTGTGGGAAACGTCCTTGGCAATTTTTTTTTTTTATTTCTAGAGAAACGTGGTTATTTAAATTGGGATTCAATGGTGAATAAAATTGCTGTCAGATTGGTGACTAAGCCATTATGATATTAATTGATAGTTTCATTGTAGGTTATTTAGTTTAAGGTTTAACCATAGTAAAATGCACAAAAATAGTCTGATGGAAATTTTAAAAGCTGCGTCCCTCCACCCCCTCTCATCCTGCAATGTTGTTATTTTTTATTATGTTTACCATGTGTAAATACAGTATAAAAATGTGTTTCAGGGTAAATTTGGCAACAATGCTTTGAATCTCATCCAAATATTTTCATGAATCCTACTATAGTGAGTAATTTGAAGAACAAACATTTTTTCCCATTTTGCAGGGTAAAAATTCTAATTTGACAAGACAACATTAAAAATATTATAGGTATCACGTTTTTTAACACAGAAGCATACATTAAGAAAATGTTAGATACAAGCATGAATTTCATGCTTTTTTCTTCATGTTTCAATTTTTCTTCATGTAACATAATGTAGATGAAGATTATCTCCACTTTACCAGATAAGTATTGTGTAAATGCAGAATATTATTAGGTAGCGAAAAAACTTACCATTAAAGGTGACATTATGGATTATAAAGTTTGTAGGTTTAAACAGGTTAAACATTTACACATCTTAACCCATTTATTTTTGTAGTCAATAAATGGGAAAGAATTTAAAAATCATCCTAGAGTAAGAGACATTGGATAGGATGAGCCCATATAGAGCACACTTCACACCAAGGAAGGCCAAATAACACTGCCCGAGGTGGTATGATTATTGAGATCAACAGAGCATGAAACGTATGCAAGACTCAGCGTACAGTACAGCACTGAAGGATTATTAGCTAAATTATTGCTGTTGTACCAGTGTATCAAGGTCAAATTAGATCAATGATAAGAATGTAATGTTACACCAGTGCGGATGGAACTTACAACAAAACAGGTTAAATCGCTCAATTCATTAATTATTTACTGAAGTGAGATATATTCCTATTTTCTGTATAGAATACTTTAGATACTATTTTGTTTAGAATACTGTATAGATACTTTCTGTACAGAGGCAGGATATTCATTTATTTAAACAGAACCAAACTTTTGAATGACAACTTAAAAAAGTTAGTAATATATTTCATTAATATCTCGTGGGAAGGAACGTTGCTACCACCACTAATTGAGATGAAAATCGACTTTAAAATTTTAAAAAGAACCAAAACTGATTAAAATGACTATTACAATTCTCATTGTAAACAATTTCAATTTATAAACTTTGGTGACCCCACAACAATACTTGACTGCATGACTGTCCTTGACAACATGATGTCTGCAGATAATAGTTTGCAGATAGCAAATGGAAGGTGGATGTATCTTGTTTTATAATTTTTGAACGTACAGTAGACTCCCTCTAAACCGACCAACTCAGGAGCAGGCCTTGGCCGGATAATGATTTGGCTGGTTAAACCGATGTACATTTAAAAATGCCAACCTACAATTTCATATGGCCTAAATGCTATTATGGCTAAAAAAACACAACTCTAAATATATTACTCTATACTGTATAATTTATAGCTAACATTCAACACCCATAAAATCCGCGACTAAAATAAACTAATAATAATTTGTTTTTTATTTTGTCTACTGGATAGCAGGTCCAAACACATTCACTTCCCGTGGCATACACTTCCGTCCAGGAGAGTACATTTTAGATGGTTTGAGAACATCATGATATAATGTTGAATTGAATGACACAGTAGATAAGAAAACAAAGTTTCCGGCGAAACATGGCCGGTTAAAGCAATGTTGAGATACAAAATAGCCGGTTGAAAAGATTTTGTTTTTGTGCCAGGGTAGGCCGGTTAAAGCGGAGGCTGGTTAAAAGGCGGGGGAGGTAAGAGGGAGTCTAATGTACTATACATGAGGTAAGACCCTCTAAAAGTAATAAGAGTTCACCTTCTATTAGGTTTTATATTCCAACTCAACTTTTTATTTCACTGACACAAAACTTAACAACTTTACAAAACATTCATCTATTATTTACGCAACATTAATTTGTTGAGTATAATAGACAACGTTAACACGTTTTACAAACACTCACGTTAAACACAGAAGTTTCTCTTGCAGGTAAGGGAGCTTCACTACTGGAATCGGGTAGAAAATCAAACATAGCTTCCACCAGCTTGCTGTCGTCGACTGGTTCATCTTGCTTCTTCGCCGCATCATTGATGATGTTCTTCTTTACCTCCATTCTTCTTCTTTCTTCTATCTCCAACTCGTGTTCTTTCCTCTCCAACTCTTCTAGTCTTTCCTGTTAGAAAAGAAGACCATGATTAATATTGATTCATAATCTTGTACAAAACAAAAATAATACTAGTAAGAAATGCTTCTCATAGTATAATTTTTGAGCGGAGCGAGCGAAGCGAGCGAAGCTCCTATACTACACTCTGGCTTTTTATTTACAAGTACTCCTCCTGAACGGCTGGAGTGATCCTCACGAAATTTTGCTCGGTCATAGTAACCATCTATGGGAAGGTATAAATCTGAAATGGTCCAAATCGGACATAAGGGTTCTGCCCTACGGCCCTTTAAAGTTACCATGTTATTTTAATAGGAGAAATATTTTATTTGGTTTGTTTACTGTGTGTTGATTATACAGCTGTTATAAGGATCAAATTTAACTGCAGACTGTTACTATCAGCTGTTTGTGAATACAGTAGATTTATGTGAAATCGTTGTTTCATTTATTATTAGTTGTTTGTTTACCTTTGTACGTGAATGAAATGCCATGTTTACGGAGAGGAGGTGCAAATTTTGGACGACGCACCATTTAATATCTTGTAAACATATAATACCCCGTCGCAGCAAACCTGCGTAGTAGAAAATTATTAGAGTACCTATTGCAGACTTGTGGCGAGTAAGTGCAGCGAACAACCTAAATCTGGCGACGAGTGTGTGCCGCGAATGAGCCGACAAAAAAGGTGAGTGAGCGCAGCGAACGAACTAAATTGACGGCGAGTGAGCGTAGCGAACGAGCTGACCCAAATGGCGATTGAGCGCAGCGAATGAGCTAAACCCTGACGGCGAGTGAGCGTAGCGAACGAGCTCCCTGGAATTACGTATAAAACATTTGCTATTATTGATTTAAAAAATGGTCGCTCCGCTCAATATTGCAAGCAGACAACTGCATTGTATACCTAGTTAGTACATGCAACATATAACTCTGAATTTGTTTTAACAAAGAACTAAATATCTTGTGGGACCACATCATTATTTTCTATGCTTTGTTAGAAGTGTTTTAGTTCAGGAAGTGCCTTTAAAGGGCAACATCACTACTGGAGTTTGTGCCTTGTGGGAAATGTTTTTGTTCTGGTGGTGCTTTTAAACAGCCACAAATTTAGTGTACGTTCTCAGCGGCCGCCTAGTGAAGCAAGTCATGGTACCTCACCACTATCTTATTTATTATTTTTGTTGAGGCTGTAAGTGTAATAACTTTTGAATTGTTATGCCATTTTCAGATTTATTTATTATTTTCATGTGTAAATTTTTAGTTGTTGGATGTTCTATAAAATTATTATTGAAATATTTTTTGTGTTTTTTTAAATTTTAGGTTGTATTTTACAGTCAACTCCCGATTATCCGTGGGAGGGTAAACCAGGTTGCGGATTAACCGGGGTCACAAAACGTCAATTTCAAATTGATTTAATTTCTCAGTTTTGACAACAATACCATCATTTATCAATCTTATTGTGTTGAAATTACTTTAGAATAAATATCTTTACTAATTATTATTTGATTTATCAATGGAAAAGAGCAATGAAACACAGAAAATAATTTGTACATTATTTGGTGGCGTAATTGTGATCGTAGTGATGTGGTCAGGGAGGAACAAGTCAGAGCGATGGCGTGGTGGGATGGGGGTGGTGCGCAATGGCGGGTATGACCTTGACCACTAGAAACAACTGGTCGCCCGCCGGGATGAGCTAAAAATAGAAACCAAAAAAGGTCCTATTTAGTTTCCAGTTCTGTCTAATTATCGCTCTGGTTCGTCTGCTGTTCAGTGACCCCTATTAATTTTAAGTTATATCATACTAAACAACACATTCCAAAATGCATTTGTTTTGCATTTCAAGAAATTGTTGTTAACGTACCGTAACATTTAAATTTAAATTGGCAAAGTTATAAATTTATTATCCTAATTCAATAATTAGCATACATTTTGAACAATTGGTTGTTCTAACATTTTTACCAATTAAACAAAAAGATGAACCATTACTTGTTTTTGTACGCGCTCTTATCTTGAATAAATTATCCCAAGCGACCCTCCCCCCAATTCAATAAGGGGAACTTTTTCCTTCTCTCAGCTCGGTCCTGTTCTGCGCTGGTGTAAGAGTGATTCGCACTCTTACTGCAACCCACAACAGGACCGAGCAGGGAGAGAATAGATGGTTGGGTCATTTTAAAAGGCTATTAAGCATGCTTAAAGACATATTACATGACCTTACTGTAGCGGCAGTGGGCTTTTGGGAGCCCAAAAAATCCCGTGGCGCGCCCTGTATCAGCTTAAGACCGGATAAAACAAATTGTATGTACTGTTCTGTGAACTATGATGGCGTTTATCTTCAACCTGGTATTTTTAAGGTTTGGTTAACATGATGACTATCCATAATATATGCTTATTATTGATTTTTGATGAAAATATATCGCTGATTATTACTAGAGATAAAAAAGATGTTTTGCCTCTAGTGAGCTAATAAAAGGATTTCAATTGTTTTTTAAACCATTATTATATTCTTTTCGATTATGCAAATGGCCCTTGTAGTATAAATCACGAGATTAAAAACTGTAATCCAAAATAAAATGCGATAAGGCAGTTTTCAAATCACGCTCTCGCGGAACAAAGACACTTGTGATTAAACTTGTTTTTTTAATGAACTACACATCTTACGGACATCAGACATGTACTGGTGTGTTCGGCATTTTATTCTAAAGGTGTATATAAGATTACAAATAGTGCGTTGCTTAAAATGCCTTTATTATTCGCCGAACGTCGTCGAGGAACGCACGTCTTAGACTGTCCGCGAAGCGGAACAAAGACACTTGTGATTAAACTTGTTTTTTTAATGAACTACACATCTTACGGACATCAGACATGTACTGGTGTGTTCGGCATTTTATTCTAAAGGTGTATATAAGATTACAAATAGTGCGTTGCTTAAAATGCCTTTATTATTCGCCGAACGTCGTCGAGGAACGCACGTCTTAGACTGTCCGCGAAGCGAGTCCAAGGCGTCACTGCGGGCTATATTTCTCTAATATTTAAGTTGTAACAGCTCAAATGCTCTGTCTAATACATAAATGATATATACCGATGCTGGGTAATGCCTATGTGAAACCAAAAAAGATGGTCCAATGCAAATAAAAACCTATTTCTTTGTTAGATCTGGTTTAAGGTAAGATTACAACTAACAAGTAAAGTTCTGCTATGAATAAAATATTTAGTTGTTGTCCAAATCCAAAAATGAGGTCACCACAGTGGAGAATACACTTATTATCGTCGTAATCTTACTTAAAATCCCATTCCGAATTACCGAAATACGAAATATAACTTACATTTCACAACTATACGCAATTCATTTGTTCATTGGACAAAGAAAAACTCTGTGTTTTCCTTAATTTTTCCTAAATTATATTACTATCCGAGCAAAAAAGTATAATAACGACTTACAAACGACCTTATAATATGAAAATAAAAGCGTTAACAACGTTTACATTGCAAATAAATACGGCTTATCCCCCAACTGAACGTAATTATCGGGCCGAAAACCGTTTTTCTCAACTGTACGAAAAGCCATGTTAAACAGTGGTTTTAGGGCTAACACAAATCGAAACGATGGATCAATGCTTTTAATCACCGAGAACGCACTGGAATAAGTAGGAATTGATATAAATAATACTTCCACGTCACGTGGAATGTGAGAAATTAACCTCTAAAGTCGGCTTTTAGCGCGTTGTTAAAAATTGCCTGTTTAAATCATTAATCCTTTACCTTGCTCAGGTAGCTGTAAAATATTATTATATTATTGACTTAAACGATACATTCCAGTAAGGAGAATCGATTGAACATGATTAGGACCAATATGTAACCGCCTAAACCTTCATTTCGCAATAAAACCCTCCTTTTTTCCTAGGTTTTCGATGAATTCGCACTTTAAACGAGCTCTGACGTCTTACCTGTAAGGAACTAAGGATCGAAACTCATATCGTCCTTTCGGGCGTCTAATGGAGAAAAGAAATACGCAAACACCATCCAAATCGAGCTATAAACACAAAAGTTATTCGCGATATAAGGTAGTTTGTCATAGGCGGTGACGTCACCGGTGCAGCGGTGGGGCCGCCACACAGGGGGGGACCGAGACTCGAGGTAGTGTCGAAAAATGTATATACTGGGTTTTCTGGTGTAAACTGATTGGTTTATGGGTTTTAAAGACCCCCTGATTGATTTCCCCGAAAACCCCGTTGATTTAATTGAAAAAATACCAAAAACCTAATTTTTAATCAAAATACATATATTAATTTTTTTCCAATTTTCCTATTCAATCTAAATGACAATTGATGATGTTACGCAATACGGGCACTCTAAAACTATCCATTTTAACCATTTTCAATTGCTACAGGCTCCTTAAAAGTCATTTAAAATACATTTCAGCCGATCCTACCGAGATCTTTATCATTTTTGGGCCGATTTTAAGCCCGTAAAGGCTCCTATGGTCCTCTAAGGCGGTATAATCCCATTTAAGCATCCTTTATAGCCTTTTAAAATGACCCAACCATCTATTCTCTCCCAGCTCGGTCCTGTTGTGGGTTGCAGTAAGAGTGCAAATCACTCTTACACCAGCGCAGAACAGGACCGAGCTGAAGAGAATTTTTTATTCATTCCAATAAGGTTTGGTCAATAAAAAATAATAAATATTGAAAACCCGAGGACTTTTAGTTAAAACTTGTTTGTTCATTTCGTGTTTTACTTAATTTATTGAACTCTTTGTTTTAACCGTGGTTTTGGGTTTTCCGGGACCCTTCAACCAGTCATTACCCCGGATTTAATCGGGAGTTGACTGTACTAGAATTTATTATCATGTTGTTATTATTTATTGAAAATTTATTAATGTTATCTTATTTAGATTTCTGTATGTTGAGTGATATATACTTTTTAGGCATCTTTTGTACCTCACGTAAAATATTATGTTTTTAGATTTATGCTAAGCTGTCATCTGTGAGATTATTATTTTCTAGTGAAAGTTTGTAAATTGGTTTCCCCCATTGAAATAAATAAATAATAAAGAAAATTCCATGTTATAAATAATTTATAAATTATTTTACTCAGCAGTGGAAGAAGTAAAACATTTGCCCAACCCTAAACAATGGACATTTTTCATTACTTTATGTAATTTTTTTTATTTTATATGAATTTTGCTTTGCTGATCTCAAATTATATGTGGAGGGAAGGAGTGTCGTCGTCTCCACAATTTAACTGAGGTGACTGATGCTCAGCAAATACCAAAAGATAAATTGCACAATCGTTTTGTTAACTACGTGTCGTACCCTGTAGTTCTTCTCGGCGATCTCCTTCGCTCTCTTGTTCCCTTGTTGGCTCAGTTCACGTTCTTCTATCTTCTTCAACTTCAGTGCCTCAAGCTGTGTTCGATACTCAAACTGAAACATTAAGTAAAATACGTAGTAATATAACTGTGACAAGCAGTTTTCGCTCTTTTACTCTATTTCAAAGAAAAATACTTCTTTTTAAAAATTGTGTATAACAGAACACTTTTATTTATCTGTCAATAAATCCTAACTCCAAACGATCCGCACAATAATCTGATATTATTACCTATACTGCACTTCAATGAAATAATCAGGAACACTAGTAACACTATAACAAATCATAAGAATTCTACCACGACTGAAACAGAGTGTTACCTTATGACAGATGGAAGTGCGTCTTTGGGCATTAACAGGTTAACAAAATTATTTGTTATGAATAAATCATCACCTGAGGCATGTGATTTTTTTAGATTCCATTTCCATTTAAAATAAAGATTATTCCTAGCACAGTACAATCTCGTTCATCCGACTTAGTGATACAGTACACTCTCGTTCATCGGACTCGGCGACATCGGAACTCCGCTTCATCGGAACTGAAAATCTGGATATTATAATTTTTTTTTCTTACAAAATAAATAATTTTTCCGTTTTAGCACCTTCAATTTCCATTCGTTCTATCCGCACAACAGTGAAGTATCACATTTTGCGTCTAACGTCACCAGGCGTTTTCCATAATCTGTACGTATCGATGTGATTTACGAGGCCGTGGAGTATTCGCACAAAAATAGAAAGAGGAAGGGGCAGGAAGTGAACATCCGTTTCGACCGCTTCCCAAACTGTCATTCCATTCAGTCTGTCTCGCGTTGCGACTGCACCTGTGTTACGTGGAAGTCAGTTGACTGCTGGAATGTGAGTGGAATATAAATATGGAATATGAGAATAACGATTTTGGATCTTTATTTCCTGCGTTGTTTTTATTCCTATAGGTTCATTTGTTACCATGTTCAAAGTTTAAGTGCCTTATTTTCATAAAATCTAGTGTTGCCTTAAAAACAAGAGTGAATACAATCACGATAGGTCACCGTACGGGCGGAAATGATGACTCACGACGGCCTCCGCTTCATCGGAATTTTTTGACATCCGAACCGGCCGTCCGCCACATTAGTTCCGATGAACGAGAGTGTACTGTATCTGAAATCCATTTCTTCCAAACTGATGAGCTCAATTTTCAACAACAAAAGTTTAATTTTTTGTTTTAGCGCCTTCAATCTGTTATCCGTTGTGCCCACAGTGCATTCTGTTGCCAGGCACTTCATTATTAATTATCTTTTAGTAGAGGAAGGGCAGCAATTAACTGATAGTTCTCCTCGCCTGAGAGGCCTGCACTTTTTTGTTTTCTATGCAGGTGGACCTACAGCTTAATGTGACTCCCGAACCATGGGAGCGGCGGAATGATTTTTTGGTCCAGAGCCACGATTTGAGTACAGGCCCGCTGGATGATAATCGAGAGCTCTACTTTACTCTCTTTTATAGTAAGCATCCATCAATACAATTGAAGAGGCAGTGTAAGTATTTTCATGGGAATAGGAGGGGGACTGGAAGTAAACATCCATTTACCTTATATAAGTCTAAACAGTAGCTGTTTGTAACATTTTTCAGTACTGTACTGTGGACGTCATACGTTTAGATAATTACATTGTATTTTAAATGTTTTAGTATTAAAGGATTTGATGTATTATTTTCTAAAATTTTTGCACTCTTATAAGTTTAAGTTTTTTTACTATACATTACGAGTTTCAATATCTTATTATCAAAATATCTTTGTATTAGCTAACCAATTTTATTGGAAAAACTATAATTGGTTGTTGTAAAGACGTAAACAACAAATCACAACTGAATACGCTTCATTCCAATTTTTTGACATCCGAACTGGCTGTCCATTACTATTGTTCACATAAACAAGAGTATACTAAATTAGAATAATACTGTATAACACAGTTCAATATAATGTATAGCACTGTCGAATAAAGAACTTTCTTGTTATGGAGAGATTAATCTCAGTTGGTCGACGAACCTTGAGCTTGTTGAACTTGCGCTGCGCGATGATGCGCCGCACGTGGCTCTGTATTTTGACGATCGCCCACATCTTCTGTTGGAACATCCGCCGCACGAGGTAGCCACGGCAGCGCGCCTGCAGACCTACGATGTGACCGCGCAGGTGCCGAAACCTGCAGGCAGAGAGCCGTTACTGGGACTGCCTTGCGTTGTCTCTTTAGGTGATACATTAAACTCATGATTGTCCAGACGAAGTTAATTAATGTGCAGGCTTCTTTGTGTGGCCTCATCCGGTGATTAGTTCAGTAAATACTGGTTAGGTAAAAAAAAAAAAAACATTAAAAAATATTTACAATAAAGGAAGCCCTTATATTTAAAGGACATTGAAAGGATGCTACTCTTTTTCCAAAAAAGTGTATGAGGACTGTCAAGACTTTAAAACATGCTGAACTAATAAATCAACAACTTGAAACAAATTTTTATTAGCCTACAACATTTTTAAATGAAACCCTAAAAAAACAATTTTTTATAACAGTATATTTCTGGCAACTGACGAGCTTTTCAGTAACCTTATACTGACTGACAAACATTCTTGTAGGTATCAGCCTTGAATTTTACCCAAGAAACTTTATCAGTTGTTCTTAAAGCTAGCACACCAGAGTGAGGCTCACAATTAAATGGCGTGACGTTCTAACGAGACGTACCTGTGACAGAGCACGCGTGACCGTATCAGCACCTGTTGCCGCATATAGCCCACCCTCTTTCGCTGGTAGCGCCTGCGCTGCGCCCAACCCAGCCAGTATTGTCTACCATCACACTACTATAGGTAACGTACCTGTGACTGAGCACGCGTGACCGTATCAGCGTCTGTAGCTTCATGTAGCCCACCCCCATTCGCAGTAGCGCCTGCGCTGCGCCCAGCCCAGCCAGTATTGTCTACCATCACACTACTATACGTGACGTACCTGTGACTGAGCACGCGTGACCGTATCAGCGCCTGTAGCCGCATATAGCCCACCCTCATTCGCTGGTAGCGCCTGCTCTGCGCCCAGCCCAGCCAGTATTGTCTACCATCACACTACTATAGGTAACGTACCTGTGACTGAGCACGGGTGACCGTATCAGCGCCTGTAGCTTCATGTAGCCCACCCTCATTCGCAGTAGCGCCTGCGCTGCGCCCAGCCCAGCCAGTATTGTCTACCATCACACTACTATAGGTAACGTACCTGTGACTGAGCACGCGTGACCGTATCAGCGCCTGTAGCCGCATATAGCCCACCCTCATTCGCTGGTAGTGCCTGCTCTGCGCCCAGCCCAGCCAGTATTGTCTACCATCACACTACTATAGGTAACGTACCTGTGACTGAGCACGCGTGACCGTATCAGCGCCTGTAGCTTCATGTAGCCCACCCTCATTCGCAGTAGCGCCTGCGCTGCGCCCATCCCAGCCAGTATTGTCTACCATCACACTACTATACGTGACGTACCTGTGACTGAGCACGCGTGGCCGTATCAGCGCCTGTAGCCGCATACAGCCCACCCTCATTCGCTGGTAGCGCCTGCGCTGCGCTACGCCCAGCCAGTATTGTCCCCCATCACACTACTATACGTGACATACCTGTGACTGAGCACGCGTGACCGTATCAGCGCCTGTAGCCGCATGTAGCCCACCCTCATTCGCTGGTAGCGCCTGCGCTGCGCCCAGCCCAGCCAGTACTTCTGGATAACCATGACGGCCGCCTTCATACGCAGGAACCTGCCGACATCAGACAATTGATAAAGGTTGAGGTTAGGCATAGATTTTGGATAATTATTGACAAGTTAAGTCAGTTGAGAGACAAATATTATTTTTCATTGATAATATTTTCCCTATCAAAATACTTAAAGAGTGCTCTTAAAAAAATATAAAAAAATACTGCTTTATTCTCCAAAAAAAAAACGTCTTTTATCTTGGATGAGTTTTTGCAAAAGAATTTACAAAATAAATTGTAAGAAAAAAGTGGGCTTACACATTATTTGTGATCACTACATAGCATTATCTGTTACTTAAATGTTTTTTTTTTTTTTTTAAGAAATGAGCATTTAATTATTCCTAGTTGTCGAATGTGGCTGTGTCGTCTTTGTGAACTTCGTAGCTGGAAAGTGGCCTAAGCTCCAAACGTGGTCACACAAGTTTGTTTGATTTGGAACTGCTGACAGAGATCTATTTATTCTCTATCATACTATACCTATTTGTAGTTTCGAGGCAGTAAACATGAATAACTACAAGGTTTAAAAATATTTAACTTAGTTGTTCATGGTCATGTAGTGATTTGCCTACTCTCTTCAGTGTCAACATCAGGTATGCTACTTTCCTTTTCAAATCCTGAAAACCTGAATTGCCCTATGAGTTAAGATGAAAAGTGAGGTTGTTGGCGACGGCGGGCGTACCTCCTGCGGTAGACCCATCCGCGGATGCTGCGCTGCAGGATGACGATGTTCCGGGTCAACACCCGGTCCCGCTCCTGCTCCAGGAACAGGTCGTGGGCGTCCTTCAGAAACACCTTGGTGTTGCCCAGCTGGTAGTCAGAGCGGCCCAGCACAGCCGAGCAGATCTTGGCTGTGGCCGAGCGACACTCCGTCTGGGGGCAGGAACGGGCAGGTTAAACACTTGACTAGTTGGTTTCTTTTACAGAAAATGGCACTCCGTCTGGTGGCGGAAACGGGAAGGTTAAACATTTGACTAGTTGGGTTACTTTTACAGAAAATGGCACTCCGTCTGGTGGCGGAAACGGGAAGGTTAAACATTTGACTAGTTGGTTACTTTTACAGAAAATGGCACTCCGTCTGGGGGCGGAAACGGGAAGGTTAAACCTTTCACCAGTTGGTTACTTTTACAGAAAATGATACTCCGTCTGGGGGCAGAAACGGGAAGGTTAAACATTTCACCAGTTGGTTACTTTTACAGAAAATGGCACTCCCTCTGGGGGCGGAAACAGGAAGGTTAAACATTTGACCGGTTGGTTACTTTTACAGAAAATGGCACTCCGTCTGTGGGCAGGAACGGGAAGGTTAACCATTTGACTAGTTGGTTACTTTTACAGAAAATGGCACTCCGTCTGGGGGCGGAAACGGGAAGGTTTAACATTTGACTAGTTGGTTACTTTTACAGAAAATGGCACTCCGTCTGGGGGCAGGAACGGGCAGGTTAAACATTTGACTAGTTGGTTACTTTTAGAGAAAATGGTACTCCGTCTGGGGGCAGGAACGGGCAGGTTAAACATTTGACTAGTTGGTTACTTTTACAGAAAATGGCACTCCGTCTGGGGGCGGAAACGGGAAGGTTAAACATTTCACCAGTTGGTTACTTTTACAGAAAACGAGTACAACCAATCTGGAACAGCTAAAATCAAAATTTCGATAAATAATAGAAATATGTTCTAGAACGGTCTTGGTTAACTAATGTTTTATTAACAGTTATTCAATAGAAATGAGATTT
Source organism: Neoaliturus tenellus (assembly GCA_030545055.2). NCBI lineage: Eukaryota > Metazoa > Arthropoda > Insecta > Hemiptera > Cicadellidae > Neoaliturus > Neoaliturus tenellus. Next base: position 14,014,444 of record CM061536.1, on the reverse strand, counting down.
AAGTAAGTCTTTATTAAGTTTAAACAAAAATAACCTGCTATTTAACATCCTGATTGGTGTTGGTCATGCAATACAGGCTCACATTGTTTGTTAAGACTTGTTGAAAATTAATAAAAATTGTACTTTAGAATATTTTTTATGTATATTCAATTACAGAGTTTTTTCTGCTATATCAGGAAAAAAGTGGAGTATGGAGCTTGGCTTCGTTTGCCATAAAATGTTTAATCACATCACTTCGGCCGAGCAGCCAATCAGAAGCGACCTGATCGCATGACAAGTGGGGGATTATGTAATTCAGCTTCTTTGTTAACGTTGGGGTCTGCTCCCTAATTTGTGGTGGCAGCTACCGTGACGACACACCACTAAGAGCTTGTGATGAGACATAAATTTATTAAGAGAGGCTACTGATAGGTCACGTGACCTATCATTGCTGTGAAACACCACTCCCGCCACCTGCTTCACTAGTGTCGTAACGTGACACTAACTTGTTGGTGGCGCTTACACTTGACTTACACACTTTTTTGCAGTGCTTTTGGGGTAGTATTGTTCATTTATAATGTAAAAAATGAATAAAACCATGACAGACTTCTAAAAACTGATCCAATCGGGGACAAAGATATTTTATTACATTTTTTATTTATTTTCCTTCTTTGTTTTTAGATGCATAGTGACAAATAAATCAATAAAAATTTGGCACAGTTAAGAATTTTTTTAGTTTATTGTCTAGCCAGGTAACGTTATAAAATTTCATTAAAAAGTATGAATAGCTAAAAGCATGGAAGTATCCCAATCTCACTATGGTTTTCTACACAGAAAAATGATGGGGTAAAATAACTAAATTAATTAATTGTGTAAATCTAACACATAATTTAAACTTAATTGTAAACAATAATATATTTTCTCAAATCTTCTATTAAATTATCATAAAATTTTGCAGTTACATAAAAGTTAATTTATTTAAATTTCAGACAGTAAGCGATCATAGGATATAACTTCAAGAAATTTGCTCAACTGTTTTCACATTCTGTAACCACAGTAACAACTTTAAAAACATTAATTTGAATTTGTCAAAATTTAACTGTCAACTTTGCACTCCAAATTAGAAATGTTAAAAAAAATATTGATCATTAGTTGGCATTTTCATGAATTAGACAAATAATTTATAAATGATTCATCAAGTTATAAAAGCACAAGAAAATTTTCCTTAGCCTATATATTTGTTTTATCGTATAATTTAAAGCAGAAATTTTCTTAAGAGCCAAGGCGAACCGATATAATACTTGGAATTTCACTTGCAACAAAAAGTTTTGAGTAAATTTTATGCTGAGATGAATGATTTGGACCGAGCTAGCTGAAAAACCGTGAGAAATTTTTGATAAGAAGTTTTACAAGACTAAAGTATATTGAACCAACCAAATACAAGTGCGCAATTTTATCATCAAATCTTTTTTACCAGAAACCTCAACATGAACTTTCAACAAAAAATTCAAGCGGAACTTTATTGGTCATTGAAAAATCCTCAAGTATTAAATCTCCTCAGCAATATCGTAAGAAAAAGAATCACTAATAAGAACTTTCAATATCTAAATTTAAGTGGAACTATTTGACCAAAAACCAAAAAATCCTTTGTATTACTAAATTCTCCGTCAGCAATATCGCAAGAATCAAAAACGAGAAATTTCAATGCTAAATTCAAGTGGAACCAACAAATCCTCTGTATTACTTAATTCTCCGTCAGCAATATCGCGAGAACCACAAATAAGAAGTTTCAACATCAAAATTCAAGTGGGACAATATTTGGTCAACAATAAATTCTCATTATTAATAAATTTCTGACAGTAGTATCAAAAGGATCATTATTGCAAAGTTCCAATGTAAAAATTCACATGAAAATTTATTTGGCCATCAAAGAAAAACTCTGTATAAATAAATCTCCCACATCAAACTATGGGTTTCAGAATTATCAACATGTCTTTAACATCAAAATGACCAGTGAAAACGTGATTGCTTCTAAAGTATTGATTGGGATTCTTCATACAAGTACATCAACAAGATGTCATCTCGAATCAAATTACAAAATGAAACCTACAACAAAACTTCTACTATACTGAGTTTGGGCAAAATTTAACCTCATTGAATCATTATTGAATATTTATTGGCAAATGTTTACTTCTATTTTGTTCCTCTTGGCTCTGTAAATAGATATACTTGTCATTCAATCTTGTGTAATTTTTTTGTATCAGCTAATAATATCATCTGAAGTTAAGGTTTTATTCTTAATAACTTACTTTTGATTTATTTCTGATTTAATCCAAAATCAAACAAAACCTAATTAATCAATGAAAAACCTTACAGAGATTAACAGAAGTGTTTATTTACTCAAAACATAAGACTCTTTGCAGTACTTGGTAGTAATTAACAATCATACTTTTTCAGTTGTTTATTACAAGTTATTTTCAGTATATTTAAATTTCCATCACCAAACTCATTCCATAGTTTATATACATTTTCATTTTCATCACTGATTAGCAAAACAAATTTACAACATTTCAGGATCTCTAATCTGATCACATCTTCAGGTAGAAGAGACTAGCGTTTTGAATTGTTTTCTACCGAAATGTAAAAAAAATTAATCAGGCATAGAAATGACAGAAAAGACATAAAAAAACTAGATTGCGTTAAAAACGAGACTTACTTTAATTCATCTGATAAGATTACACCACGTCTTACCTTGTGCGCTGGAGGAATTCCTGGAATGAGGAACCTGTACCTCTCCACAAACTCCCGGAACGTGTGTCGGATCGGGTACCCCGCCCTCCTAATCCTGATGGTCTCCATCATTCCGGAGTACCGAAGTTGACGACAGCAAAGGCCCCGATCAAACATCTAGGAACATAAATCATTTCAATGCAAATCTAAAAAATTATAATGGGATAACAAACATAAACTACTGTGAAAACTTATTTTAAAATTGTAAATGTTTTAGTAATACAAACTGAAATATTTTTAATAAAAGGCAAACAATACAGTTTTCAAACTCAAAATCTCAACATATTCCATCAGCTTAGCTAAAATTATAAGGTTTCTGTAAAAGAATTCATTAAAATGATACAAAAAACATCTGAGACCACCATATACACTATACTCTTAAGAGCCATTACTTTCACTTCATCACTTCTACAAGCAAGAGGTAAGAATTTGTGAAAACACAAAAAGCTTACAGATATAAATAACAGAAAATAATCATCTGAAAAATTAATAAAAGGGGAAATTTCTTAATGATTTATTAATCATTTTAGTTATTTATTTGTACAATAAATTACGCATTGTGAAATAAAAAGAATTGTATTTTATGCACAGTTTTTTTTAATGAGAAGGGTGTTTCTAAAGGGATAGGAAATATTTTGAGAGACCAACGATTTCAAGGTAGAATAAAACCTCACAAACTGGGCCCAATGTGGACTGAGACACTGTAGAGTTTGGTTAACAGTGAGTTTTCTGAATCCAATATTACTCTCATTACACTAGATCCTACTTTGTTTTGCACAATGACGATCAGATTGTGATAAGTGCTTGGCAGCTCTGGAACGGCGTAAAATAGCTGAAAATACGAATGAAACATTATAAAATCGTTAGACAAAGATGGGCGTCTTGCAGAAAAGCAATTAAAGAGTGACGGAACCGCATCTAATGTTTGTAAATTCCTTCTAATATTGACGATCAAGGAAGAAAAATTTGCAATAGCAATTAGTGAGCCACGGTCACATACAGTGGAGTTAAGTAATCTAGAGTCGAGTTTTTGGGGTTTTACAGTACCGAGCTTTAAGTTATCAAGAGTCTACTATAATCCAGAAAATTAATTTCTAGGGGTGGCCGAGTACTCGAGTTTTGAGTAATGGCTCGGGTAATTAGTCCTACTCGAAATCGAGTCGAGTAGTCGCCGCAGCCATGACAATAGTTGTTTACGTCTGGCGGCTGGAGATCTCGCTAACAAGCACAAAAACACGGCACCGGCACCGGGCCGAGACGATCTATTGTTCAGCTTATCTATTGTTCGATGGACGCCCGGCAGTAATTTATTCAAGAGGGGTGTTTTTGGTTCCTAGTACCAAATGCTACTTTCTGAACCAATTGTCGTAGAAAACTAAGGGATGGCTCATTTAATTCGTCTAATTCTTACAAATTAAACAAAACGTCAACCAAAGTTGTGTGACTTTCCTAAAGGAAAATGGCAAAGTGTTGTTAAATAAATCAATCTTTAATTGAATTACTGTTTTATAATGTTAAAAGTATCTTATTATAATTTAATATAATTTTTAAATAAAAAACTTCAAATCCCATTAAATATATATTTTTTTATTAAACATTACAAATACATTTATTAGATTTTGAGGTTCATAACTTAAAACCTTCATTGTTTTTTATAGATTTTTTCATCATACACTCCTTTTTTTAATATAGAAAAAAAAGCTAAATGAATACATAGAAATAAAAATAAAAATAATTAGGTCTAATACTGTATATTTTAAAAGTTCAATTTTTATGATAATCTTTAAGTAAGAAACTGTCTCAGTTAAATCAATAAGTAAAGAAAGAACATTTCTTGGGGTTATAAATGGCGTTGGTTTGTTGAACCACTTCATTCCTTAGTGTTAATATTTATTATAATTTAAATTTCTTGTTTTTTTTTTTTGTTATTTTTTAACTGAGCAGGCCTTAGGCCTGTTTATGTCATACAGTTCTGTTTTCTTTACAATTTTTCCATTTGTTTTAATCTATATTTTGATGTAGGCCTACATAATTTTTCTGTTAATTCTTTGTACAAAACGTTTAATATTTCATTCAACAAAACTTTTATAAAACTTTAATGGACATTTTTATATGTATATTGTTTAGTGATTTGATTTTAATTTTTTTGGTTACAAGAAAATTTGTACTGTATCCTTATCTTTTTGTATACTGCAATATAAAAATTAGATATATAAAATCTTTTCAACTAAAGGAGGTTCATTGTAATTTATACAAAAACAAGTGGAACAGTTTGGAAACAGAACCAGTTGATATTTAACATTCATTTTTCTTTATACGACACTCAGATAAAAGTCAAAACGAATATTCCCTGATAGCGTCGAGGAGAGCAATCCCGTCCCGAAATTGGACGGGAAATAAAAATTCCTGTCCCAAACTAAAAATCCATTCCCGTCCATCTCCAATTTTGTTGTTGATGAAATTTTTTACTTAGGCCTAATTCTCAAAAATTGATTTGTACTACACATTGTAAGAGGAAAACTGTAAATAAATATACTTACTTTTTTATCAACTTTTATCTAATTAGTTCTTATTGTCATACCCTAAATTGATGTTATCTTTCAGTGTTCTCATGCATAAAGATGAATTTAATAATACTTTTACTTTTATTATTTAGTATTATTTTTAAAAACTCATTTTAAACTTTTTCACACTACTACTCGACTCGACTCGATACCCGAGTAGTTGATGCGATACTCGACTCGACTCGAATTGTAAAACCACTACTCGCCCACCCCTATTAATTTCTACTGACCATTGGCTTTTTGAACTCGTTGGGCTTGATGCATCGGATGAAGAACGGCTGACAGGAGCTGAGCGTCTTCATCAGGGCGTCGAGCGACTTCTTGAACTGCGTGGAGAGCGTGGGCGCGCGCTTGCGAGTCTCTGACCCCATCCCGATGTCCTCAGCGAACAACAGCTTCAGGAACTTGTTGTTGGACAGTGTGACCAGCTGCAGCAGATCTGCGCTGAACGTGTCTCTGTTCTTCTCCAGGAACCCTGGAATGTGAGGTGAGATATCAATCAATCCTTTATTGTCAGTACCAGGTTAACCGAGCCTTGCTCGTTGGTTTTTATTCACTTTTGTTATAGTGTCAAGGTAAAAAAGCAATTAAATTTCCACCAACAACCAACTATACCTCTTCACAGTTAACAGCTGTTTCAAAAAGTCTGCTTAACATTAATGTTTCTTACTTTTTGTTTACATTTCGTTGTTATTTCGTTACCAAAATAGCAACCCATAAGACTAATGTTAAAAATTACAATTTTAAAACTTAATTTTAGACCAAATTTGATTTTTCCTGGGGTTGAGGCTGTTTCTAAACTTATTTTTGGGCCAAAACACTCTTTAATGCAAACTTTAAGCAAAATCTAACAGCTAGATTTCGAGATCGTGGAACACACATCCCTTCAGATATTCCTCGTATTATAGTATAGGATTAAAATGTACTTGTAATAGACAGTGTCAAGTATAACATGAAATAATTAGGCCTATAAAATTACTAAAGCTAACATTGAAAGACAAGGTCTAGTAGTTAAATGGTTACACTGTGTCATTGAACGTCCTTTCAAGAAATTCATCAGTCTTGTATAGGGGATTGTCGGCAAGGCACTTAAAAATAACTGACTTACATTTCTTTTCACTGGTATTTTTGGCACTTGGTGGGAGCTTATTAAGTAATTTACAACTAATAACTTTGAAAGCCTTTTGGGTTTTACTTAATCTACTATATTCTATATGTACATGGTGGCTTGACCTTGTGAAGTGATTATGAACCTGGTTTGACATGGTGAGATTTTTTATATTTCTTTTAACATGAATTAAACAAACTAAGAAATAAATATTGACAACAGTTAAAATTTTTTCTTGCTTGAAAAGAGGCCTACAATGAGCTATTACATCAGCATAAGTCAAGATTCTGATAGCCTTTTTTTTGGACCAATAAGACATCATTTATTTTTTAGCTGTTTTCCCAGTACAGAATGCCATAAAATACTGTGAAAGAATGCAAAATAACAAGATTTTAAATACTGTCTTGGCAGACTTTGTCTCAAACTTCTTAACATGTAAACAACTTTTGAGAGCTTAGAACAGGTTTTGGAGATGTGTACATCCCAAATGAGCTAAGGGTCAAAATTAATACCCAAGAGTTTTACATGACAATTTTATTGTCATTATCTGATTAATGATGATCAAAGTGTCTTATCTGAAATCTTGTGGTTATAATGACTACGTAAATAAACAGTATCGGATAACTGACACAAACCTTCCATCAATGATTGGTACAAATTTATATTTAACACAACCCAAAAAAGATGTCTTGATCGCTCTTGAGAGTTACCCCCACGTAGGAGCAGCACGAGTTCGACCCCACGGGTGCGGCTGTGACTTTTTACAATGTACTGAGTTTACCGCTGAACATAACATTTTTTCTGCAACCACTTGATGTAGAGTAATAATTTTAAATAGGTATTGGATTATTATTATTTATTTATTATTATTATTATTTTTTTTTGCCTGATTCAATGATACGAGAACATAAAATTTATTGCAAGGTTAGAGTTATTGAAACTGTTTATTCTCCATACCTTTTAAATGTGAATTTTTTTGGAGATGCAGGTCATTTTATCCAAATTTTAATCCTTAACACGTTTGCGGCGGCATGATACTTCGTGTACCACACCGCTACACTTAATTAAAACCGCCACTCCTATTGCAGTAGCAGCGCTGTCCAGGGGAAATCCACGCAGTCACCAAATACAATATACGACTGAGTGGTGCTGTGCAAGGTTTCAAATTTCTTGTTCAGATCCTGTTCTAAAAATAAATCACTTAGTATCGCACTGCAGTTTGGGAGCGACGGCACCTACCAGGATGGCATTAGGGTTCCATATGGGAGCAATTGTTCCAATGCCGCCACGAACGTGTTAATAAACCTAATGTTGTTGTGGGTTAGAACTTTCATACCAAATTTAATCAAAATCAGCCTGTTGGGGCCTACTTTAGTTCTGTCAACATGCAGAGACACAGCCACACATGCATCCACACACCAGAATTACTCTGTAAACTACTTTTCTGGACTCTGGGGACACCATAACGAGTATATTCACCAACAACTCAAATCAGAAAATTTTTATGAAAACAAAATGCTTCATATACTATATTACATATACTATAGTATAGGGGGAGAGAGTCAGTTTCATTATCTAACTGCACTAAAAAATTGACTGGTGAATTTGGTAAATCTGACTACAATGCGCAACTAATCGTTTGTGATTGCCACTGTACCTCTGGTATCGTAGAAGACGACGCCAGCGAAGTGGTTGAGGCCGAAGGACGTGTTGATGTCGGACTTGGGCTTGAGGTAGTTCCGATGGCTGCCATGTTGCTTGTGCAGCTTAGCTAACATAGTCTGGTCCGTGCCCTGTAGACAAGGAGGCAAAGTGGCGAAGTCAAGAGACAGAAAGATTGAAAGTGTTTTTCCCATTTGTGTCCTACAGTAGACCCTCTCTTAACTGACCCCCATGGAACTGGGCCTAGATTGGAACCTCAGTGTTCTAATCTAGCAAGCAACTACATATACATACACACAATGTATGTCAAAATAAATATTATGAAACAAAAACAACCTGTCAATTATAAAAATAGGCTATAAACAAAAGTAAAGAAAAATCGGAAAAGCTGATGACAAACTGATGATAAGTGACACTCCACAAATATTTTGATGGAATATTTTAGGAGGGATAATGATGTAAATAAAAGTCGCTCAATTCCCAGGAAAGGTCGGTAAAACTGACCACTTTTAATTTTATGATGAATAAACCGAACCCTACTTCATGCTAGGGCTGGCAGTTAAGCAGGGCGGCGATTGGTTTCAGGTCGGTTAAGAGAGGGTTTATTGCATTCCCATTATTTTAAACACCTAAAATGCTAGGTACTCAATTCACACAATTATTAAGGGAAAACACCGAAAGCCTGACTATGTAGGCCTAAAGAAAATAAGTGACGGTCTATTTTTATTAACTATTAACTGTAGCAATCATTGAATAATTTTTTTGCCACATTTACTTTGCACATTGTCTTCCTTCTAGTTATTCATTCTATTTTGTTCGTGGCTTTATTTGTTATTCATATGTATTAAAATTTATAAAATATTTTTACAAATAAAATGTTTCTTTGCTGGCATGTTCAATTTAATAAGGAAGGGTTAAATTAATTTTTAGGACATGTCCAGTCCTTAGAGGACATTCAAATACTGAAAACAAAATAGTGATTATTACAAAGAACGGGACTTACGAACATTGCTGTCCTTACTCAATGAGGGGCCGGGTGAGAGACATGTCTGCGGGGCCTTTTCTCCTTAAGACTGCACAACCCCCTCCCCATGATCATCGATACGGCAACAACTAATTTACAAAATTTCCAGAGTGTCCAAGCCACAGCAATCCATACAGAATTTATTATCAGCATGAAAATAGGGAAATATCCTAAAATATGTGATTTTTATAATAAGCGGCATTAAAAGCGGGTGATAATGTCCGACATTCAGAGATGCTAGTATCTGCCAAATGCAGACAATAGTGCCCACCGATCTTAGATGAACATGTTCACTAACCGGGGGATCGTGTCACCCAATTTTGCAGACAAGGCCGATCGTGTCTGCTGATCGTGACTGCCAATCTTGGGCGATAATGTCCGCCGACCAGGGTGATTATGTCCGCAGCGCAGGTCGATGATGTCCGCCGATCGTGGCTCATCTAATGGTATTAATAATTTAGACATGGAAAAAGTTTACATGCTGGTGAAAAAATACACAGCAGCGCGGGGCTCTGTACGGCCACACCTCTCGCACACCCCTAAGAACGGCACTGCTTATGGGTGGTTATTACCTTGGGGAACTTGCTTTCCTCGTCGATCAGCGCCATGATGTTGAGTTGCTTGATGGCTATCAGGTCCAGGGCATCCTGGTTGTCCACGAACTCAATGTGTTGCCAGTTGATGTTCTCAACGTTGTATTCCTCCTGCTCAAGCTTGAAGATGTGTTGGACGAAAAACTGCTGCAGATTCTCATTGGCGTAGTTTATGCAGAACTGCTCAAAGCTGGAAACATAATCAACCAATTTTCAGTTCTGGAAAAACGATGCATTTAAAAAAATTAAAATATACATCATTGTCTTTGAATGGTTATACCTTAAAGGGCTATTGATGTATGTATCTGTATTCCTCCAATTCCGTTCCGGGCCAATAGACGTCTAGTAGTTACACTTTTCTGGCAAAAAGACGGATATATGCATAAAAAATAACAAGCACAAAAATTGTACTCTTTTTTGTAGTCGTTATTTGACGGGTAATTCATTGTTTAAAGGCCTTCATTTTATGTATGGTATTTATTATTTACAAGAGATCGCCCATTGGTAGAAATTCAACCAAATTTTAAATTGATCTAGACCCAATTAATTTGATTTTAAACATCTGTTCTTCCGGTTTTGCTGACATTTCTTTGGTATTACAACGGCTGTCAAAATATAGGGTGGTCATAAATTAATGGACACATTTTAAGATGTACAACGAGAAAGTCAGTTAAAGTTCTTCCATAAGATTAACACTGGAACTTTGAAAGCCTCCTTCAGGACCGATGTAAATTAATAGCTCATACAGAAAATGACCTACCATTCTACTAGTATGTAAATAAATAAAATAAATAGGAGGTATTTCTCTCCAGTATGTGTTTTACGTGATGGTTTCCATCATGATTTTAAATTACATTAATAAGTTCCTCGGGAATTTAATTGTATAGAAAATAACCTTCCTAATGGTTTGCGTGAATTTCTTCTACAATGTACACAAGCTGAGAAAAAAGAGGAAAAGTTTCATACTTGCCTATTAATATATAGAATTAATTGTATTTATTTTTGGGTATTTCATTGTTGGGAGTTGGCAACAGTTACAGAGCGCCAACTGAGAGGCACCAACTGTTGGTACTCGGCTGCTTTTTCATTACTTTCCGAGGCTTTGAGTGGTTTTCACGTTTTTGAAGTTACATTAGTTGATTTTATCCATGTTTTTATCTATCTTCGAGCCGCAAAACAGATCAATCCACAATACTGTCCGCGAGAATAAAGAAGAGCCCTGAGCTCCGGCATATTTGCAGTTTGAAGGCGCTGACCAGATTCGGCGCGGCCTAGTCGTAGTTTGAATGCGCTTGCCAGATTCGGCGGTTACGTTACAAACAACAATCACCGGAGTTTTGGGATTGATTAACGACAACTCCAAGATATTATAGAAGTACATACTGTTCAGCTTTGTAATACTGCAGCAATTTTTAAGACATTAATTTATTTTCATACTTATATACATTTTGCGGATGGTGATGTGGCTGATGCGATCATTTTCAAACTTTTAAAATAAATTGCCATATGTTGGGTTAACAATTTTTGTATAGTAGTTCTGTAGTTACGAACCAAAACACAAAAACCAAAAACAATCATGATTTTTTTAAATCCCGGGATAGAAGATATAAATCCCAGGATTGAAGATAGAAATTTTGGGATTTGAAACCACCCTAAATTAGCCTATCGGAATTTTAATTTATTTCAACTATTTTATTAATAATTTATTAGTAATAATAATCAAGCATTTAAAATAATGCTCTCTTAGTTTCCTAATTTCCCTCAAATACTTGAACCTCCCATTCACAATTTCTGGTCTCTCAATTAACAATTTTCTCTGGGATCCACATTTTCTCCACTTAAACCCCATATCTTTCAGGAGACGCCGAAGTGCCCATTCGCTCCATTTAAAATTTATTCTTTCTCACAAAATAGGTAAAAGTTTTTTACAAGTCGGCACAATTTTTTTGTTAGTATAGAAATCCTTTATTACATCTACGATTACACGCCTGTCAAAGTTGTCTACCTGAACTTTATGGTGATCAGCCCTTTTTCGCTTTTTCCCAGGTGTAGTGAGTTTTTCATCCGGAGTTTGTTTCCCGGCTTTTTGAATTCGTTTCACCGTATTTCCCGAAACTCTGCAATAGTTTGCGGCACGTTCTGTTGCTTTCTCTATCGGAACTAATAACTTTTTTTCCTTAGATTCCTTGTCACAACACTCGATCACATGTCTTATTAAGTCCCTTTCCCCACTATGAATTGTCGCCCCACGTTTTCTGACATCTTCCATTGCTGTGAAAAACAACCAAAACAGACCTCACTGCGCGAAAGCACGAGCTGCACTGACCTGGCACGCCGTGCAATGACCTTGACGATGAGTCACTGAACAGCTGTGAAGGGGTTGTGCTCGCGCCCTCGGGTTTTGCGCCTGCAAATACCGAGCGACATCATCCAAACACCGCCGCATTCGCCTTGGCTCAGGGATCTTCTTTACTCTCGCGGACAGTAGTGAAGTATGGTTGCGAAAATATTGCTCTGTTTTCATTTTTTTAATAAAACCCATAACAAAATTTTTTTGCCAAAAAAACAGTACTTTGGTAAAAATCTGTATAGTTATAGTTCTTTTAACTAATTAAAAAATAAAAATATATAAAATTAAAAATCTGTTTTCGCCCCTACATCCTAAAATAATTAAGCTTAAAATCACATAAAAATTCACCCCTTTAAGGGTTAGTGGCACCAATTATTGAACTACCTTGTTGAAAGAAAAAAAAATTAAAACGCTGGGACATTAATTACAGTACTTTTTTTTATCTTCTGTTCAGATAGGAAACTAACAATGTCATGACGTCATGTCCATAGATATAGATAATTAGGCTTATGCAACTAGTTAGCTAATTATCATCCCAATTAAGCTGTAGCAGGCAAAAATTGATTATCTGGAAAACAAGCAGTATGACATAAATACTATTCACTGTTTCTTTAAAAATTATTCACCTTCCTTTTTTCCAAATCACTTTTATCAAGAAAATCTGCTTGGCTTATGTACCTGTTGGTGTGGAAGTTTTCAAAGCCAAAGATGTCTAAAACTCCGATAGCACTTCGGGAGATGCCCTTTGGTTTGTAGATGGCATTGTTGATTTTGCTCACAATGTAGACGAACAATCGACCATAGATGCCTTTGACGAAAGCGTCTCTGACATCCACTGACTGTTCTCTCGACAACGTGGACACCTGGCGAAACATGGGAATCAAATTGATGAAATTTGAAATTAATTCCCAAATGTGATTTGTAAGGATAACAAAATAAAAATTAAACATACACACACACCCAAGGCAGAAATCATAAGACTAAGATATAGAAAATTGTAAGAGTAAACAAGTTTTTTTCAATGATTAACCTTTTGATTAAGCACTTAATCTTGGCAATTGAAGTATTCTAAAAAAAATCAAGAATAAATTGATTCTTTATGGACCTTCTAAAGTATTTTTTACCAAGTGAGGTCAGCACTGTAAAGTCCCCCACCTAACTTGATGCAGTATGACTCATATTTAGGGAACTAACCCAGGAAACAATCGGTCCACTAGGTTAACTTGTCGATTCTTACATGCCTTTTCTTCAAAGCACTGTAGTCTTAATTTTTTTATGTTGGAATTGTTTGTTGGCAATATGCCTTGGTTGCAATCTGTCATCTAACCAACAGAGTTTGATAATTAAAGTTGGAAATAGTGGACGAAATTACATTATTTCCATTGACGGAAAATGTGTTGATTTTCTTCTATGATCTAATTCTACAGCTAGTCTTTCCTGTAGTATACTCACGACTGTCTCCCCTGATGCGAAGATGGTTTTCCTCGTCAGGGCATCCACCAACGGCTGCTTGGGTACAGACAACAGGTTGGCCACCCTGTTCACATTGCTCATGTCAGGAATCTCCGTCGCATCTAGATTGTCTGGAATACAAACAGGAAAAATTGGTTAAGATATCAAAACAGTTGAACCAAAGAGTTACCAGAATAACAGTTACTCATTTAATAACCAGAGTTGCCTCTCAAAATTTCACATATTTGCTTAAGTAACTTTATAATAGCTGGATTTTACCAAGCTTTAAACCTCCACCAACAATGATTTTAAAACTAGTTTAACTCTAGCCTATACTAAACTCATTTCAGTGTTAATAACCATTATGAAAATTTTGAGAAATTCAACCTAAATTTGTTTTAATAATCAACTATCTACAGTGGAAGGTTATTCAACGGAAATCGGATCAACCCCTCAGATTAACCAACCATTTCCCACGAATATACAAACTCCCGCTGTCGAGCAAAAGTTGAGATAATGATCTAAAAATAATGAATGTTGAAACAAGTCGATCATACGTTTCGATAGCAAGTCAAATTCAGTCAGTAGCTCTCAATATTTTGTGCAGGCAGTTTTTACTAAGCTAACTGTGTTGTATCTGTTAATTTTTTTTTTATTTAACCAGAGTGTCTACTGCCAAATAGATAAAAAATCAGTGACTTTTCCATGGCTTTTGGGGGTGAAAAATAATCAAAATCAATGACTTTTGCTTGGTATATTTTGAAAATTATGGGGAGAAAGTTGCAACAACTTCTGCTCACAATCCCATTATTTTCTCTATTTATACAAAATATCCGTGACTTTTTTGCATTTTAAGGAAAAATAAGTGACTTTTCAGTGAACTTCTGTGACCACTAACTAAAATCTGTGACTTTTGGTGACTTCAGTGACCAGTAGAGATCCTTTCAAAAGTTTTTAAAACCGTAAGTGTGTCTTTACTATACAAATCAATTGCATTAGGAACAATACTGATTGTTTTGCAACCAATATTCAACATTTTTCACTTGATTTATTGATTTTAACATATATTTCTGGTATTATAAGGTTTAACCGACTTTTTTTGTTATCCGACCATAGTTTGGTCCCATAGGGGTCCTTAAGAGAGCTTCTACAGTTTTTTATTTCATAAATGGTTCCCCGCTGTTTAAATTCCTAGGATTGCAATAATGCCAATTCTTATTTCCAAGAGCATATCTTAAAATAAATCTCACATCACACCGCTACAAAAATAAACGCAATAATGCAGGGTAGGTGGGTAGCTGAGAGTTTCTGTCTCCAGTTACCAATTGTAAATTTATGTTAGACCATTTTGTTGATTGAAGCCCAAACACAAACCTCTCCAAGAAGCATTTTCAAAACCAACAAAGAAATGGAAAAGAATCCCATCAATCATGAAACAGTTACACTAGAAAAATAAAACTTACTCTCCACCCTCACTCACCGATGATGGCCGCCTTGTATTTGATGTTGCCGATGTGTAGCAGTGCTGCCAACAGTTTCAGAATGTCCCAGATCTCCTGGTCGGAGAATAGAAGGACCTTCATTGCCGAGCGGATGTCCGCAAACTCAGCCGCGTCATCCCTCCCCTCGCAGGTGATGCTTCCTCCCTGCATTACCAACACGACATAAAATATATCTGTCATTTGTGTGATGCCAACATGACAACTGCAAAATACTCACTTGTTAGTAATTTAAATATATCTTGAGTTATTTAAAAAATAACTTGGGTGCAGGACGTGTTATTGGTTTAAAAGTATTGTATTTAGGCCTCTCTAACTCAATTATTATTACCTAAATGATTACAATAATTTTGATAATTTTTTTAAATTGTGGGTTAAAGTCCTTATGAGCAGCAGAAAAATATAGAACTTCCACCATGAGTGGACTTGTCCATTAGAGCTTAATATACGAGGCGGGTTTAAAGATGGGCGCACTAATGTGCATGATGATTAATGGCATCATTTTGCCTCACTAATGCCCGTCCACATGTGACTTATTAAACCCAGGATTTGATCAGAGAATATGGTTGGGAACAACTTGATTATCCTCCCTACAATCTAGCACTGAGTGACTGTCACATGTTCATTGGAAAAAAGACCTAAGAGGTGTGAGCTAGGACAATGACGACAATGTCAAAACGGCTGCATCGGAGAGTTTCTCATGGCATAATTTTGTGATAAAAGAATTGTAAAGATAATTGTACGATATGACAATTGCCTTAATAATAGCGGAAAGCTTGTAGAAAATTAGATTTAAGTACAGGCTTTCATGTAAAAATTGAATTATTAAAAAATCTCTTCTGGTTTATTTTTATTTCAAAACGGTACTTATTTTAAATACACGCCTTGCATATATGAGATTGAGCAAAGTGCTCAGGAATAATGTCAGCTTGAGAAGGCAAACTACATGAATGTTCCATATCATTTTTTTTTTTTTGAGGGAGAGGCAGGGAAAATGCATTACGCACACAGGTGGCCAGCCTGTAGTGTGGGACTCCCCTAAAAAACGGGTTTACCCACTAAAAAACCTCCTCTACTCTTTAGGATTCTAACCTGGAATTGTTTATCACATTACGTCAGGCTAGGCCTAAATTTGGCTTACGCCCATGGGGCTCGCTCCTTATCCAGCTGTTCGGTCAAGGGATGTCAGCTGTTGGCCACTTCGTGGTCCAAATCGGTTTTCTTTTCCAGGAGGATACCCCGGACGAACTGTGACAAACAATCCCAGTTGCCCTCATCCTCCATAATCTTTTGGCAGACCGTGTCCACCGAAAAAACACCGAGTTTTCTTGTGGCCTCCAGGCGGGGCCTTTCCCAACGCGAACAGCGGAAGAAGGTGTGTTCCGCGTCATCGGGAACGCCCGGGCAGTAGATGCAATCCGGTGAACCGGTCTTGCCCATCCGGTTCAGGTACGACTTGAAGTAGCCGTGACCTGTCAGGAACTGCGTGAGGTAGTAGTCCACCTCGCCATGCCGCCTTTCCACCCATGGTTGGACCTGCTCGATGAGTCGCGCAGTCCATCGTCCTCGGGTGTCGTGCTCCCAGCTGTGTTGCCACTGCTGGAAGGTTCGGGAGCGCTCTTCGGTTCTTGCCGTGTCCTTGCCGATCTCGCCTTGTCTCTGGTAAATCGCTTTCCTCTCCCCTGCCAAGAGCTTGACCGGAATGACTCCGGCGACCACCAGGACGGCAGGCTCGGACACTGTCCGGTAGGCGGAACACACCCGGAGCGCAGCTTGACGCTGAACCCGGGCGAGTCGCAACCTGTAGCACTCCTTATCTAGAGCGCCTGCCCACACCTCTGCCCCGTAAAGGAGCACGGACTGGACCGCGGACATCAACAGACGTCTTCTGCTGGATCGGGGACCCCCGACATTGGCCATCAGCCTACTAAGGTAAGTGACTACCTTAGCGGCCTTGTCCGCCGTACGAAAGATCTGATCCCTCCAGCTTAACTTGGTGTCCACCATAACCCCGAGGTATTTGGCGGCACGAGTTGATGTGACCACCTCCCTTCCCACTCGGAGTGGGACGACGGTGTCGATCCTCTTCTTCGTGAGGATCACAATCTCCGTCTTACTGAGAGCAAGCGAGAGACCGTGATCGGACATCCAGTTGTTGACCACCCGCATAACTCGGTTCAACTTCAGTTGGGCCAGCTCAACGTTGCGTGCAGCAATGAGAGCTGCAACGTCATCGGCGTACCCAACCAAAGTGGTTTCCTCAGGCATCTCGGACCTCAGGAGGCTGTCATAGGCAACGTTCCAGAGATCCGGGCCGAGTATTGAACCTTGTGCGGCACCAGAAGTGACTTCCATCGTCCGCGTTCCGTCCCTCGTGTCATAAATCAGGCTTCGAGAGCGTAGATAATCCTCGATGAGCCGCAACAGATATGCAGGGATACGAAAGGTGTTGCGAAGCGCATCCAACATATCGACCCACCTTGCCGAGTTGAAGGCATTCTTGACATCAAGCGTAACAAGAAGCACTACTCGGCGGGAGAAATGGTTGTGGCTCTCGGCTCTCTCCACAGCTCTCTGAACTTCGGTGACAGCGTCGATCGTTGACCGTCCCTTTCTGAAGCCGTACTGACGGGGGCATAAGTCCCCGGCAGCTTCCACGGCAGAAGTCAGGCGGGAACGGATCAGCTTCTCGAACAGCTTCCCAGCCGTGTCCAACATGCAGAGAGGCCTGTGGGACGACGGCAGCTCGGGATCACCTTTGCCCTTGCTGATCAGTACAAGCCTGGCTGTTTTCCAGGGAGCCGGAAACACCCCTTCTACCAAACAGGCATTGTACATTCTCAACAACAAGTCAGCGTTGATTGAAAATACTTTCTTTAAAGCCTCACTGGGAATCCCGTCCGGGCCAGGAGCCTTGTTGCTCTTCAGGGAGAGAACGGAGGTTTCCAGCTCCTCGAAAGTGAAGAGTGGAACGTCCTCTACCCGTCTGAAGTCAACCGGCGATCGCTGAGGATGTTCAGGAAACAACGCAGCGACGATCCTCCCCATGGTGGCGCCCTCCATGATGGAAGGTGGAGAGCGGGCGCCGAGTTTCTACGTTACAAGTTTGTAACCCAGGCCCCACGGGTCGGAGTCAACGTCGTCACGAAGTCTCCTCCAGCTATTCGCCTTGCTCCTGTTGATCGCCTGGCGGAGAGATTTTCTCGCAGCTTTATAGGCCTCCGACTTACGAACTCTGTCTGCGGGAATTCTCGCTCTAGTGGCGGCTCGTCTAGTTCTTAAACATGTTCTTCTGAGTTCCGCAATCTCTTCAGTCCACCAGTAAACGGGTTGTTTGTCGCGTCGGGGTTTCCTTCGCGGCATAGACTGGTCGCAGGCCGAGACGATCAGTTCCATCGTAGATGTTACTAGTGCCTCGGCCCCAGCCTCACCAGGATTCCCCTGCGCTCCCCGAGAGATGACTTCGGTGAACTTAACCACGTCCAGTTTGTTGGTGTTCCACCGGCGTGGCCCTTCCCGAGATGCGGAAACTCGACGATTTTCCTGATCATGCAGATCAAACACGATGTATTGGTGGTCGCTACCCGTGTAGTCCTCCACAACCCTCCAGCCAGAGATCCTCGGAAGGAGCGACTCAGACGCAAAGGTGACGTCAGGGATCGTGCCTCTCTGCCCGGGGCGCCGAAAAGTAGGTGTGTCGCCCTGGTTGAGGACGACAAGACCGGCCCTGGCGATGAAATCCAGGATGTATTTCCCCCGGGAGCTGGTAGAGGGCATTCCCCACTCGACGGCCCTGGCGTTGAAATCGCCACCAACGACGACATGCCCGGTGGTGCAAAGAACGCACTCCTCTAGGCTATCTATCTTGTCGCGGAAGTCCTGGACGGCCTCGTTGGGGGTGAGGTAGCAACTGAAGATTGTCACGTCCCTACACCTAACCCAGGCTAATCCTCGGCCGCGACCATGACTCCGCACCAAGACATCCCGCGTATTACGCGCCCAAAGTGCAGCAGTACCGAGGCTGTCGGAGATCCAAGTGTTTGGGTCTCTGTCCCGATACTGTTCGCTGATAAGGAGCGCGTCAGCACCAAGTTCTCGGGCGAGCTGATCTAGAAGGTTATCAGCTCCCCAGGATCTATGAAGATTGGCCTGGAGGATGCGAATTACCGGCCGCTGCCTTTTGCCTGTTCAAGTGCGGTTCTGAAGGCACCGCACTGACCAGACCCGGGTAAGTGACCGAGGGCACTGGAGCCTGAATCCTTGCAGAGGAAGCAGGAGGGGCTCGAGGAACATTCCTTGCGTTTGTGGCCCTGGCTTCCACACTGGAAGCAGTTGGCACTCCTGTCGGGCCCTTTACAGTTTCGGGAGGAGTGGCCGAAACCGAGGCAACGAAAGCATCTCGAAACTACCACCCTCCGTTTGAGCCTGCAACTGACCCAACCGACTCTGAGGTGCTGAAGGCTAAGCAGCTTATTGGCGTGCTTTTCGCCCATCTCAGCAACAGCCATCCGGAGTTGACTTCGGTTAGGCTTTGTCAGCCATACCCTCACTCCATCAGCCGGTATCTCCGGGAGTGCCACCTGGATCGCACGGGTCACCTCGTCTTCGGTGGAGAGGGCATCAAGGTCCCGAATCTCGACCGAACACTTCGGTTCTAGGGCCTTGATGGAGCCTTTGTCCCCAAGTGCAGTCTTGAGGGAAGCGGCAAAACCGATCTTGTCACTCGACTTCCCCAGTTCGAGGAGGACATCCCCGTTCTGGGTTCGCCGAATAGACTTGATAACGGTGTCGGTCTCTTCCGGTTTGGCCTGCGATCTGATCTGACCCAGAACATCGGCAAAAGATCGCCCCCCTAAGGGCTTAATCAAGATTGCCTCCTTCCTGGGCTTCTTAGGCCTGGGTTGTTTAGGCTTTCTGACAGACTTGCCAGAGGCCTCTCCAACCGGGTTTGAGACATGCGTCCGCTCCACCCTCGACGCACTTTTCGAAGCTGCCTCCGCTTGCTTCTGCCTCCTCCTTTCTTTCTTAGACAGGCGCGTCTTCCAGCCCCCCAAAGGTGTCGAGGCAGAGTTTTCTGCCAAGGCAGGATTAGCCGCCGGAGCAGGAACCTCTGCAGGAGTAGCCGCTGGAACAACGACAGCGCCCGGGATGGAATGAGCAGCCGGGACAGGAGATGTCTGCGATGATGCAGTGACAAAAACCGGCCTCGGCGCCAAGTCCAACTCCCCGAGCTCAGGGCTTCCCGATGATGAACCGCTCTGCCTCTTCTTTCGCTTTCTGGCTTGAGTCTGGGACTCAGCCAGATGAGCTTGAGGCGAAGCAGAGATGACTCGGTTCGTGACATCGCGCTCCTGTTTCACTGCCTTTAGCCTGATTTTCCGGCATTCCTCGATTTCGTCTAGAGAATCTTCGAGTTTCGGAATCCCCTCTTTTATGGCCTTGTTTACGTTCTTTTGAATTAAGAGGGCCTTGGCCATCTCCTTCAAAAGAGCTTTCATCTTCTTCAGACATGAGTCTTCCTCCTCGTGGGCGTCGTCCTGCTGCTGCCGAAGCATTTGCAGCTCGAATGCCGCACGAAGAGGGCTCTTCCTGGGAGGTATTCCATCGAGCCTGGCTTTTGAGGTTTCTGCCTCGGTCACCTTCATCGCTAGATTGACATCCACTTTCTCCTTTTCAGGCTCGGACGACGATCCGGCGTCACTTACCGTCTTGAACGGTGCCGATGGGGGGGAGGTTTTAATTCCCCCTGTCGGCGTCCCAGTCTTCGAGGTCGGAGACCTCTGCACAATAGAGCTTCGCCTAAAAGCGGCTTGCTCATTCTCCTTTACGTTCTTCGTGTTTCGGTTGATAAAATCCATGCTTTCATGTCACCAGCGCATCGTGCGGCAAGGGGCGGCCCTTCATCGGCCGAGAGCGGGTACACCCTCGGAGGTCTACCCCCCGTAGGAGATAAGACACCCCTACCCCAGGACTCTGGGGCCCGAACCTCCGTTTGCCCAGCACCGATACACACAAGGTGCCGGACGTGCTGGGGGTCGCACCGTGGCAATGCAGAGTCCGATCCCTGCATCCATGCCGCACTCCCTGACTAAGGTCCGAAGCGGCTGGCTTCTGACGACACACTGGAGGAGACCATCGGCAGTGCGAGGCACACATCAGTCCCTGCAACACAACAGGGACACTCCCAGGACCCCCCAGCATGCGCCGGTCGAAAGAAGGTGGAAAGACACCCTTGATTCGGGGTCGAAAAAAAAGAAGGTGAGCAAGGTTAGCTCAGGAAAGAATAAAGACGGTGAGCTAAGACCTGAAAGATGAGAAGAATGGCCTTAGCTCGGGAAGAACTGTGAGGAGGGTCTCACAGCTTGGCTCAGGTACCCCGGGGTCGCCAAGAAACACCCGTACAGTGGAAAGCCCACTGCCCCTGAGGGAAATGTTCCATATCATGGAAGTATCAAGAATATTATAATTATTCATCATTGATTTAGATTTAACAATGATCTGTGAGCAAAGTTTGAAAGTTATTGTTTTAAGCAGCCTAAAACAACAAGTTTTGGACCCTCAGTGAGCAACTTTGTAGGTAAAGCTGCTTCGTGTCAAAAGCATGTACAAAACAAAAGCCATACCCCAGTGAGGTACTTGTAGTGTGAGGCGTCCCCAGTTCCAACTTCTGCTTCTCTTCCTTATTCAGGCCCGCCAACATGCAGTAGAAGACATGGTAATTCCTCTCGTCCTTCGACTGACTCACGATCCTCGACTTTTCCAGCAGATACTGCTCGATCTTCGCCCCCTCGATCACTCCTCCAGAGTTGAAATGGATGTCTATGTACTTGCCAAACCTGGACGAGTTGTCATTCCTTATTGTTTTGGCGTTTCCAAAAGCTGAAACAGAATATTACCCTGTTTACTTTCTGGGAACGATATTTTTCAATGTGAGCTCTGATTCATTCCTCCTTCATGGATAGTGAAGGAAATACAAACACTAACCAAACTATACTAAATTGAAAGCCATGTCCGTAAGGATCACGGTAAATACATTTGGTGCTGTGACATGTAGGCCTGATAGACCTACTTAAATTCCGCTTTAGTGGTTAGTTTAATTTTATTGCTCAATATGTCAGAAATACTTTCAGCCTCACAGTGAAGATAACACCCCGAAACCGCCTATCACCCGAAAAATAAAAAATGACTGCGGGGTGGCGGAATGATGTCACCATGTCAGTTTACAACCTGACATGGGTTAGGCCCATTCAACACTGTCCAGATGGCTTTAGGATTCATCAATACCAGAGGACTGTTTTAATGATTAAAAGTATTTCTGACATTGAGTAATAACCTAACCTAACTGCTGGCAGCACACTGTAAATTTGTGGCATCCCGCGTAACAAAAAAGTACCAATCATTGTTTATGTTATGAGGAAAGGTTCAATTCAATGCATCCTGTAAAATTAAGACAAGCTTATTTATAAATTGTGAGGGAAGAGATAAGACACGCCTCCTCCTCTAAAACTCCATAAAATGACGATAATGTTTATTACCATAATGAAAGAACTAAACAGGACTTCCATTTTTTACCCTACAAATGATTAGTCAGGAAATCAGACTTTACTTTGCCCAAGCAAAACAGTTTTACCCTCTAACTTGATAACAGGAAACTGTTTCACATCCCACTAAAACATTGGGTGACCACTTTGTAGCATTTAAAATTTTACTATGTGTAGTACATAGGTTTTTTCAATAAACAAAGTGTTTTTTCGTGGGACTTTATGCCATTTTTACATCTTGGACAATATTTGTTAAACTTGAGGAGAGTTGAGTATAATATAGGTTTAGGCTAACTATTTCTACAGGATCTAAAGTAGTTTCCCACCTTCCAGTATGGGGTTAGCCTCCAGGATCTGCTGTTCTATCCACGAGTGTTTGCCGCTGATGGCCGCCAGGTACTGCAGGATCAGCTTGGTGCTCTCTGTCTTGCCTGCTCCGCTCTCACCACTGCAACATGAACCATCACTTTAGGGGCCGACAACAATGAATACAGTCTTTTAAGAAGGTCGAGTCCCATGTAAAATATTCTACTGTTCTTTTCTTTTTAATTGGGCAAGTCACTACGAGAGGTAGCGTCAAGCGCTGGCTGTTCCTTCTTCGATTACACTCCCCTCCGTTTCTTGAATTGGGCCAATCACCACTGATAGCTTTGAGCGGTGGCTGTTCTAACCAGCGAACACTGCGAACAGGTGGATGTTCCAATTGCACTCCCCCCTCCGCTGACCACCACCATGTGACCGGAAATTTTAATTCGCAGCGTTTTATTAACACTGCGAAAAAGAATGGTTCGGATTGAACATTTGTAATTTTTTGTAGCTATGATTACCACTAAATAAATTTAGTTGTTAATTATTAGTAGTTTTAGTAATTATGTTGAGATTGTAATATCACACGCTAATTATTCCTCTACAATGCTGCAGACAGCTGGTCGAGATTTAAGGGGGGGAGGTAAACATTATGGAACAGCATGATAGTACAGCTAGCTCTGTCTCATAGTGACTTACCCGATTATAGAATCTGGCAGAATAAAAGACACAAGACCTGACCTTCTTAAAAGACTCTGTACTCATTGCCGATAACTTGTGTTCGACAGGTGAAAAACCTGTCAGCTGCGATTTCCATTGTTGATATTGTAATACTGAAAGAAGGCAAGATGCAAATGAAAGTAAAAAAAGTTTAATACCCAATTGTTTAGCACTCTGGAGTGTTAAGAAAATCATGAAAAACACTACTCTAGGATTCTTATTAGAAGTTTGGTCACACTTTGTAATTATTTTATAATAGCAACACTGTTATAAATGAAAAAATCAATTATAAGGAGTTTATGTCCAAAAAAACACGTTTTTTTAATATTCACTAAAGACACAAATACAGTAGACTCCCAATTATTTGTGACAGGATAATCGGCATTGCGGCTTAACGGCTAATTTTTAAATTCAATTTCTTTTTTAGGGATTGTTTTTTCTTAATTTAGCAATTATTTTTCTTAGTACCAGGTTAACCGAGCCTTACTCGTTACTCGTTGGTTTTAATTCACTTTTGCTATATAGTGTCATGGTAATCAAGCTATTAAATCTACCAGACTCTTTACAGATAACGGCTGTTAAAAAACTGCTTAAAGTTAATGTTCCTTTATTTTTGTTTACTTTTAGCTGTTATTTCGTTACCAAAATAGCAACCCATAAGACCAATGTTAAAAATTACGATTTTAACACTTAAATTTAGACCAAATGCAATTTTTTCTGAGGTTGAGGCCGTTTCTAAACTTATTTTTGGGCCTACATACTCTTAAATGCAAAGTTTAAGCAAAATCTAACCGCTAGACTAGAGATCGTGGAACACACATCCCTTCAGAAATCGCTCGTATTATAGTATAGGATTTGAAAATTATTTTACTAAGCAATCTTTTTTCCATTTTGAGACCTTTTTTTACTATTCAGGTTATTTAAGCTTTTTTCAAAGTAATGGCAAAATCGATTATCGGCAATAGCCCGGCAACCGATTATTGCCAAGAATCATGAGTCAACTGCAAATTGAAAGCTTTCAATCTAAGTGAGTTTAGGTTAAAAGTCAATGCATAGATTATTAGATTAGAATGTCAAGATATTAACAAGTTTACATACATTTAGCACAAATCAAAAGTGGAGTCATCGAATAAAAAGATCAAGTGTCAATGAGAGAACAGGACATGTCAAAAGTGATAGGTATTAAAAGCTCTTATTCATTTTTGTAGTTATTGCCCCCAGATTGATTGGTTACAAAGTGGTTTACATACCTTTATCTTCTTTTATTATCTTTTTATCTTTATCGTCCTTTATCAGTGTGTCCGTGTCCGTACTGTAAAGTAATGTATGTTTACGTATTTTGTGTTTGTGAACTGTACTTATGTGTAAAGACTTTTTATGATATAACGACGTCCCATGGAATGAAATTTTAATTGATATTTCTCGTCTGAGTGTGACCATGGCACAATGGTGCTGAAACATTGGTAACCCATCACGTTAATCATAGGTTTGAAGACGATAAAGGTATGTAAACCACTTCATTATCAAAAGGTCTGCTAATGTGACCTTTGGGTTAGCCATGATTCCACTTGAACGCTCAGCTGGCAAAAGACAGAAGAATGGAAGCATAAGTTAACCGGTCTTTGCAAGATTAAGAGGGATAGAAAGACGTCGCTAACATAAAAGGTTTGAGTGGCCTAACAGGTAACGTAAGTTATAATGTCGGCATCACCTGATAACAATGCACTGGTCCTGCCTAAACCGCTTCATGTGTGTGTAGCTGTTATCTCCGATGGCAAAGATGTGGGGAGGAAGTTCCCCGATCTTGCGGTCCTTGTACAGCTTGATCTGCTCAGCCGTGTAGATCGGGAGGATCTGGTAAGGGTTCACTGCCACCAGAATGGAGCCCGTGTACGTCTGGAAAATAAGCATTTACTTTTTTAGAATTATAAATTTTTTTTATAAGAGTAGAATCTCTCAATCTCTGTTGTGTGCAATGGCCTCATCATGGAAAGAATGGACAGTCAAAGTAGTCAGTAATTTCAGTAGTCTTCTAATAAGTCCTACAATTATACC
Source organism: Neoaliturus tenellus (assembly GCA_030545055.2). NCBI lineage: Eukaryota > Metazoa > Arthropoda > Insecta > Hemiptera > Cicadellidae > Neoaliturus > Neoaliturus tenellus. The sequence goes on along the minus strand of CM061536.1, from coordinate 13,988,801 downwards.
GTTGTACCTGAAGCTACTGACTTCCATGTGCTTCTCATTATATACGATTCTCTTCACATATCTGACAAGCCACTAACGTAAATGAGTTTCATCGATTAATCACTTTTTAAGACACCGACATTACCAGGGGTTTTTTAAGGTGAATATGAATGAAGGATGAGTGTGGAATGGGTGAAATGCCTTGAGTGATGCCTTACTATCTAAGATCAGCAGTAGTGTCAAATTGTTGGTGCTGGCCCAGTTCAAGGTCACCTGAGGGATGACGTCATCGAGGTCAATGACCTCACCGATGACGTCATCGATGACGTCATCGATTGCGTCATCGATGACGTCATCACTAATGACGTCATTTCTATGACGTCACACCCATGACATCACAGAAATGACGTGCTGATGACGTCATCACCCCTTACGTCATCAAAATGACGTCACCGACGCCACTGAGGTCAAGGTCACGCCGAAACTTAAAATTTTTTGGCACTTTTGCCGTTTCTCGCACTACGCTCCGAGTTTCAGTCAGAGTCCCCGTGACCTTGACCACTTGGAGCGAATTTTCGACGAGAAACGGCAAAAGTGCCAAGTTAAACTCGAGTTTCTGACATGACCCTGTCTAAATGGGCAATCGGTTATCCCTCAGGTGACCTTGAACCAGAACAACACCAACAATTTGATATTACTGTGACCTTGAAAACCTAACAACGGAGCGCCGACACCGATGCGCACCCCACGACAGCCATCGAGTGACTGACTGTCAGGCTCTGTGTATGCTAGGTATATCGGCTTGAGAGACTAAGACTCTAAACTGTCAGGAATGGGAGTAACTAACTGAATTTTGCAAGGAAAAGTCATTTCATCCAATATTTTAAACAAATCCTCATCAGTAAAACTGACATTAGTCTGTTTTGTATAAAACTTAGGGTGTCCGCGCAACAGTTTGCGCCACTTAGCTAAAGTTGAAACTCTCTTAACTTTGGGTGGTGGACAGTGAGCAACTAATAAAGTCTTAACACGGCTAAGTTTCTTACCTAAAGTGTCCTGCGACATGGCTTCACCTCACAAAAGTCCGCACAATACTGAGAGACTGCTTGTAGCGCATGAGTCAAGCAGGGTGTCTAGTTTATTTCTCTTTAAAAATTCAAGACTAATTCCAGACTTTTTCAAGACTGTTTTAGTTTTTTCAAGACTGCCGCATTACTCGACATATTCATATCTATCTTACATTTAACAAAATTATTTACATAGTTGTCACTTATGTATATTTGTTTTTAAATAGTACACACATTCCTTACATCAACCAGCTTTAATTTTGTTGTTGGATATAATCACTACATGTTTCACTGTGAATACAGCATTGTCAAGTGATACAAGAACATAATATCTATCAAAGGATTGGTCAAGGATTAAAATACACAAAATTAACTGTATTTCTACCGTGTTTTGTCTTTTTTTTATCCTTGACCAATCCTTTGATGGATAGAAGGCTATGTTCTTATTTATATCACTTGACAATGCCATATATTCACGGTAAAACATGTACCCTAGTGATTATATCCAACAACAAAATTTGAGCTACTCAAAGGAAGGCATGTGTATACTATTTTAGTCTTCAGTAGCAGTTTAGGGGCGAATATAATGAATTGTAATATTTTTTGTCAAAAACAGGACCATTAAAATGAAACTACAAAATTATAACTTTTTTAGAAGAAGAATTATTAATTCTTCAACAACATTGAAAATTTAAATGGTTTGAATTAAAATAATGCACAAGTCTGTAATTCTATTTTTTAACCCTTTGTCCGTCCTTCGTAGGGTGTGTGTTCTGTTTAGTTTATTAAAAGTACCAGGTTAACCAAGCCATGCTCGTTTGTTTTAATTCACTTTTGTTATAGTGCCATGGTAATCAAGCTATTAAATCTACCAGACTCTTTACAGATAACAGCTGTTTAAAAAAACTGCTTAAAATTAATGTTCCTCTATTTTTGTTTACTTTTAGTTGTTATTTCGTTACCAAAATAGCAACCCATAAGACCGATGTTAAAAATTACGATTTTAAAACTTAAATTTAGACCAAATTCAATTTTTTCTGAGATTGAGGATGTTTCTAAAACTTATTTTTGGGCCAAAACACTCTTAAATGCAAAGTTTAAGCAAAATCTAACCGCTAGATTTCGAGATCGTGGAACACACATCCCTTCAGACATTGCTCGTATTATAGTATAGGATAAATAGGGTAGTATAAATCCTTTCAAAAATTCAATATGATAGCAAAATTATATAACACATAAAAATTGCATATATTTGGTAATAATTAAAATGTTGCTTTTAATTGTTTTGTTTAGCTTGTAGGCAAATGTTAGTAAAATTCATTTTCCAACATTGTCTACTGTAAACAAATTTTGAAATTTTACATATTATTTAATAGAATCGTGAGCGTTTGTTTACGGTCTGCAGTTGCAAGCGTTTTGATTGGGGATTACAAGCTTCTCTGGTTAGCAATCTTTATCAGAGCGTCTTAATCGGAGATTGCAAGCGTCTCCATAGTTTAATTTTTTTGTAAATTTCAAGACTAGACTGAAAATTCAAGACTAATTCCAGACTTTTCAAGACCATTATTAAATTCAATACTAATTCAAGACTTTCCAGATTTTCAAGACTACTAGACACCCTGGTCAAGGGAAAAGAGGTGGGGGAAACAGCAGGAGTGGGGGAAGGTCACAGTGGCGGGGGAAGGTGAGGTGGTACGCTGGAGTATCGCATCACTTCACCATGAGCTGTCCTACAGTCAACACACTGTTCTCTTGGCCCGAGTTGGCACTAGAAGAAACATTTCTGTACAGCTTAGGCTGTGAGAGCCGAGGAAGCAAAGTCAAAGTGGAAATTGTGTTAAACTCCAAGATGAAGAGTCTCCTAAATAAACTAATTGTATCCTTGCAATCTCCTATAACTTTAGAGAAATACCACTTTATTAAGCGACACCTTATACTTTGGCAAAACGAAGCGGAAATGGAAAAGATTACAGTAAAATTAATTTAACTTAAAACTTGGACTGGACACTCATGGCGATACCACGTGGCGTGAAAACGCCACCCTAAACATTACAAGTTAGGTTATTGAGCACCTCTGGTACGATAACCGATGTGCTAGAGTTAAAGTGTGATGACCTTGAGTCAAAACACTGAAATACTATAAGTCGATATCGTCCCAGAGTTAAAGTGTAGTGACCTACATTCAGAACTTGTAAAATTACTTACATATAGAGAGCTAGAGAACAGCGAGACGCACCGCATGGAAGCCGGAGACATACTGGCGAAGCGGTGTTGTGTAGCCTAGGGACCCAGTTGTGGTGGGGGTATAGCCAACACTTAGAGTACAAGTGTTGTGGGTGACCTTGACCCACATAACATACCTCACCCCCCCCCCCCCCGACAAAAGTGCGAGCCCCCCCCCCCCCCCCCCCGACAAAAATGCGAACCCCCCCCCCCCCGACAAAAAGTGCCCCCCCCCCCCCCGACAAAAAGTGCCCCCCCCCCCCACCCCCACCCCCACCCCCACCCCCACCCCCACCCCTGATATCCTGGGCGTGGCAGCCCCGGTGGGGATATAAGGGGGCCCAGCCAGAGCCGGCTCGCAGTCCGCTCCCGCGCGTTGAACGTGAACGATCGGGACGGACCGCCATAGGCATCACTAAACATTGAATGGCGCCTTCAGTGTTTAGCGAAGTCTACTCTAACTTTAAGACTTGTATTAGTTGTAAGATATTGCGCTTGCGTTTGGGTATTGCGAATTGTTTTATATGAGAGTGTTTTACTTGTACCTTATGTCTCCTGTGTGTCTTTTATCCTTTGTGTCTTGTTTGTTATATGTGTTTAACATGTATGTGCTTGTTCCAGCATTGACTACGTTGAGCTCAATTGTGTGTTGTAAGTGTGTTATATTTTTCTAAAGTGTATACGCTTGTTTTAGCAATCCCCCCTTGAGCTTTTGCAATGCTCAAAGTAAATTGTAAAGTCAGGGAACGGGAGTAGGCCCCCGTGTAAAAGCACTTTATACCAACGTTAGCATGAGTCCTCTCAGGCATGCAATATTGCGGCTGGGTTTGGGACTCGGTCCGTTTGTATGCTGACATGCAGACCACAGCTGTGGCCAATTTGCGGTGGCCTCTGCACTCGGACCGAGGGCGTAAGCCACTAGGGCTGTCCTCAACCTCTTGTTTCCCTTCTGGAAACTCAAAATTATGTAAATGAATCTTTGTTAGCTATTTGTGTTTTTAGTCCCCAAGGCCCCCGAACATTCGTGGTTCGCCATGGATGTACGGGGGCCGAAATTTTTTTAATGTCCGTGTGGCCTTGACCCACAAAGATTTATAAAAATTTACTGCATTGATAAAGTTAAATAGTAAAGGTAGGGTACGGGAGTAGACCCCCGTGTAAAACAATTTTAAACCAATTTTAGCATGGGTCCTCTCAGGCATGCAATATTGCGGCTGGGTTTGGGACTCGGTCCGTTTGTATGCTGACATGCAGACCACAGCTGTGGCCAATTTGCGGTGGCCCCTGCACTCGGACCGAGGGCGTAAGCCACTAGGGCTGTCCTCAACCTCTCTCAAAATTAAGTAAATGTTTTGTTAGCTATTGAAAAGACAATGCAGTAAATGTTTACAAGTCTTGCGTGGCGAAGGGAACACGACATTGGATGTTGCCTTGTTGTCATAGTTGGGTCTCTTTGGAGGCTACAGCGATGACAACCCAAGTGCCCCACACCCCCATCGGGGGTGTGGGGCTTAATTTTTTAAAGTTTTACCGTGACCTTGACCTAAATATATAAAAGTTTTCAAAATTCTTTAACAGTCAGGTCTTATTAACAAGGTAAATATATTAAGCTCTTTTAAAAAAAAATGTACAAGTCAAGTAACACACAAGGTTTGACTCGTCTATAAGTGTGTCTTTTTTGGAGGCTTCAGCGATGTTAACATAAACGCCTTAAGTGAGGCTTATTGTTTTAAATTTACCCCCCCCCCCCCCCGACAAAAAGTGCGAACCCCCCCCCCCCCCCCCGACAAAAAGTGCGAACCCCCCCCCCCACCCCCACCCCCACCCCCACCCCCACCCCCACCCCCACCCCCACCCCCACCCCTGATATCCTGGGCGTGGCAGCCCCGGCGGGGATATAAGGCGGCCGGGTGGCATGCACTTCTCATTCCTGTCCAGGTTCCCGTACCGGACGGTCCTCTCTCGCTCCTGAGATTTTATTTACTTATTTCAATCTTCTTTTCATATTTACTCTTTTCATATTTACTCTTCATTTATTCGCTTCATCAAGATGGGTCTTAAGCTCAAGAATTACCCACCAGCTTCTTCAACCTCGGCCAACACGCCTCAGCCCTCATCGTCGTCCGCTCCGATCCTAGAATACCTCATGACAGCGCAGATTCTGAGCTGCCTGACGATGCCGCCACCGCCGCCGCCACCGCAGCCTGCCTCGATGCCCAGCCTTTCACCATTGCCACCAACATTGGAAGAGGTTGGCGCACCTTCGGCTTCGGAAGAGGCTGGCGCACCTGCGGCATCTTCAAAGAACCCCAGCGGACGAGTCCTGATAGCCTCTCCAGCACTCTCTCTGCTATCGGACTCGGGATCGGAGTCTGCGGTGTTCGAAGAGGCGCCAAGGTCGAGGATAACCCCCTACAGTCGAACTAAGAAAATCCTATCCTACACCAAATCCCAATGTCCCTCACCCATATCCCCCATGCCACCTACACCAACCAAACCACCCCGTAAATCAATCTTCTCCCCCGAACTTCCCTCAATCGATCTAACCCGTTCACCTACCCCACCCAAAATTGTCTGCAGCCTACCTTTTGACCTACTTAAACCTTCACCTCCCACCCCCATTCCTTCTAGCCAGCCTAAACCTGACAAGCTCCAAAACACTCCAGTAAAGCGTCCAACACAAAAACGTAAGCGTGTTAAACTCCCTGCTGGCAAGGGTAATAAATGCGATTACGTTTGGATGTCAAAAGACTTTGGGATTCTTTGCTGTCAGAAGTTTGCTGTTTTAGATAAAGACCGTTGCCAAACGCACTTGAACAAAAACATCAATCTTCCGAGAGTAAGACCCTACATTCTTAACAACATTAGGTCTAAAACATCCCAACCCAGACATCCCCACAGTCCGCAACCGCTTGATATTAGAAGACTTAAAATGGATGAAAAATATTATTTTATTGCTCAAATTTATGGAGCTTTTGATGCCAAAGTAGAAATCATTGTAAAAGGTGATGGCAGCCTTCATACAATGAAAGTACCCGTTCGGATGGTACAAAGACAATTTTTCATCCATAAAAAAGGCTATCTAATACGAAGGGAAGGATGCCAATCTGTGTGGGAAATGGATTAGGATGTAGGCCTACCAAAATAAATTCTAAATTGTTAGGTTGTGTTGGACAATATTTAAAAGTCTTTTTCCAAATTATTTTTCCAAATTTAGTCTTAACTCTCTTAAAGTAAGGGAGAGGGGTATTATACAAGTCAACTAATAAAAAAAAATACTTGACTTGTATAATACTTTAACCTGGCGGTGATGTAAAGTCACTGGGACAATCTCAAACCGTGTCCTTGAGGGTGAAGACTAAGTTACAAATAAATCATTAACAAATAAAAACTTACCTCCAAACACTTGTAGCTTGCTACAAGTGTTTGGAGGTAAAAATTTTTCAAAGTTTGAATGACCTTGACATATATATCAGTCTTAATTCTTAACAAAAAACCTCCAAACACTTGCGGCTTGCCACAAGTGTTTGGAGGTGAAAATATTTTTCAAAGTTTGAATGACCTTGACATATATAAACTACACTTTAAGTAAAGTGCTAACCATGCGATTAAGGTGTGTGTATTACGTGATACCCCCACTCTGACGCTTTACTAAGCTTGTATGAACCGTTTATTTGCTTCAGTCTGTTCTGTGAGGGGGTCACCCTTGGCTTGGTGGGGGATATAAGGCGGCCAGGTTGCACGCACTTCTCATTCCACATCCAGCTATTGTACGGACTGGTTATTCCCGCCTTCAACACTACATTCCCATTATCACCGTTTACATTATTTCACTTTTCCATTTTCAAAATGCCTCCGAAGCTCAAGAACTATCCACCAGCTTCCAAAACCACCTCGACCGACACGCCCCCTGCTCCAATACTCCAATATTTGATAACCGCAGAATTCCTGAGCAGCCTGAAGATGCCCAGCCTGCCACCATTACCGTCGACAGTGCCACCAACATCGGAAGAGGCTGCCCTACGTCCAGCGCTGAAATTGTATAAAATATTCTGTTGTTTACTTGATAAAATGCTAAAAAAACAACCACCGATACCAAATACTTTCACGTACAAGCTACCCCTGATAGACAAGGATGATGTAAGCAAACTATCATCAATTCAAGTGAAATTTCTGGAAGAAAAAATTCTTGTTTCTGTAAAAGAAGTGTTTCATAATGAATATTCAAAAAGATTGGCTTTCAACTTTATTAGGGAACATGCAGGACGTGAAAAAGCACAGTATCCAAGACTATATTATTTATATCTCTTTGAGAATGGAGCAAGTGTAACGGTAGAAATAACTATCATATTAATGTAATTCTCCCTACCAAGGTTATGAGGTTAGGAGTGCATAATTTGGATGAACTGAACCTAATGTTTTAGGAACTGGAATATTTGATACATCAGAATTGTACGCTTTGTGAAATTGAAATTTTTAAATTGAAATAAAATGTGTTGAACTAGGACTCGAACTTGGACTTGATTGAGGTTTTGTAGAACAGAGCGGGGGATAGATCACTTTGCGGCAATAGACTAGCATGCTGCTTAGTGGTCTATCCCCCGCTCAAAGGGTATCTTTACATGACCTTGACCCACATAAATGCATACTTGGTGGGGGTATAAAAGGGCAAACCAATTGGATAGATACACCACTTCCATACCATGGCTCCCACTTGACAACACCGTGTTCCATTGCAACAGAATTGTCTCTATTCTGGAGGTTATACCTCTAGAAATTATAGAAGTAGAGGACCAACTACCTGCGGTTGATCAAGAAGAGGAGGAGGAAGAGATAATGGATATTGAAACGGACTCTGACGAAGCTGGTTCAACGGACAATGAGGTGGACTTGCATGCCTACGAAACATTAGAGTCGTCATCTGAGTCGGAAATGGAATTCCAATTGGAAATCGAAGAAGAAGAAGAACAAGAACAAGACACTCCCCATCGTCCAATGGATAGGATGTTAGTTGCCAGAAGAATTATGTATTGTCATCGCTACCTATTCCGTGATGAGGATGATTCCGACTCTGATGGTGATGTTTCACCCTTGTAAAAAGTTTAAACAAAAAGTTAAAAAAGAATGTGAGCGGGGGATAGAGCACTTTGTAGTAAATGATGCTGCTTAGTGCTCTATCCCCCGCTCAAAATAATAATTCCAAATGACCTTGACCTACATAAACTTGCTCAAACAGACATCTTTGAAAAAACTTGTACAAATTATTGAATCTAGACCAAATATCATCAATTTATCAAGCCTACTGATAAACGTATTACAAACGGTTGTGTAAAGGCTAAATTTAGCACATAAGTGATAACCTGTTTCCATATGACGTCACTTTCCCCACCTATCTGCCTCGGATATAAAGGGTCCCGGTGGAGTGCGCTGCTCATTATTTCGTGGACATTCACAGAGTGTGCATTCAAAGCCAAACTGTTTGAAATGGCTCTTTGCGACATTTGTGGGGAAATCTTTCAAGACGAAGATCTTTTCACCATACACAGAGAAGTACATGAAGACGAAGATAGAAAAGAAGATATTACCATGGATGAAATAGACTTAGACTCAATTGACCGGTTTTTGGAAGAGCACCAGAAGCAGATGGACTACTACGACAGCTATCTACAGCAAATGCAAAGAAGAAGACCTAGTGTGATTCAATTTGCTGGTGCTGGACCATCTACTGCTACAAGACCTATTGAAGAAGAGGACACCGAAGAAGAGGACACCGAAGAAGAGGATATGGAAGAAGAAGAACTGGAAGATGTAAGACAACTGCGCACCACAGCCTTGCCAGGACGAGTTGTAACACATTTCAAAATTAATAACGTTCAATTGGAATTGGAAACATTCATAACCCAGGCTAAGGAACTTGTTGGTCAAACGTTGAGGGAAGAATTACAAAGGCTAAATTTTATTAAATTTGGAATGGTGTTATAGGCTATGTTTAACAATACTGATGGTGAAACAGCATTGAGAGCGTTCATTACCAAAAACCGAACCCTTACCTTCACCTCCAACATCGATGATATTATTGAAGAATGCTTGGAAGAACTTATAACAAAACTTCAAGAACATGAAGGAAGAGGATCTGGATGGACTTTGTCATCAATCGAAGGTATGGATGTAAGGGTTCACAAGCATGGATATGGTTTAAGGGGTAGTAGTTTTATCCCTTTACCAAAGAAAATCCAAAACACTAAATCGTGTAGGAATGTGCAAAATGAAGGTAATGAATGTTTTAAGTATGCAATGTTAACCAAGTATGTTAAAGATCATCCTGAAAGAGTTGGTAGAGAATATTACGAAAATGAACACCGCTACAACTTTCAAGGCCTCACCTACCCAGTTACATTGAAAGACATAGACAAATTTGAAAAGAAAAATCCTGGCGTTTCAGTGAATGTTTTTGGTCTGGATGATTCAAACAACGTTTATCCTTTGCGGGTAGTAAAGGTTGAGCAAAGAAACCACACGGACTTGCTATTGATAACTAAGGGTGAAATTTCCCATTATGTATGGATAAAGGACTTTGAAGCCTTAGTTGTAAAACAATTGACCAAAAGAGTAAATAGGATTACAGTTTGCAAGAGATGTTTCTGCTTTTCTTGGAAAGATTCAAGACGTGGAGGATTGGACTGGTTATTGGAACATAAAAGACTTTGCAACGAGAACTATGAAGTGAAGATTAGTCTGCCACCACCATCTCGAGCGTGTATCCAATTTAACAAGACAGTTCACCAATACCGAATTCCAATAGTGGTCTATGCAGATTTTGAATCAACGTTAGTACCACAGGAGCTGCCGGACGGCGAAGTGACTAGAAGAACAAAATATCAGTTGCATCAGCCCAACAGTTTTTGTTTACTAGTTAAATCAACCTTGTCTAAAAACCAATTGCAAGACTATGGTTTAACATCCACTCCAATACTCTACCGTGGTGAAGAAGCCGCTAAGTATTTTGTAGACCAACTGTACGATATTGCTGGAAAGGTTCAACGCTTGTTCGGTAATATTGTACCTATGGAACCTTTAAACCAAAATCAACAAGAAGAATACAACTTAGCGACAAGATGCTATTTATGCAAGAAGATGTTCAGTGAAGAAAATCCAAAAGTAAGAGATCACGATCACCTGACAGGGTTATACAGAGGAGCTGCTTGTAATTCATGCAATATAAATTACAAACTGCCAAACTTTATTCCTGTCGTTTTACACAATCTTAGCGGCTACGACTCCCACTTTATTATCCCGGAGTTAGGAAGAGATGACGGTAAAATTGATGTTCTTGCTACAACATTGGAAAAGTACATCAGCTTTTCAAAAACAGTAGGTAAAATTAAACTTCGCTTCGTAGACTCTTACAGATTTATGGCATCTAGTTTAGCCAAATTGTCAGAGAACCTAAGAAGAGAAGACCTAAAAGAAACCAGAAAAATTGTACCTGAAGATAAATTAGACCTAGTATTACGGAAAGGAGTGTTCCCCTACGATTACATAACTTCTACAGAAAAATTTGAAGAAACCAGTCTACCGCCGATTGAAGCCTTCAACAGCAAATTAAACGAAAGTGAAATCTCCGTTGAAGACTACAATCATGCATGTAATGTTTGGAACCAACTAAACATTCAAACCTTAGGGGAATATTCTGACTTTTATATAAAATTGGACGTAACTCTGCTGTGCGATGTGATGGAAGAATTCAGAAACACCTGCTTCTCCGCCTATGGACTGGACCCTCTACACTCGTACACATCTCCAGGATTAGCATGGCAAGCTATGCTAAAGTCAACCAACTGTCGACTGGAACTTCTAACGGATATTGATATGGTGCTCATGATGGAATCTGGTGTACGGGGCGGTTTGACACAAGCTGTAACACGTCATGTCAAAGCCAACAACAAGTACATCCCCGGCTTCGACGAGCAACAACCATCGGTCTACCTTGGCTATTTTGATGCAAACAACCTTTATGGTTGGGCAATGTCAAATCCGCTTCCCTACGCTGACTTCAAGTGGATCGACCCGGCCACCATCGGAGACATCTCACAGATTCCAAAGGATGGTCCAAAAGGCTATATTTTGGACTGTGATTTTGAATACCCGGAGCACCTTCATGACCATCACTACGACTTGCCTCTCCTAGCCAAGACTGAAGTTTCACCGACAGGAAGATGGCCAAAATTGATGATGACCTTGGAGAATAAGGATCGCTATGTGGCTCACTACTGGGTAGTTCAACAGGCTCTTCAATTGGGTCTACGTATAGTGAGAATTCATAGAGCAATTGAATTCACCCAGTCTTGTTGGTTGAAACCATATATTGATTCCAACACTGCAAGAAGAGCTGCAGCGACAACAGCATTTGAAAAGGACTTCTATAAATTAATGAACAATGCCATCTTTGGGAAGACCTTGGAGAACAAAAGAAAACACAAAAATGTAAAATTAGTGAGTGATCCTAGGAAATTGGAAAAATTAGTGCAAAAACCAAATTTCGGAACATCCATGATTATAAACGAAAATCTAGTCGCTGTCAGTATGAAGAAAACAACAATAGTCATGGACCGTCCGTTATACATAGGTATGTCGATTTTGGATATAAGTAAAACCCTGATGTATGATTTCCATTATAACAAAATGGTTAAACATTACGGAAGGGAAAACATTGGAGTCGCATACATGGATACGGACGCGTTTATCTACTGGATAAAGACTTTGGACATGTATGAAGACCTAAGGACTTTTCCATACAAAGAAGATTTCGATTTTTCTGACTATCCGAAAAACCATCCAAATTTTAATGAAAAATATAAAAAAGTAATTGGAAAATTCAAAGATGAAGCAAATGGAATGCTTTTAGAAGAAATAGTGGCGCTGATGGCGAAATTGTATTCATTTAAGATGTACCACGAGAACAACACACCGACAGTGAAGAAAGCAAAAGGAGTGAAGACATCTTATTTGAAAAAACACGTGACATTTGACCACTACAAGACTTGTTTGTTTGAAGATACTACGATATCAGCAACATTCAACAATATCCGAAGCTTTAAGCATCAAGTCTACAGTGTCACCGAAATTAAAAAAGCGTTGTCAGCTCGGGATGATAAAAGATACATTATGCCCGACAAAATCCACACTCTTCCTTTTGGCCACTACTCTCTAAACCCTATCAACTAGTAACCTATTCTTCGTCCTTCTACAACTACGACCTTATTCCTTTCTCCTTCCGTAAAAAAATGGGGAACACGGCAAGTCCAACGCCGTGTTCCCCATTTTTTTACACAAGTTTGGATGACCTTGACCCATATAAATGATGTGAATATTTAAAACAACATTCATTGTGATTATACATGTGATACAACAAACATTGAAACCTGCAATATGAAGGACTTGAAGCAACAAATTGTCAACGAACTTCATAAACCTGCAAGAAGAAAGTTTCCACGAAGAAATACGGTGATAAAAGGAATTAATGATTTATATCAAGCGGATTTAATCGAAATGATTCCTTATAGCAAACAAAATAAAGGATATAAATACATATTGACTGTTATTAACTGTTTTTCAAAAATGGCAGATGCTTTACCACTAAAAGATAAAAGTGGCAAAAGTGTTACAAAAGCAATGGAAACAGCTATACAAAGAGACAAACATACTATTAAACATTTACAAACAGATGATGGAAAAGAATATTTTAATAAGGAATTTGCAAATTTAATGAAAAAACACAATATAAACCATTATTCAACCAATTCAGAAGTAAAAGCCTCAATAATCGAAAGATTCAACAGAACTTTAAAAAGTGCAATGTATAAAATGTTTTCCAACAGAGGATCGCACATATGGATTGATATGTTACCAAAACTTATAAACGATTACAATAACAAATTTCATAGGACTATCGGGATGAAACCAAACCAAGTAACTAGTAAAAATGAAAACCTTGTATTAAAACGTATAAAAACGAATACTAAACCAAAAGTTGAAAAACTAAAGCCTAAAAAATTTAATGTGGGTGATAAAGTGCGAATAAGTAAATATAAAGGTGTATTCAGTAAAAGATACCTGCCAAATTGGACCAATGAGGTTTTTACTGTATTCAAAGTACAACCTACAGTACCTGAGACATATATTTTAAAAGATAATAAAGGACAATTGCTTGAAGGAGGGTTTTATGGACATGAAATGTTAAAATCAACAGTAGGCGATGTATATTTAGTTGAAAAGGTGTTGCAACGGAAAAAAGATAAGGTCAAAGTACGATGGTTAGGATTTAATAAGACGGAAGATTCTTGGATACCTAAAAAGGATTTGATATAACGATAGAGAATCATTTTAGGTTGAACCATTACAAAGGATGGAGATAGTACCACAAAAAGAGAGTTTTACTATTAATAATATAGATGAACTCACAGTGGATAATTCAGAATTCAATAGTGGGAAGCATGGCGATTTGTTACCAAACACCGTTCGTTGTCTGGTTACCGGACCTTCCAACTGTGGAAAAACTAATGTAGTATTCAATTTGATTACAAACCCTAAAGGATTACGATTTAACAATCTATATGTATTTTCAAAATCACTACAACAACCAAAGTATCAATTATTGGAAAAAATACTGACTAATGTGCCTGAAGTTAAATATTTAAAGTTTAATGCAAGCGAGAGTGTCATGCAGCCACAAGAAGCTAAACCATTCTCCGTGTTTATATTCGACGATGTATCTTGTGAAAACCAAAACACAATAAGGAATTACTTCGCTATGGGTCGACATAACAACATAGATAGCATTTATATTGGCCAAACTTACAGCAAAATACCTAAACAACTCATTAGAGACAATGCAAACATGTTAATTGTATTTAAACAGGACGAAACCAACCTAAAACATATATATTTTGATCATGTAAATGCGGATATGACATTTGAACGATTTAAAGAGTTGTGTGGAAAGGCTTGGGCTGAAAAGTATGGGTTCCTAACAATTATGAAGGAACAACCGCTAAACAATGGTCGATACAGGATAGGATTTGATAAATTTATATTAATACATTAAACGTGGTATAACACATTCATTGTTGTACAACACGTCTTGCTACAAACATGGTTAACCAAGAAAAATTAGTAAAAGAAATAAAATCACTTAGTGATTCTATTCGGGCTAAAAACAGAGCATTGAAACTAGGTATTAGCGAGAGGGAGAAATTCCTTGAATCTACTTTTAAACCTATTACTGAACCCTTGAAACAATTAAACAAAAAATTTGCTAAACCTGTATTGGAAGGAGATGCGATTGCACCTATTACAAAGTTTGAAAGAGAAAATGTAAAATCAGAAGATTTTAGCGATGAAGACCCGGAATCCTCTACATATAGTGGTTTTACCGGTGGAGAACCCGAAAGAGAGCTAGAATCACCAGACTATAGTGGAATAAGAGAATTATATGAAGTAAAAGCCAAAAGAGGACATGAAGTTGTATCAACTGCTAGTGAAGAGGAAAAAGAAGAAGCAAGGGAAGGTCCGTCAAACATAAGCTTGTTGGGTGAAAACATTCATAACAAAGGACCTTTAGGAAGGAAATACATGATAAAAATGTTAGCTGGAACAAACCCTAATAAAAACTACCATAGTTATGGAGTAAGATTAACAGAAGAGGGTTTAATGGTTGGTAATAGCCCGGTAAACATTGATGAACATGATAATATTATTGTTGGTGATCAAAGATATAAGGGCACAAGAGGATTATTTGAATTATTATTTGAAAATAAGCCTTTAGAATTGTTAGTTAAAGAAAAAGACATGGAAGCATATAAAAAGATTTTGGAACAAACTAATGCATACAGGAGGAAGTATTCAGCTGACCAACCTGTTTTTAGATCAAAGTCTTTAAAATATAGAGAATTTGTATCCAAGTTAATACCAACAACGAGAAGACAACCAATGCCAATAATACCAAGAAAACCTGTAAAACGAAGGTTTGTGTCATCCACTTTGGATATAAGTGCTACAGAACCAAGAAAAAGAAACAAGTCTGTTACAGGTACAGGTTTAATGAAGAAACTGTATAACACAAATGTGATTTATTACAATAATATCAATAAATTGGTTGATAGAATGAAACTAATACATGAAGCTAAAGAAGCGGGTCATACTGGATTGGAAAACGAATGGGTGGCTTTAGTGGATGAACTCCGAAACCGTGGGGTAATCTCATAAAAATGCGTTACTCCCTAGAATACTATTCAGTTGCACTATGAGTGTCGACAAGTTCGGACGTTACTCCTCGGATGGGTTATATTATGCCAATAGTTTAAAAAGAAGTGCTGGTTTACCACAAACACCTGATGGAGATTATGATATGAGTAATAAAAGGTTAAAAAACATAAAAGATCCTTCGGATGAAAACGATGCAATAAATCTAAAAATATTAAAGGAAAAGATATCGCCAACATTAAAACTACAAAATAACACATATGACGCGGAAAATCATAGAATTATCAACGTTGGTAAACCAAATGAAAATGGTGATGCGATAAACAAAGGTTATTTGTCATCTGAATTAAAAAATACGTTAAAATTCAATGGGAAAACGTATAGTGCCAACAATAAACGTATATCCAACGTAGATGACCCTAAAGATGCAAAAGACAGCGTAAATAGACGCTATTTACATTCTTTGATACCTGAAAAGACAAAAGATGGATTTTCTTTTTATAAATTTGTTATTAATGATATAGGCTATCCAAAAACTGAAAACGATGCTGTAAATCTAAAATATATTAAAGATCATTGCATCATACGTGATGTAGGGGTTATAGATTGTTTTAATAATTGTTTAGCAAATGTTAAAGATGGTTCGGCGCCATCAGATGGTGCAACAGTGGGTCAAATGATGGAAACCTTAAAACAAGAAACAACCTCTTTTGTAAAACAAGATCAAGTAGTATCGAAGCAAGGGGATGAATTTGTTCAAGGTAATGAAAAGTTTAATTTATTAACATACAAAAATGATGCTTGGGATTGCATGGATAAAAAGTTATCAAATATGGGATGGGGTTATGAAAAACAAGATGCAGCTGCTTTATCACAAACCGTACATCTAGATCCAGATCGATATTTTAGATGGTTTACATGTAAAAATAGAGTGATAAGAGACTTGGCACAAGGAAGAGAAGCAAATGATGCTGCAACTGTAGGACAGACCATTACAACATCATTAAAGGATAGTAAAGTGTATAATTGTAATAATAAACGTATAACAAACCTTAAAGACCCTGAACATGTAGATAATGCTGTCACTGTTAATTTTCTTGTAAAAGTTTTAGGTAATGCGATATTTGATTTACACAATCATTTTACACCAGATATTCTTCAAGGAAAATCAGGTCATAATACTTATGCTGAATCCATGAGAGGTGAGTATATTAAACGAGAAATTTATAATAAATACTTTATTAACCCTAAAACGAAACAGTTTAGATCATCAGATTGGGGTGATATTGATATTTAAGTAAATAACTCAATAAATGACTTCATTTATGTGCAACCTGTCATAGAGTTAACACATGAGTTGCACATTGCCATTATAAAAGGACAATAATGACGTTCAAGTACATCAGTCCATATCGAGACACTGCAAGAAAAGGAGGTGGGATCACGTCCACAGCGGTTTCTCTGTTAAGTAAAGCTTTAAAACAAATTCCAGTAGGATCCATAGTAAATAGAGCAATAGACGCATTACCATACGAATTTCATATACCAGGAGGTTATCAGTATTGCGGACCAGGAACTAAATTGAAAAAACGACTGGAAAGAGGCGATCCTGGCATAAACAAGTTAGATCAGGCTTGTAAAGAACACGATATCGCATATTCCACGTTTGCCGATTCAAAAAATAGATCAATAGCTGACAAAAAGCTTGCGGACATAGCTTGGCAACGAGTAAAATCAAGTGACGCTAGCATAGCAGAAAAAGCAGCAGCTTTAGCAGTAACAGCAGGTATGAAGGCTAAAACAGCAGTAGGAGGTGGAAGAAGGAGGAGAAGGAGAGTAAAAAGGAGGTCAACCACAAGAAAACATGGAGGAAATATAAAAAGAAGACGACGATCTACAAGAAAAGGCAGGAAGAAGCCCACCGTATGGTCAATGGTAAAAAACGGGGCAGGTCTTTACCTAAGACCTTATCGTGCATATTAAATGAAAGAAATCAATTGGTCATACCACATAAAGCATTAACCAATATTGAATTATTTAAATATATTTCCTGTTTAAAAATACCATTTTTCCGCGGTGTGTTTATGAAAGACAGTTTACCAAAGAAAATGTGGCAAAATGAGACTGGAATTGTAAATTTGGATAATACTGAAGGGCCTGGCACCCATTGGGTTTGTTATAAGAAACTAAATAACAATGTATATTATTTTGATAGTTTCGGTAATTTGCCACCACCAAAAGAACTTCAAAATTACTTTAAATCTGCTAAAAACATATATTATAACTATAAAAGAGAACAACCTGATAATACTTCAATATGCGGCCATTTATGTTTGGAATTTCTAGCTAAAAGTATCAGTCACTATTGAGATGTCTTCCTATACGGTATCATTAACAGGAAAATCGTCCACTTTACGAAGTATCCTTTTTCCAGCGTTACGCTTGCAAAAAGGAAGGTTTTGGGAGGCGGCACTATTGGATTTTACAACGTACAACTCTATTCCCAATGTTACGGAAGGTAAAAATAACATATTGCATTATTATAAGGGAAAGGATGCCAGTGGAAAATTTACAGACTTACAAGAGTGCAGGTTACCCACAGGTTCTTATGAAATTGATCATATAAATGAATTTTTGCAAACTAAAATGGGAAAAGACAATATAACATTAAAAGGTAATAATAATACGATGAAAGCTGAAATTACTTCCAAATATTATATAGATTTCACTCAACCAAACTCAATTGGTGATTTATTAGGATTTTCCAACGATGAGCCTGTTTTAGAACCAGATGTAACACATTCCGGTAAGAAAACAGTAACAATATTAAAAGTCAATAGTATAGACATAACTTGTAACATTATACAAGGTGCTTACAGGGATGGGGCTAACACCCACATCATACATACTTTTTACCCAAGTGTACCACCTGGATTTAAAATTGTTGAAAAGCCACAAAACCTGGTATATCTACCGTTGAACACCACTTTCATTTCAGACATCGTGTTGAGCGTATTGGATCAAGACGGTAACTTGGTAGACTTCAGAGAAGAGCCTATTACGATTAGATTACATTTAAAATCGACACTTTAATACAAAACCATGGGTTTAACATTTAAAAGCGAACAACCTACGGGAAACCGCATTAGTAGCTCTTCAGCTGTGGAGGAGTTAACACGCGAGAACATTCGTTTCTTAGAGAGAATTGGATTAAAATTAACCGAGTATGGATATACTGGATATAGCGCAGGGTCCAACATTCGACGAAACCCTATGGGAAAAAGAATATCACACCCACAACCCTTACACTTCATCGAAATTAAACAATAACGATGAAATCCGTATTCCCATACAAAATCAAGACATTTACACACTACCATGTGAAAGTTACTTGTATATTGAAGGACAAGTTACTAAAAAGGACGGTACTACTGTTGGTACAACAGTTCCATTTATAAATAATCCTATGGCTTTCCTATTTGATGAAATTAGATATGAAATATCAGGTGTAACAGTTGATTCCACTAAAAAAGTAGGTATTACGACAACTTTAAAAGGATTAACATCTATAACACCCAATGAAACCAATTTACTTAAACCTGCCGGATGGGTATTACCTACGATTGACACGATCACTCCAAATCCAAATGGATATTTTGATTTTCATATTCCATTACGTTTGCTGCTTGGTTTTGCTGAAGATTATAGGAAAATAATATTAAACGTTAAACAAGAATTAGTTTTGTTGAGATCTTCTAACGATAAAGACATTATTAAAGCTGCAGATGCTACTACAGATGCGACTTTAGAATGGAAATTAAAATTAGACAAAATTGTATGGAGAGTTCCACATGTTAAATTGGCTGACGAGCATAGAATGCTACTTTTAAGAAAATTAAAAGCCGATCGTGATATTGTTATTCCATTTAGAAGTTGGGAATTTCATGAGCATCCCAGTTTACCTACTACGGATCGACACACTTGGACTGTTAAAACATCGAATTATGTAGAACGAGCCAGGTATATTATATTTGGTTTACAAACAGGTAGAAGAGACGCCATTACTAAACATGCAGGACAATTTGATCATTGTGACTTGAAAAATATTAAAGTTTATTTAAATTCACAATTCTTTCCATACGACAATTTAAATGTGTCATTCACTAAGAAGAAATACAGTATATTGTACGATATGTACGCGAGATTCCAAAGTTCATATTACGGTAAAACAAATACACCTTTATTACCACCTGACAAATATTTCGATGCCTACCCAATAGTTGTAATCGATTGTTCTAAACAAAATGAATCAGTAAAGTCTTCAAGTGTGGATATAAAAATAGAAATGGAATTCAACGATGCTATACCGGCTAATACAACTGCATACTGTTTAATTCTACATGATAAAATCGTAACATACACACCTTTAACTGGAATTGTTAAAAATGTATTGTAAGAACCGGTTTTGTTTCATTCCGCGAGTATAAAAGCAGAGCGTACAGACCGCTCCTCATCAGTTTGTTGCCTACTGTTGTATGGGTAGCATCGTATTCAATATGGCTTCTCCTAGTGGTACACCTGAAAATGTGGTAGATATTGAGAAGGAGATATCTGAGTTTTTAGATCCTCAAGGTCACCAGGAAGGAGGTGAACAAAACATTTGCGGACAACTTCACGCCAGTAATAATGTTGAAGAAAAAGGTAAAAGAAGAAAGACTATACAAAAGAGAAAAAGGGATATTGAAGATAATATTTCTCCAAACATATTGAGTGAGGTATTTTTGCGAATATTTTACCCAATCTCTTCCAGTTTGGATAAAAGTGTTTTAATCGGTGTTATGAAATCTACAGATTATTCCCCTACTGTAATTTTAACTCATGGACCCAAAATGATTTTGTTTACGGACAGTGCTTGGGAATCGTTTATGAAACATTTGCATCTACTAGAATGCTATTTAAGTAGTAACATGTTTGGAAGAAAGACAAGAGTAGGACTTTTGGATTCAAATGTGGAAATTGATATCATTAAACAACGTGGTGATCATCAGCTACGGTTTAGAGACACAACAAGACATGATAACAAAATTCAACTTAATCGAGAGGAGTTTTTCATTTTAACTTGTGCTACTGAACCTATAACAAGATACTTGAGACAACTGGTGTTTTCAAGTTCGATTATTAAAGATTATCTGGAAGACACTTTGGACAAACAACCGGACGCACCAATATTATACGGACCTGTGGATACTTCTATATTTAATAGAGTTCCTCATGAAGTACAGATGTGGAGACAATTGGAAAAGTACGCTCAACTACATAAGAAATCAGTAAAACAGGAAGAAGAGGAAGATGGAGGAGAAGAATCAAGTGTTAGTGATGAAAATGAAAATAAGGAAAATATAAAGATGGAAACTTAAATGACAATGGTTAGTTTTTAAAACAATAGCCAACATTTTGTGGGGTTAGGCCTATTGGGGACGGTGCCCACGTTAAATATACACCAACGCGCCAACAACTGTACGGCCTGGTATAAAAGTAGTACCTACCGTGGTGTGGAAATCAGTTGACCTCCTGACTTCGTAATGAGCAGACGTGTGACCTTCAAAATGGACAAGGGAGAAGAACAACAAGTAAAGTCCAAGCCTGGTATTATTGAGTTTCAAGCGTTTCGTGGTAATGATGATAGATTCATTATAAAAGAACTTGTGTTTTTGGACATGAATACAAGTGTTCCTTATTCGTTTTTATTTAAACCACCATGTTCTTATTCGTCTTTAACTAGTAAAGCCGCTACTACCAACAGATGGATTTCAAAACACTTCCATCATATCGATTGGTATGATGGATTTACAAGTTACACGGACTTGTATCACATTATGCATCACTTTTCAGACAAGTTTACCAATATTTACACAAAGGGGCTGGAAAAGAAAAGATGGATCGAAGGATTTACTCATGTTCCGGTTAATGATGTGGAATTGGATAAGAATTATCAATACATGCTGGAAACCATATGTATTTGTACAAAAAGCCCAGAACATGATAAAGATAGACATTGCGCTTTGAAAAATGCCTATAAACTCGCCTCTTACCTTCAAAGTGGGGAATTGGGGAGTGGTGGGGGTAACGGAGAGTATATAAGTGGGGAGCAGACAGGGACCTGGCATGAGTATTACTCGAGATTCCGAGACGACAACATCTCCGAGCAAGAAGACGATCTGTAACCTGACCATGGCATCTCACCAGTTCCTTCAGACTTTGGTCGAGCAGTTCAATGCTCACTCCAAGTCAACAATATTACCTGTAAAGAAGTGCTCGGAACTAAAAGACGAGAAGCACTACATAATCCATGCTATGAAGAAGATGGAGACTACAGTTGGGGAGGCCATCTGCTGCAGTCTCAGCGAGGCACCGTTTACTCCGGGGGATGAACCAAAGTTCCAGGTGTACCTGCCCAAGAGATTCGTCCATCTTCTACAAAACGAGGATCTTCGCTCTATTCAACCCGGGTGTCTATACCTGGTGTCCCACGGCTGCACGGGTAGCAATTCTACAGAGTTGACCATCCACATCGCTGACAAGCAGCAGTGTTAGATTTAAGTTTTAATGTTGTACATATGTTGTTGTTGTAATGTTTTATAAATAAACAAATCATAAAAGACAAAAAAAAAAAAAAAAAAAAAAAAAAAAAATGCAACATATCAATATGTGACAGACTTCACGTATTGATATGTTGCATTTTTTTTTAAACTTCGCGGGTGACCTTGACCTTTGACCTTTGCATTTCACAATTACCCCCACTACTGTAATTACCCCCACTACCGCACTAGGATTCAAACCTGCTTGGATGCGAAAAACGGTCAGTCTGTTGCCAACTAGCAAACGATGAGCACCTTGTACGAGCTTTGCATACAACGAGTTATAACTCACAAGGACTTGTTCCCAACATGTTTACAAGACAACATCCCACTAACAATAAAAGAAGATGTCAAACGCTACAGGAGGGAAAATACAGGGTATTCGGAATACTCCTGGTATAAGTTCCACGACGGGGAAAAGTTTTGTAGGCCTTGTGGCGAGGCCGCCGTCAGAGACCTTCGGCGATTCGTACAGGATGGTGGTATAAAACAATTCGGATTTCTAGCGCCACTGTTTCGATTTGAAAATTACAAGGACACCTGCGCTATTTGTTCCATTCCATTGTATCGATGGAAAAAGTTTAGAACTGTTTAATTGGATTTTCTATACCCCCACCACTATTACCCCCACCACTTTTTCATGTACCTCCAAGCGCTGTGCCTCGGCTTCATTTCTACTCCAGCAGCCAACCTAGCAACATCAAGATGTCTCTGAACGTTAGTTGCGCAAGTTACGAGGAGGTGAGCATCAAGACTCAGCAGGAGCTAAACGACTTATACAAGGAGTTGCAGCTGATGGTGGCACGAGGCTACCGTATAAATGTGCAAGTTTACGCTTGCAATATACGGAACACCCGGCAGTCAAAGGAAGAGCCTGGACACTCCTCGACGGCTTCCTCACCAGCGTCCATGAAGACCGAGCCAGACAACTTGGACTACTTCAGCTGACTAGCAGTTGTATTTCTTGTCCTAACCATTGTAGAATATGTATATTTTTTCATTATATTAAAGAAGTAAAAGAGCAGAAACACCTATCTTGTTACTGACATATAAGCTCAGTAACAAGATAGGTTTTTTTAAAACACAATTTGGATGACCTTGAAACTTCCCCCTCCACTGCTTTGTTACCCCCACCACTTGACTATTGGTGTACATGGCACATCGCAATTGGAAACCTCATTCCATCTTCAACAGCCACACCGACAACATCAACAATGGCAAACCTACCAACAGATGAAAGGTGTCCTCACGCATGTTGTGACTTCGTCCACGAGTTGGAGAAGAGGATGCAGGAGAGGGCGATAAGAAGAAAACAGATCCACTCAGAAAATATCATGATAGTCAACGGCTATCTTTTATTGTTCGGCCTTATTATGGTTGTACTTTTCATACTGTACGGCATAGTCACATGTGTCGGCAAGGTTGCAGAAGAAAACGCTCGCCACCATCAATTGGAAAGTTTCAATGTTACTTTGTAAGTTTTCCTTTTTTTAAAACTCCGTTTGGATGACCTTGAAAATTCCCCCACTACTCCACCACACCCCCCACCACTTCACCATGTTCCTGCATGAGCATCACATCAACCGTCATTCCTTGTCCGACAAGCAACCATGGCAGACAACAACACCATCAGCCAAGCTGACTCCACTACTGATGTCGGTACAAGTACGGGTTGGACACTGTCGGTCGATAGTGTACACTATTTGGAGTCAATTTGCGAACGTATGAAGGAAATACTGCGGGACAACCCTGGGATCATAATACAAATGAATTTAAATTATGATTGGTCCCAAGTTAGAATGCAAGGGGACGACAACAACGGTCAACAATCTCCACAATATTCGCCCATGTCCCCGATCTATCCTTACGGCGAGTCTGACGTCGATGAAGATGAGGCTGATGAAGATGCAGGGGACAACGAGGCTGAAGAGGAGTAAGCTTCATTCCTTTTTTTTAAAACCTAAATTGGATGACCTTGAGAATTCCCCCTCCACTATTTCCTTTTTTTTTAAAACCCAAATTAAATGACCTTGAAAATACCCCCTCCACGTACTTTTGGTTTACCCCCTCTACTTTTCAATACTGTTACCACAGTCTGTAGCTCACATCATTCCTTGCTTAGCTATCATGGCGGACAGCACTCTTTCTCGAGTTGACTCCACTACGGATGAAGAATGGCCATTTTCCTGGAATGTTCATCTGCAAGACTCGGCAGAAGTGGATATGTTGCATGAGAAATTGGTGTATGTATTAAACGAAAACCCCAACATTGAATGTAGAATGACTATGGATTTCGATGCGACAGGGGTCCACACTCAACCTTCCACTTCCAGCCAGCCTGAACCTCAGCTACAGCCAAAGAACTTTACACATCTTTACACTCCAATACGGCCGGAGGATGTGGTTATCAGCGAGGCAGACTCTACTACAAGTTATATTGAACCAACGAATTGGAAGCTTGTTGTTGACACCTTACACAAGGTCGACTTAGTATGTGACAAATTAAAGGAATTGATGATGCAAGATCCTGGTCTTCGTTTTAAAATTGATTTGTTTTTCATCTGGGGAGCACCTGCACGGGGCTCTTCGTCTGACAGCTCTCTAAGTACAACGGATGAGGAGGAGGAGGACGACTAGTTATCTTTTTTAAAACTCCGTTTGGATGGCCTTGACCTTTCCCCCTCCACTGAGTTTATTTAAGGTGCACTCTCAATGACTGCAGCATCATTTCATCGCGCACCTTCACCACAGCAACATGGAGAGTCAACTCAACTACTGTTGCGAACGGAAATGTTTTTCATGGCCGAATGACATTGATGTTGCGGATGGCCTGGCGTGTAGAAAATGTGAAGCTTTTGGTCAATGCATGTGTAAGTGCAAGTCTTGGAAGAAGCCGAAACCGGAGTTGAAGACATTCCATGTGTACCAGATGAGAGGGCATAAGTACACTTGTTGCCCTGAACGTTGCATTGAATTCACATTAAAACAGCTAACTGGCTGCAAATTGTGCAACAATCATTTTGCAGGTTTTTGCAAACATTATTTAGGAGCCTGTCAGTACAGATCAACTTGGCATACAGAAGCACTCACTATCAATGAAATCGCTATAGATACACAAGAGTAGTCTTTCTACTCTTTTCTTTTTTTAAAACTCCATTTGGATGACCTTGACCTTTCCCCCTCCACTCACCTTAGTTTATATAAGCTCCATTCCTGCTGGCCACGGCATCACTTCATCTTGCTCCCTCGCCAAAGCAACATCAAGTATGGAAACTAAGCGTGTCTCATGTTGCGAGCATAAGTGTTTAGAGATACAAGGCGTCGTCCATTGTGCAAAGAAGCTTTGGGAGGAAGAGACAGGGACAACCTATTGCTGCGAGGGCAAGTGTTTCCTACTACCAAGATGGCAAGTGGACGGGCTGGCCTGCCGGCAATGTGAATGCTTCGGATGTTGCAGGTGTAGATGCAAGAACCAACAGCTGCCACCACCGGTACTACAAACTTTCAAAATCTACAAATCCAACTACTTTTACACTTGTTGTCCGCAGCGGTGTATTAAATTTCATTTCTCCAATCTTACCAATTGTCGGAAGTGCTACGGACAACCTGATGGGTGGTGCACCTGTTTTCTGGACTCCTGCCGCTACAGATCGGATTGGTTTACAGATCCGTTGGAAATTGATGAGGTCGCCCAGGAAGCACAAGAGTAGTCTTTCTACTCTTCAACTTTTTTAAAACTCCATTTGGATGACCTTGAGATTTCCCCCTCCACTTCCCCATATACCTAGAGTACACAGAGCCTGACAGTCAGTCACTCGGTGGCTGTCGTGGGGTGCGCATCGGTGTCGGCGCTCCGTTGTTAGGTTTTCAAGGTCACAGTAATATCAAATTGTTGGTGTTGTGCTGGTTCAAGGTCACCTGAGGGATAACCGATTGCCCATTTAGGCAGAGTCATGTCAGAAACTCGAGTTTAACTTGGCACTTTTGCCGTTTCTCGTCGAAAATTCGCTCCAAGTGGTCAAGGTCACGGGGACTCTGACTGAAACTCGGAGCGTAGTGCGAGAAACGGCAAAAGTGCCAAAAAATTTTAAGTTTCGGCGTGACCTTGACCTCAGTGGCGTCGGTGACGTCATTTTGATGACGTAAGGGGTGATGACGTCATCAGCACGTCATTTCTGTGACGTCATGGGTGTGACGTCATCGAAATGACGTCATTAGTGATGACGTCATCGATGACGCAATCGATGACGTCATCGATGACGTCATCGGTGAGGTCATTGACCTCGATGACGTCATCCCTCAGGTGACCTTGAACTGGGCCAGCACCAACAATTTGACACTACTATCAGCTGTTTTTTATACATCGTTATTAATTAACGGCCAAACAAGTAATGGCAGCTGGGTCCAGTTTAGAACCATTAAATAGCTACTTTCTTTACTCAGGATCAAACCGGCAACCTTCATATTCGAAGGCAATCACTTTAACCACTCAGCTACCCAGCCTGAGTATGCAAACACATTTCTAAAAATGTATACCAAACCAAATAAAAAACTAAATCCAATATTAAAATTTTTTAGTTTTGACCCTGAAAACCAGAGTAAAATAAAGTGCTGATGCTAGGATTACTTCCCCTGATTACTATGGGAAGCTCTTCTCTCTACCTCTCAAATGTCAAATATTTGTTTACAAATCAAAACAATAAAAAATGTCTGCAAAATTATTCCAGTCATCTGTTTCCATTCAATAATTCAGCTTAACTTCACTAAAAATTAAATTGAGGCAATGCTACCTATGTGTCAAGGACGGTCACTTCTCACTTCCCCTATTTTTTTTTTCCTAAATACATTGTATCTAATGACAGGACTGCAGAGAACATATAAACAAAAGAAGGGCTGTTTCATTCCTTTGATGTTGGAAAATGCCGCTTTTGAGTCAGGCCGGTGACGTAATCCATCTGATGTCCATAAGGGTTAACATGCACTGGCTGATCAGGCTAGTGACGTTTTGAGTACTAATTTTTACATCGTTTTACCCGCTAATGAAACAGCCCTTGTCTATTATATTACAGCAGTTTTCCCCAGTCCTGATCTAATGAGCTACTCACATAAATGAGATTTTGTTGTACTGGATGAGCTACTTATGAACATGACACTCTCACATCTGATGAACAACTCACATATATGAGATTCTCGTTGTATCTGATGAGCAGGTTGCGCAGTATCCCGGCCTCGTGCAGGTCCCCGAGGGATATCATGTCCTCGACTCCCTGCACGGACGTCGCGTGCATCGCCTTGATCCGGCGCTCCGGGGTCAGCCATACTTCCTGCAACCCAGCAGGACATCAGCGATTGGAGAAAATAGCAGAGGAAAGTCCGACAAGGCTTTAAAATAACGGTAATCTCAGATTTTTTTATAAAAATAATATCAGATACAAAAACCAAAAAAGAACTCAATGCAATATTATACACCTTTCAAAATTAATTAATGTGCCATCCAGAACCAGAATTCCAATTCCCTTGTTTCAAGCTCTTTCCACTAATTCATCAAACAATATGGTATTTATTTTACAGGGTGGCTAAAAAAAGTGATTTATTCAAATAAATTGCAACATCTAAATTATATACTCCCGCATGTGTAACTGACTGACTCACTCATCGGGGTATCAGAAATTCGTGAAGTGTCGGTAAGGCAGATTAAGGGGTAAAGCAGTACAGCCGTGGTACAGTAGATCACATACTGTAGTTAAATTTGTTCAATAATATAAGTACGAGAACTAAACCTGTACCACGGCTGTACTGCATTACCCCTTAGTCTAAGTTGTGTAATCATTTAACCATCATCCCAATGGTTATAGATTTAAGAGAGGGACCATGGTCAATGAAATGTGCGCTTATTAACAAGACTTGTAACAAGATCTTTCACTTCTTATTATATTAGGGTGCGAAATTCAGCTTGCACTTTAAAATGGAATTGAGTGAAGGATCTGCCTATGGCCAATTTTCTTCCATTTGGCTAGCAATGTTGTGACATTTTTAATATTGACGTTTACTTCAAATTCTACACGTTCCAATTAATCCTTACATTAATTATTTCAAATTTTACCCCCTCAAATAATATAGGTTGATATATTTATAGGAATAAAATTAATTTGTATCGTTTCTTGTTTAGCTCTCCCAAGGCAAACTTATCGAAAGCACATTAAATTACTGAAATTTAGGTTATTTTGAAAACAAAAAACTCGACATATTGCTGTATCTTTCCTCCCTTAATCGCCAAGATATACTTGTGTAATGTCATGTAGGAGTTATATAGTTTTTTTTCTTTTTTAGATTTATCAACCACGTAGTCCTTCACTAAATGTAAAATTATTTTATTTCTTCTGTTCTAGCGGCAAAAACGGTTGGGCCTTTAAAATATTTGAGACGATCTTTTACTACAACTTTGTTTCAAATATGCCAAACTCGATACACAGAGCTTGAAGTAAGGAATTTTTTCCGGAATTTCCAATTTTTTTTATTGTTTTTGTTTATTATTGTTTTTTTAAAAACATTCTGTTTAATTCTACTGTATTTAGCTGAATTTTGCATGTTGCTTCCCCATAAGCTTTAAGTTTTGTATTAATTTAGCTTGACAGTAATATTTAAAGGACATTTTTTAGATCTTTCGAAATTGCGCATGCACATATCTTGGACATCACCAATATAAATAAAAGTCTCAAACATAAAAAAAAAAAAATTGTGATGAATGCCAAAATTATGTCTTTATTTGCCTACTAGGCGGAACTGATTGTTTTATAATTGTTTGTTACTTACTGACCCAAAACTTTGGTCTCCGACTATTTGAGGTATATCTGCAATGTTTAATTAATACTTGCAATACTTTATTCAGTAACTACAGTAATATTGTATTAAGAAGCTTGACGTTTTGTATTAACTTTGCTTAAAACGAAATCTACTAGATTTAAAAGTTTAAAACATTGAACAGAGCTTGAAGTACAAACTTATTCCTAAGTAGCTGAATTTTTTATTGTTTTTATAGTTCTACTGCAAAACATTCCATTAACTTAGCTGTAAGTAGCTGAATTTTTGCATTTTGCTTCACCATAAGCTTGAAGTTTTGTATTAACTTATAGCTTGACAGTGATATTAAAAGAAATTCACTATATTTAAATGTTTAACACTCATAAAAATTTGAACTTAAAAATTATAATTAATGTCATCTAATATTATGTGTTTTTTTATCTTACCTGTTGAATATAAACGGATTTCTCTGTTACCTATACTGTTAAAGTATAGGTTGTTTGTGAATTGGTGACATAAATCTAACTTTTAAACGTTTCACTTTTTGTCGTATCTCAAATCGTTACTTTAAGACCGATTTATAACTTTTATTGCTACTAAATTTCATACAACTTGTTTGTAGAACTAACTACAGTTATATTTTATTTGAAGTTCGAATTTTGCATTCACTGAACTTGTAAAATATCCCTGTAACCCTAACTTCGACATAATTTAAGGGAAGTGACAAGAATAGTTATTTAATAAATAATTATTTCATAACATCCATTTTATTTTATAACGAATAGTATTTTTGTGAATAACAGGGGTCTTTGGCAGGTTCCAAACAGTTTGTTCATGTTTTTCTATTTTTGTTTCAGTGAAATTGTTTATTTCTTCATTGATCTTCAAAATATTTTATTTAGCTTATTCATTCTACTTTGTCATCTATTTTATTATGTTTCTTTATTTTATACTTCTTGCGCTAGAAGGGTGAGGCTAGGCATGGCTTCAAATCCCCCGACAATTCGTTTACTACAGTATAGTTGCTTATAAAATCCTTAACAATTTAGGCCTAATTAAAAATATTATGGAAAGATCTTTAACGTTTGACACTTGGTAAACTACAAACGAATTCGGCGAACACAACGAGGGGGTATGGAAACGAAGGCCTCAGCTAGGCTGTTCAGTGTTTGAGATTTTTACATACAGCAATTTACGAATAGGGGCAACTAATTAGGGTGTAAGGGGTGGAGCCTCCATTCAGCACGATACCTAAAATATTTGCATGGTTGATTCTGATTTCACCTCTCTCTCAATGTTACGAATTAAGGGGAACTTAGGAAGTAATTTTAAAAACTAGCCATAGGCGATTTTCAAAGCTTTTTATTATTGTTGATTATGGGTAGTGTGTATTAGCCGGTTTTCTTACTGTCATGGTGGACCAGTTTTTCGGTGGAACTAACCTGCTTCAAATCGGCTCTTAAGTAATTTACGAATGCAGGACAACCCCTAAGGGGGCATGGGGGCGGAGCCCCTATCGAGCCGTAGGCGAGTTTAACTTATACAGCGGAACCTTGATATAGCGAACCTGAAGGGGAATGTGAAAACTTTGTAATATCAAGGTTTTCGATATACTTAGGTTCACCATACCCGTCAAATACTTAACTCAAATAGGCCTATCAAGTGAGAAGGAAACGCTTACAAGTACCATACTGTAATTGAATAACTTACATGTTTCCATTGGACAAAATAATAACAGTCCATTTAGATACTTTAGATACTTTGTTTGAAACACCAACGCACTCTGTGGTGCGTATTTTAAGGTGAGTGTAACATCAAGTAATTATAAACCCTTCAAGGGAGTTTTTGAACCACTTTAGAACCAATTTCCATTTTTATTTTATTTGGAATATTTTTAAAAACTTGTTTCCCATATACGAAGGTTTCTTTTCTTTATAAGCTGTGACTATATACACTAATGTGAATAAATTTCTCATAGCACAGGCATGTTTGAAACCTAATAATTAGGTTAGAAGATAGCAATTATTGATGGTGGTGCTATCTTCTGCAGCGTACATGAATTACAAGAGACATATGATAGATAAATCAGTATTACCACTCTTCTTAACCAAGAATGGAATATTTTATAACTGAGGGTTATGTTTATGTTGTGTTCAAGTGGTTTGAAGCACTGTAAATCCAGCTGAAGAGCAGTAAGTCGGCGGTAAAGAGCATTCCCTATCAGCGGTATTGTGAGTGACCCTCTGTTCAGTTGTAAAAAACACTCCCGATCAGCAAACTCGACCACCCTCTATAGGCGATAAAGAGCACCTCCCCCCAAATCGGCGCTCCAACAAAAAACCACCCGATCGGCAGTGATTTTTTTTGTGTCTGAACTTTGACCTTGGCAATAGGTAGATGGTTGGTTTGCAAATTTTGTTGACACTATATTCTAATATAACCAGGTTATCCCGTGTAGTTTACCTGCTTAGACGTTTGAGACTGATGGTAGATGATAAATATTTATGTATGACTTACTTTGCCTTTTTTCAAAGTATTTATAGATATGGCCTAATATTTTGGGGTAGTAGCTCAAAAATTAGTGAAATCCTTCTCATTCAGAAGAAGATTTTAAGGATAATGTGTAATGTTGAAATTGATGCTCATTGTAAACCTCTTTTTATGCAATTAAAAATTCAAACAGTTGTAAATCTTTATGTCTATGACCTTATGGTCTATAGCATAAAAAAATTGCCTTATCAGACATTGTGCAAAGACATTCACTCATATAATACCAGAAATAATACAAACATCAATAGAACATTTTGTAGATTAAGTAAGACTTTGAAAGGCCATATTGTTATGTCACATAAAATATACAATAAACTGAACAAAATGGTCAAACTCTATCCTGACAAACTCTTTTTGAGCAAATTATATGACTGGCTTTTAGTTAACCCTTTTTATTCAGTTACTGACTTCATGGCAGTTAAGGATGTGATTTTTTAATACATTTTAACCGTTGTTGAAGTTGTTTTTCATATTTTATTTATTGTTATTGTATTTTAAATTTTACTCCCTTTTATTGTTGAAAGATTTAACTGTGTTTGTAATTTTTTAAACTTTTTATTATATTGTAATTGTTACTATCTTCATAGTTTATTCTCATTTAATTTTATGTAACTAGTCATTAGTTCTAGGTTTTATCTGTCCAACTTGTCCTCATTGTTTAGTAGATTATTTTTATCCTTAATTTTGAATCCACAGAGCAACTTTATATATTTAGTAAATAAAAAAAAATCTCTAGTACCTAAATTAAGATATTGTATTATATTGTTTTGACCGTAGCCAAATGCTAGACTTAAGACTTTTGCCAATACATGTATTACTTACCTTTCAATGGCAAATAAACGATTCTTGATTCTTGATTCTTAAATAGAGTTTATATATTTTATTTAGTATTCTGGTATATATTATACTTCTCACAATACATAGTCTAAGATTGGGTAAGATTCATGCCTCATATATTCTTAGAGCACAACAAAACAATCTATGTGCAAGAGAGAGAGAAACATGGTAAGATTTTTGTTGCCATGGTAATCGCCTGATCATGATCCTCATTGGTCGATGATCTTGAGGGATCCCGGAGCGTCGTTGATTAACAAAAAACTGGTAAAACACTAAACATAACACTATAACTTAAATTTATAAATTCTAATATTTGGTGTCCCGCATAATATTTTGTCTCCCCACACAGTTGGGTTATTCTCTCAAATTTATCTTTTCATATTTTAATCTACCCACAACATTCAATTTATTCTCCTTCCAGTGTGTGACTTGTGAACTGTTGTGTCTCAAGATTCAGGTCCACATCAAGGGCGACCGCAATCATCCACAAACTGTGATTAGCGCAAAATAAACTGTGTGGTGCTTCTTGTTGCAAGTGTCGGGCTTCCGCGATCAAGATATCCTCTCATCACCTCCTCGGACTGTCACCGCCGCCCGACTCCCCGCCCCATTTCAGATATCCCTCTGGCGCTGAGTGTACCGGGTGTCCTCATCTAGTTCCTGACTGCCTATCAGGACTAAAAAGGAAATTTCAGGGTGAGTGGCCAATTGACTTTTGTGCGCCCATTTTTCAGTTATTTTGAACTGTTCACAGAGCTATGGAGCCCATCTGGCAATCATATAAAACTAATATATCAACCCTCATAAACTATATAATTAACATAATATCATGTAGCATTTTTGGCAGCCACCAATTTTTAATTTTATAAACAGTAAATAAATTACCTGGGCTTTACCTGAATGTATTGTTGAGAAAATATAGAAGGATGAAATAAATTGAGGGGTTGTGCTAGGGGGGGGGGAGGGCATGGGGCCTATAGAAAATTTCTTAGGGCGCCAGAAAACCTAGAGCCAGACATGGGCTCACTTACAACTTCTCCTAAAAGATCTTGGTTTTCCTATGTCCTTTTTTCACATGGCTGAAAAATGTGAGTTTGTTTATTTGTAAACTTTAATATTGAAACAATAATAAATAATTTGTAATTTCCTACAAAAAAATACTGTGTTTTTTTTTTCTTGCAGCTTTTAACTCATTACACAAAATGAACAAAAATAAAGGAAACAAAATAAAAAGTAACAAAAAACCAAAGCAACAAATAATTAAACCAATAAAACTACCAACCCTCACGATTCATGATAAAAACATGATTCTTTTAAAGAAAAGTTATAGCGAAAAAGGAGAAGAAGAGCTATTAGGCCCTTTTGGAAAAACTTTAGCTGAAGAAACAGAAAGGAAGAAAAAAACACTTGAAAAGTATATGACAGAAGTTCAAAATCTAAAGAATAGAAACAGATCAACACTTACAACAAAAAAAGTATCCCTCAATGGTTTAGAGGACAGGTATGAGGAAATAATGGAAGAGAGGCAAAAGGATATGAATGAATATTTAAAGTTTAAAGAACTTAACTTTGAGAACACCAACAAGCCTCAATATATACGTAAAAGAACACTGAGGAATTATAAAACACAAGTGAAGTTTAACTTTTCAGACAAACCTTCAAATAGTTGGTTTATTCGACGACAAATTTTAAACCGATTTGTAGAAGCAGGGCGCAGGACTTTAATCCACAGAAGGCTCCTTAAACGCCTGGAAATTTTGAAAAACCTGACTCAAGAGGATGTAATATTTTTTGAATCTAATGAATGTAAAAAATCAAATTAGTTTACTGTTTTGTGAAATCAAAGGTACGGGCACTATCACTAAGGGTCTTATGGAGATCCTTATGGGAATAGTTTGAGCAAGGACTAATATACAAAAAACATTTAGATAACTTATATGACCATATACAGTAATTAAAAGCTGTAAATGCAAATTTTACTTTCATATCACAGTCAATTATTAAAAACAACAATCATAACTGGCCAATTTTTTTTTTTTAATTTGACTTTATCCTATTTACAATTGTAAAACATTTCCTGCAATCCACATCATTTCTTGATTTACATTAAGGTCATGTTATATAAACATAGTCACAGTAATCCATTACAATTCCGTAAAAGCCCATTAAGTCACATTCCTTCTTAGTCAGGAGCTAACTTTATGCAAGCACTTAAATGCCTAAAAACTGCTTATGACTCTTAATAGATTTACTACTTCATATTACTGTATTTATGATTATTCAAATATCAAATAACAATTTAAAGTCTTAAAGTATTTTTTTAACCTTATAGCATTGCATTGCAATATGTAACTTTAAAATCCAAATCCTTTTTTAGACTTACTCCCACAATCTCAACCTACCCCAAGTTTTACCTCCAGCTGCATCAAACAGATAAACGCGTTTGTCGATTTACCCTATACACTAACTGGTATAATGGGAAAAATGAAAGTACATTGTACAGAAGAACCTCTATTAACCGTCACTCTCTGTTATTGGTCAATTTGTTGGTAATTGGAGTTGTGCAAAGTATAATATGTGCCATTGTGATTTCAGAAAGTGATGTCAATGACCTTTATACATTGACTGGTGTATGTATTAACCACATGTACAGGGTTTAATTTCTTCCAAAACCTTTTAAATCTTGTTACTGTACTTAAGTTGTACAAGTTAATAACATAACAATTTTTTGTTTTTCATCTATTCATTTATCTATCAAAGTCCCTGTCCCGAGAGTGATATCTAATAGAGATTCTACTGCACTGGGTTATAGTTTTTCCGCAAGTCTGTTACCTTTCCGTCGTCATCTTTGACCTGTATGCGGCGGCCCTCGGCAGATATGACTCTGGCCCCAATGGCTACATCGAACTCCCGTCCCGACACCGGCTCTATCCATATGTAGTCCCCCTGTAACAGACATGAATGAATATAGTAAAAAAGATAATGTTCAAACATGCATTATGTTGAAGCGCTTGGTTCTAGTTGAGATGATTCTGGTACGACCATGGATAACTTCCCCAAGGGTAGACCATAATTACTTCTGTGGCTGAGCTCTTTAAGTAGACCAAATCAGTTTTTGATGTGTTAAGACACCAATGGTAATTTTAAGACTTTTATTCTTTGGTAATGTGTCTTAAAAACTTAAAGATTTAAGAGGAAACAAGAGAGAAAGTTGTGTTTTCCCATAAGGATAACATGAGGAAAACTTGGTCAAATATTTTCTCTGAAACAATGGCTTTCAACAACGGTTTTCGATGTTTCTAGCACCCTAAAATATTGTTTTGG
Organism: Neoaliturus tenellus; assembly: GCA_030545055.2. Lineage (NCBI taxonomy): Eukaryota > Metazoa > Arthropoda > Insecta > Hemiptera > Cicadellidae > Neoaliturus > Neoaliturus tenellus. The sequence goes on along the minus strand of CM061536.1, from coordinate 13,953,121 downwards.
TACTTTTCAGTTATAGAAACAGTAAATTTTGACAAAATGAAAACTTCCTTTGACAAAAAGGCAGACATTTTCCAAAAATGTTAATAATCGCCTTTGTTTATGAATGAAAACGATTTTATTCTCAAAAAATTGTTCAAACAATTTTGTTTAAACAGCCATGTAAAAGAAAATTAATTATAAAATTTTTAACATTATGTGAAATTTGCGTTTTATTTTTTCCTTGGCAGTTAAATTAAAAATATATCAAAGAATAAGAAGTCTTAAAATTACTTGTGAATTTTAAAACCTAAAAATTTCATCCTTAAGAAACCTTAGAAAAGGCGGACCATTAAAAAATTAAAATCATACATTAATGGTCTTCAAAAATTAGGTGAGTTCCCTCAGTTAAAGTTTTCTTTAAATATTGTGGTTGGGAATATAGCAATGGTGGCACAAAAAATACCATTAATAATAGTTTTGTGACCTAACTAAAATAAAAAAGTTTATCCCAGGATTAGTGTTTTGTAAAAACAACTAAACCATTCCTACAGCAAAACAATTCAAATTATGTGGAACGTGGAACAAACCATAATCAATCCAGTAGAAAGAAATATGAGGAACAACTTTTCAATGGAAACAAAAAAACCGTCCGCTGAAACGTGTCATGGAACCGGTCAGTTACTCGGTTATCGAAACAGGTGATCGCAGCGCGGCCTAGCGGGCAATGCAAGGTCGATAGCCTCTATCAATGCATTATCACCAACTAATTGGCTGTCGGCGGCGAGTGATATCGATATATCGATAATTCGATGAATCGTAAGCAATGCCATTCTATTGCAGTATCCTATACTATAATACGAGCAATGTCTAAGGGATGTGTGTTCCACGATCTCGAAATCTAGCGGTTAGATTTTGCTTAAAGTATGCATTTAAGAGTGTTTTGGGAAAAAAAAGTTTAAGAACAGGCTTAACCCCAGGAAAAATCAAAATTGGTGTCAATTTAAGTTTAAAAATCAAAATTTTTAACATTAGTCTTATGGGTTGCTGTTTTGGTAACGAAATAACAACGAAATGTAAACAAAAAGAAAAAAACATTAATGTTAAGCTGACTTTTTGAAACAGTTGTTAACTGTGAAGAGGTATAGTTGGTTGCTGGTAGAAATTTAATTGCTTTTTTACCATGACACTATAACAAAAGTAAATTAAAACCAACGAGCAAGGCTCGGTTAACTTGGATACTGGTAAAGTAATCCAAGGGATATTTTTGTCTTTCGACTTAAGGAGTCTGTTTTGTTTCTTCCGACTATTTATTCATCCGGCTGATTCTTCTTGTGCTATTCAAATAAAAAAAATTATGGTTATGTTTATTAGTTTCTAAAGAGCTACTGACTTATTCCAGGGACAGCTTCCAAGTCTAATATAGATATTCTCCAAAGGTTCCAATCCAAGACATTACGAAGCATCTTAGAAGAAGTTTTGAAATTTAGTGATAAGTACATAAGACAACTTGAAACACATACAAATCATGTTGCCGTCATCTTCTGGACAATAGCCAACATATATATAGACTAAAAAGAAACAATATTCTTGATTTGCCAACTCGTTTTAACCCATAACATTACTTTTGTTAGTACTGCTCAAGAGTAGGCCGTGTACTGCTGATGTGCGGTATCTAACTCATGTTTAATTTGGTCTTGTAATTATGCTATGAAGTACCAGGTTAACCGAGCCTTGCTCGTTGGTTTTAATTCAGTTTTGATATAGTGTCATTAGAGCTATTAAATTTCCACCAACAACCAACTATACCTCTTCACAGTTAACAGCTGTTTCAAAAAGTCTGCTTAATATTAATGTTCCTTTATTTTTGTATACCTTTCGTTGTTATTTCGTTACCAAAATAGCAACCCATAAGACCAATGTTAAAAATTACGATTTTTAAACTTAAATTCTGACAAAATTCGATTTTTCCTGGGATGGAGGCCTTTTCTAAACTTATTTTTGGGCCAATACACTTTTAATTGCAAAGTTTAAGCAAAATCTGACAGCTAGATTTCGAGATCGTGGAACACACATCCCTTCAGACATTCCTCGTATTATATACAAAAACACCGTACTTAGCCAGCAGATGTATGGTATTTTATTTTATTTTTTTATTGAACTGTACGTATTGAGAACTTCTTCATTCATCGTAATATATCCCCATTAGTAAATATAGGTCTAACTTTACTAATACATCTGCTGGCCAAGTACGGTTTCGAAATAAAACAATATTGTTTTACGGAATGTTTACCAAGCATTAAAAGATCCAATTAATTTGTCTAGTAGCTATTCTAAAATCAAAGTCATTGACTTGGAACATATTTTGATATCATATCTTTTTAGGACTTGGCAACCCCTCAACACTTAGTGTTTTTGTTTATGATATCATTATTTTTTATCATATTTGGCCATTTGGGGTTTCAAAATAAAATTATTAAGTAGGAAAACAGATTTAATTAAAAGCTTTAAAGTTAAACGGAACACTATGTTTGTATTCGTTTGTCTGGAATTTATACAGAGGAACACTGCTGTCATTTATAGGGTAGTTTTTTTTTTTAGCTATTTAGTTGCATTAAGAGATTAAAATACTAATGTATGGGTCCATGCTGAATAGTACCCGTGTTTCGTAAGGGAAGTGACAGGAGGTATTAATTTGAAGGTGTCTTTAATCTTGGTCACCCCCTTCGAATTCATCTTTACTATCGAGATATAAATCAAAGATTGTTAAATGCATAAGTTTGTGTCGTGTTAATGTACCAAATTTTATTGCTTCATCTGCAGTGTTAAGAAAATGTTCGATACTTTTACTCCCTGAATAACTGCAAGTGTAAGACTAAATAGAACTATCTTTGAGTAAAGACAACCTAAGATTAACTGATTTCTACTACAGGTCTGCTCCATAGCAGTTTTGTGTTCTGTATGTGAAGCTTTGAAAAGGAATTTAAGCTATAAATCTATATATTAATACGCAAGCATGTTTCATTTCCTCCTGTTTTCTCAGCTCGTGTGCATCGTAGGAGAAATCCGCGCATACCGTTAGAAAGGTATAGTTCTGTAGATGAGCAGAATCACATTCTAATTCACATCGGATACCAGGGCTACGCCCCGCAGGCTTTCAAAGTTTCAATGTTATTCTTATGGAGGAAGGAGAATTGATTGAATCATTAAACAGCTGTTGTAATAACATAATGCTAGCAAATCTGGGAGAACATATGTTTTGGTTATGAATTAATTATTTTTCAACAAATTGGGTCCTGGGGCCCATTTCATAATAATCTACTAGTTACAAGTTACAAGTTGTAACTTGTAATTTCCATAAGATTTGCATTAAGCGATCAGCTGATTTACTAATAATATTAGTTTGTAGTTTATTATGAAATGGGCCCCAGATCAAATGATATATTGGTCGAATTTCGACCAGTGGCAACACCTACTACTAAGACAAAGCCGGAGCGCTCTGACGTCAAATGCCTTGTGACGTTACCTAAAAGGCAATGTCAAAACAATAATTTGTTTTTGTTTACATGGGCTGTTTTTCGTAAACTTCAATAAAATTTTCTCGTGTTTCGTTTATAAAATTTGTAATGTATAGTGTATGGTGTTTTAAAACTGATTTTTCATTCAATAACAAATTTGTTCATAAATGTGGATATTTCATATTGACTCGAAGTTCAATTTAAATATCTGAGTGTTTTGAATAGTTCTGTGTGTTGTTTACGACCCAGCTAAACAGTTTTTACTTTGGAAGATTAGAAAGGTTGTACTGACAAAAGTGAGGAAGAAAGATGTGTGTATTTAATTTACCTAATAATCAGAAAGTACCTTATAGATGGTTGGGCTAAACGTTATTCTTAACATCAATTATATCAACGAAATCATGGTTGCCTGCTAGCAACTTTTCTTTGAAAAGTTTATGAAACTATCACGGGTACCGAGATTAAGCGTGTGAAGATTCATTTCCAGCCTACTCATGAAAATTAATTGAAAGCATCAGGCGCTGATTTACAAATTTTAATGAAGAAACTACAATCAATGATGTTGCTGTGAAGAATTAAGATGATATGCCAATAACCTAACTCAGAAGTGACGAAAGTAGTATAGTAAAAACAGACATTTTTCAATCTAAGCAGCACAAGTTTTAATTGCATTACTGTATTTCATTGATTATAACGAATAGCCTACCAGTTAATATGTTATTTTCAAATAAAATGTTTGAATCGTTGTGGTTAAATATTTGTACACATTTCATACTCATAGTTTAGGAGAGTACCGTGTGTAGGGTAAATAAATGGTATTTCCAACAATTTCATTAGAGGCCAAATAATAGTTAGGCCTACCGATAGTCAACTATTATAATTTTTTAATTCCTGTAAAAATACGTATCACTTTGTGTCCGAAAACATTATTTTAAGATATAAAATTATTTGAGTTAGACAATTGTTTAAATTTTTCCATGAAGTGAAAGCAAATAATTCATAATATTTAGGACGATTGGTACCTTTTTAAAAATCAAATATTGGAAATGAATACATTCCATTGTGGTACATCTCTAGGTTAGTTGTTAGGGTTAGGGTTGAACGGAAAATGTTTTTGTTTTCGCTATCAGCTGATGCTAAAAGGCAAACAAAAATGGCAGCACTCCGGCTTTGTGTTCTAGGTGGTGTTGCCAGTGGGCGATTGCTAGTATTTTTAATATTGCACATCTGATTGAAAGAGTGGATGAAGCAATATTGCTGCGGATACGATTTTTATCGTATCAGTGCCAAAATAGTAATCTGTTTTAAGGATTGGTCGATGTTTAATATAAACATCAGTCAAACTCCAAACATTCAATTAAATTAGAATGATAGCATTATGGATTTTTTAAATTAATCCTTGCAGCAACGTCTGTACATTGCAATTTATGAAACGACAACATTTTCTAGTTCAAAATTTTCCCTAGCAGAATTTTTTAGGGAGTACGTTCTTATTGTACTTACCATGCGTTTTCTGAATACTAGGATTAAAGCTTGGTACATCAACACTGCCCAAAATTCTGTCATAAGGGGGGCGGCTTACCGGGATTTTTTCCTGCCCGATAAATGAGTTGGTCAAAACCAAACGTTCCAAGCGTATAGGGCATAGCTCGATGAGAAATTACGCCTTTTAATTTGATAAAGAGGCAAATATGACATAATTCCTTTTTTTTAAAAAGGAATTATGTCAGCAGGACATCAATCTTGAAGATCGGTTCAGTTGTCACTGAGAAGTTAACATAGCAACTAATGCACGTACGTTTAGGTGGAGGAGGATTATTTGGCACCGTATAGTAACTTCTTCATTGGTTTGGATCAATATTTTATGAATTCATTTATTTGTTTCTTTTATGCATTCCAGAGTTTACAATATTTACAAAGAAAAATTTCTCTTAAAACGGCGTTTTGAAGATAAAGTCTTCCTAGTTGGTTTAGTTTTGTGTGTTTTATTGAGTTTGCTACTGTTAATTTTCGGGTTGTAACTTAACCAAAGAAAAATTACACTGTTGTAACAACAACGTTACAAAAGTGAGAATAATAACAGTTCTTTAGTTCTAAAGATAACAATATTTTATTTTTTAAGTACCAGGTTAACCGAGCCTTGCTCGTTGGTTTTTATTCACTTTTGTTATAATGTCAAGGTAAAAAAGCAATTGAATTGCCACCAACAACCAACTATACCTCTTCACAATTAACAGCTGTTTCAAAAAGTCTTTTCTTTTTGTTTACATTTCGTTGTTATTTCGTTACCAAAATAGCAAACCATAAGACTAATGTTAAAAATTACAATTTTAAAACTTAATTTTAGACTAAATTCGATTTTTCCTGGGGTTGAGGCTGTTTCTAAACTTATTTTTGGGCCAAAACACTCTTTAATGCAAACTTTAAGCAAAATCTAACAGCTAGATTTAGAGATCGTGGAACACACATCCCTTCAGATATTCCTCGTATTATAGTATAGGATACAGTTATACAGATAATTCAAATGAATTTATTGGCTTTGACGAAAGTCAACACATTTTAAGTAAAACAATTTTCTGTATCTATAAGTGCCAGCTGATCAAATCTATGAATATGATAGCAGATGTTTTGGCTTGGTTTCTACAACAAATTAAAATTATAATGTCAAATGTTTGCTTTGTTTACCTTTTAAATTTACGAAATGTAAACAAAATGATTTTTAAAAACTCATATTTGTTTTATTTTGTGATATTTAAAGTGAATGAACTCGATCTTTGTACACAAAGGTTTGTACTACGTACAAATACGAAGATTCCTACAAAGTTTCGTGTGATTCCCATCAGTGATAAAGGCTGTAGCTTTGCTTAAAAATTTAAATAGTTTGTTGTGCGTAGGAAACCACATTTCTGACATTTTTTAGGCTACTTTTGAACGCACATATTTTACTTCATTGAGGGTTTTTAAAGTAAGCTTGGTGATTTTTGGTGTTCATTGACCCAGTTAAACGGATAGAAAACGAAAAATGGGTTAATTGCGTCCTTTTTGTGCCCTTTTGAGAAGTGAAAATTGGCCGTATTCTGCTTCGTGTCTATATAGGCACGCGTCGTCTGTTTGGTTGGGTGGGACTTGGCGACGTGACACGACCGTGCCACTGGATAGGATTAATATTTACTTATTGTTCATCAATTTGAACATATTGTAAATAAATTGAAGTTAATAATAATAATAAAAAAATAAATAAATAAAAATAAAAAAAACTGACTTATTTGACTCAGCTGTCCCCACGCTGTACCCTATGAAGCATCGCAGTTACTGACAGAATAAACTGCAAGCCTTTGGCAGGATGGGCGAAACCAATTTGATTTTGCGAATTTTTACGATGACCTAAAGTTAATTATTGATGTTTAATATTTTTTGTGTTTTCGATGTTTAGTGATCGATAGAACTATTGGAATGTTGGTTCTTTGGGGTTTTTTTAACACGGTCCTTTTTGAGGATATTGGGGTGGGGGAGGGTATAGACGTATTTAAACTGTAAACAACAAATTTAAACTTGTGACAAACACTTTTGATTATCAGAGGTTTCTTAAAATTAGCCTACGGTTATGTATACATTGAAATAAACTTCCATTTATTTATTTCATTAAATAGTCAACTGTTTTATTATTAAACCAAGCCTAAACAGATGTACAGTAACCGATTAAAAAGCAACTTCTACTATAAATATTAAGAAACTGATACTGTTGAATATTGAATTATCCTTTACTCAAAAACAAGCATCATTGTTTTTACGGGCAAAATTTTTTCGCTGCAAGGATTTTTTTATTTTTTTTGGCAGAATCAGGGGGTTTTGGCCACGAGAAATCGATTGGAGCTGATAGTCCCAGCATAGCTGGGAAAATCTAAAGTAGGATTCACGAAAATAGTCCGATGAGAGTCGATGCATTGTTGCCAGATTTATTCTAAAACACATTTTTATAATGTATTACACATGGTAAACATAACAAAAAATGACAACATTGCAGGGCGAGAGGGGGTGAGGGGGGACACAGCTGTTAAAATTTCCATCGGACTATTTTCGTGCATCTTACTATAGTTTTCGAACTAGAGCCCTTCAATGTCCCCATGTTATCCTTATGGAGATTTTTAAATTGAACAAAAATCAGATGATAAATGTAGATATAAACCAATTTGTTACATATTTTTCCTGTGGTTTAGGAAAATTATACCAAAGTGCAGCACCCTTCGGTCCGGCGATTGAGCGAAGCTCTATTAAGAAACCGAAGAAAAATGTTGTGATGTAAAATCACCAGCGGGTATGCAACAGTGAAATAAAACAAAACAATTAGGCCTACGCTTCGACAAAAACAAAAAAAAAATCAAAATGATTCATCCAATGGAACATTAGCAAGAATAAACAAACCCCTCCCGCCATTATTCCTGTCCCCTCCCACAAAGTATCAAGTTTTTTTAATAGGCTATAATTGTTAGAAATCAAAATTATTATTCAACTGGTTTAATATTGTTAACTGAATGTCAATTCTGGAAGTTTTGTAAATGTCAGCTTATTGTATTTTTACTATATAGTAAGTTAGTTGCATGTTTGTTATGTTAAATGAAATGTACTCTTCTTGAAATATTAAAATAGTTTTTTTTTTCACAATTAATGTGGTATATATTATTATATCACGACAATATTATCATATTGATAAAATATCATCGATGTTCGATTATTCATACATTATTACATAAACAGGTTCTCGATAATCATATCCTGAAACTGGTTCGTTTCGCACACTGTTACCGTAAATACCACTCCCGGCTGGTTGGATCTTAAAGTAATTAGTAATTAGTAAAATAATAGAAACAAATTAGACAACAATAATAAAAATTAGGCCTACTTTAAAATAGAGTAAATTTAGTTCTTTATATATTTTTAACTTATTACTAAATGGTTTTAATGATGTACTTATTATCCAATCATGGTAGATAATACATTCCAAACTATATTCATGTTATATTTTGAAATAATTGCGGATATTTTCCATCAATGATTAGTAAAAAGAAATTCACGACGTTTCGGGATCTGGAATCTCATCCAATCTTCAGTTGGAAGAAATATCTACAACATATAACCAAGTTAGTTCTACAACTATACATCAGATGGACCTAGAGAAGTCTATATTCAAAACTGATAAAAAAAGGCAGTCACACAAAAAAATTTTAAACGTGAATAAATGCGCAAATTTTAAGTAGAACAATGTGAAAGCAGTCAAGAATGATGAATATATTTATATTACTGCATTAATCACAATTTTGATAAAAACTGCGAAAAGAACCACGATTTCTTTAGATTTTTCATCCTCCTTAAAAAAAAAAATCGGTATTTCAAGTGAACCCTAAAACCATTTTAGTCAATGATAAACCCCCGTACATATCAAAACCATACAGTGATCAAATTTTTCTAAATTAAAAACAGTACCGTATCTTACAACACTTTCAAAATGTGATAAGCCTAAGCAGTTATCCATCGTTACGGACAAGAATTTAATTGTGTGCAAGTTACAAATGACAACAAAACTATTAAAAAAAAAATCTCATTGCGAACTCTTCATTGAAAACCCTCGCAAGATAGAGAAAAATGGCGAAAGCAAAAATATTGTAAATATTAGTCAAACGTATCCTACCTGCATACGTACCGGGTGTGGAGGTGTTAGGGTTAGCACTAGCGGGATAAACGGGTACGGTAAATGCGATCTGAAGGTTCAGCAAGGGAGGAGGCCGTCCAAGTGCGGTATAGGCCAATAGAATAGAGATAACTACGGCCCCGGCGCTGGGACATGCGTAACATATTGTTTACTGTTGGGGTTTATTTATGGTTTCATTCAATTTCACGGAATTAAAGAGGGCTATCATTTAATTTGGAAGTGCGAAAGCAACGAATTAATTTTATTTTATCCAAAGTAGGATGTTATTTCTAGAAAACTAAACATAACCCCTTTTGACTAATGAAAATTCAATTCCAACACCCTCGTTGCAGCAAACCTTCGCGGTCTTCCCAGGGAATTTGAAACAAAGTTTGATGATTTTTATTTAGGCCTACTTGTGAATCTGAATAATTCATGCTCCCACAAGTAGGCCTAGTTATGTTACTTTTATTTCTGAGAGATGATCTTGATGATGTGTTATTTAAGCCTTATATAAAAATAAATAGTTAATTAATTATTTATAAAACTCTTCCTTTCCTTAACAAATCAATTGGAGCGGAATTAGATGTGCGAAAGTTATGTATTGAACGCAAATATGAATTCGTAAAAAACTAATTAATGTAGTGCCATACTAATTAATGTAGTTATCTCTGTGATTATATACACTAACGTGGATAGACTTCTAGTTTGAAACCTCTTGACGGTGGTGCGATCTTCTGCGGTTTCACATATTATAGGTAAATCAGTATTACCACTCTTCTTAACCAAGAATGAATCATTTTATAGCTGAGGGCTATGTTTATGTTGTGGTAAAGTGTTTTGCAGCACTGCAAATCTAGTTGAATGATTACAAAATCAATTGCAAAGCTTCTGGCATGGCGTACAATGAACCTTCAAAATTTCAGTATCAAACAAAATGCATTGGATGAAAAGTCTATTCACGTAATGAATATAGTCAATGGTTCTATGCTTGTTGTGTTCTTGTGGCCAATCCAATAGCCTAAGGTACAGTATATGCCTACTGATTTTCTGAACACTTATTAAATCTATAATGTTTTTTACTCACAATAATGTTTTATTCACAATTTACAGGTTGTAAAAAGAGGCAACGTGTATGACATAACGGTGCGACCCCCCGTGAGCACCAAGGTAGGGCTAGGCCTACACTATACGTGTTCAAAACCCATGCACAGCAGGCAACTTTTGTCTACAATATAATAAACATACAAACAATACCATGAAATTTTGTTATATTAACACTTAAATACCAGTGCCTAAGAAGTAAAAAATCCAAATTTAAAAATGCAGGTTTAAAGTTTACGATGAAAGCTTATATACTTACTCACCAAACTTCGCTATTGAAAAGTTATTTTTTCCTTCCAAAAACGAAAGTTGGCATATTCAAAAGGCAAAAGACAAATGATTCGAACAAAACAACGTCACAAATGAGGCGAGGGTTCATGCCTGATAATAGGTTGTCTCGGACAGTCGGACAGTTGTGTGACTAGCAGTCACGACCTGTCCAACATGGAGGTGGGTAAAGGTCACAGGAGAGTGCGGGGATGTAGACATGCTGGACTGTTGTAATACAACGGCTGGTGGAGTCAATAAACATGATGCCAGAGTCGGGAGTGAGGAAAAGTATAACAAAAATTCAGAGTTGAGTTGTTTAGAACATATTAGTAGTGGGAAATCGAGAGACCTGGGCCAGTTCAATGACCTATGAGGAATGTCAAAGGTCATAACGTCACAGATGACGTCATTTGTAACGTCACCAATGACCTTTAGCAGTTGTAAAGGCAAGACTGAGATGATTCATGGATTTAAACTTACCAAAACCACCGTCGGTTCAAAGTTCTTTACAAGAGACCCAATGGTGTAGGGGTGTGGTGGTATAACCTATTACAATGTATTTGCAAGTGAGAATTCTAAAAGACCGGAACGTCATTTTATTCGATCAATCCCAATATTTAATTTTGGTCTCAATAATAGATTTGATAAGGATCAAAATGGGTTTTGATTCTTTTTGTTAATGACTTTTTTAGCAGTATTTCGCAATTATAGTTTAAACCACAAAGCGCAAATGGGTAAAGTATTTTACATTATCAACCTATAGGTCCAAAAACTCAACTTTATACACCACTTACTTGGAATGGAAACACATAAATTGATAAATTTTGTACGTAAACACCAAGATGGCATTTACTTACAACACAGCAACTTCAGAAACCGAACGTACTCAATAATTCCGTGGCTTTTCTAGAGAAAAAAAAAAAAATCATCACATTCCCCCAGAAATTTGCCAAGTACGCAGGGAGTGGGAATTTAATAAATATATCAGTGGACCAATATATTTATTGGGCTCAAGTATTTTATAGGAAACGATACCAGAACGAGTGTAGAGACTGAAAAATGGAAGCATGATAGTGTAAAGCAGAAATATTCTTGTAACATCCAAAAGCACAAGAAAACATGAAGGGGACAACTAATTAATTTCACGTTGTAATTGGTAAACGTAAATGAGGAATAAACGTCATGGCGTAGTTTCCGGCCACTCGTGAAGTTCGACCTTGTTACCCGAAGAAAGGGCTATGAAAAATAATTAGGCTTTAGAGGACAGAACTTTCCCTAAACATTAATCTATCGGAGTGGTAGAAATTAGCTTCTCATCCAGGCGATAAATTTGATTCGGTATGGTATTATGTTCAGACATCACAAATGGCTGCTAAAAACTGAATACCATTACTTCTCGCAATGGGAGGACAGGCTGGTCAGGTGGGAGAATGTTTAAAAATTGCCAACAATTTTAGGACGAGCTCGATCGCTTCGTTCACTCATCTCTTAGTGCAGTACCTAATTAATATGCAAGCACACCAATCATGAGTGCTGCACTTAATTGTATAGGCTTACTGGTTGACTACATTCCCAATCTATACGGTTTTTTACACAGTATTACATTAGTTAATCCTTGTTAATCCTTTGGCCGCAAAAATAAAATTTGGACGTAAGAAGTCACCAGTACAGAACCTTGATGGATTTAAAGAATGGTCATGGTTTTGTATTCTTTAAAATAAGCTATTTTCTGGCAAAAGGGCCGTCTTCTACCCGTGTCCATTAACAGCACAAAAATAGGCTATCCCAATATCCCAAAATTCTTTTTTTTCAATATGTGGATATAAAATATGTAAACTGTTTAATTATAACATAATATCCCGTTTTGATTACTCTCATGTAGATAACAATACAAACCAAGCGAAAGTAAGGGCTGGAGAATATCTTTAACAATATGAAAGGGGAAGAATGTAATTCGTTAAATCTCTCTTTTGGCAAGGATTTGTACGCTTTCCTCCAAAAGCATCCATTGAAACTAACGTGAAGACGATGGAACATTATTCCGATTGTGTATTTCGATATAGTGACTAATCCGATTGAGTACTTCATTGCTGGACTGGAATGACCAAGCACAAAGGCCAAGCAACAGAAGCAATCATTGTTACATTAGGACGACCAGTGGTGGCATAGTGACATCCTTGAAGCTGACTGGAATAAAATTACTTAATTTGACTGATGTTTTCATAAATAGCTGACAACTAATTAATCACCTGGCAACTTGCCTGAATTAAGTTATCTTATGGACTTTAACCACTGTTTCATGTAATTGCAAAAGTAAGTACTCAAACTTTATAGAATCATTTCACTTTAATTTACTCGTGTAAATGGCCTCAGGTGTCAAAAAAAATCAAATCTTCACACTGAACGCGTTTCGGGCGTGCTCGTGCTACCGCCCATCTTACACAGTGTCAAAGATAATATAAGTCAATTTTTAATGTTGTCGATTTAGACGAACACAAGACACATTAATTTTTGATACGTAACTTAACATGTATATATACAAACACAAACAAATACGAACAACTCTTGGAACTTGCGACGCGCCGGACAAGTGGGTCCATACCGCTTAATTTTAATTAATTCGACTCAATCAATGGAGTATTTTTTATGATATGCACATAAAACATTGTTAAACACAAAAAATTCACATTGCCTTAAATGATATAAATTTATAAACGGTACAAGCATCAGGCCTGAAAATTAGTTCAGAACACACAGCAAAGTTTGCTTTATTTACAAGGTTGATAAAATCATTGACAAGTAAGATTTTTGTTTTGAATAGTTCTAAGATTGTACAGTACAAAGCCGCAAATCGCCGGAGGTTTCCCAATCTTCGGATTCGCTACGGTGGAGTCAGGTGGATGATGATATTCTGATGACATTCTCAATAGCATGATGATATGCTGATGGTATACTTAACAGGGGATGGCGTCCATTCTCCCTAAATAACCAAAAAGCTGGTTTTTACGCGTTCGTCAAAAGATATTGCGGGCCCGTATAAAACATCGTTTCAAAAAAGTGCATGTGTGAGAAAAGTTGTCTTGATTAGACGAAAGTTAATGATCTATATTGATATGCACAAGTAAGAATGAGTGCAAGTCAAGAACTCGTCCTTAAATCAATAAGTTAATTTTAAGAACAGATGTTTTGGTGGTGAAGTCCGAATAAACTGAAGTTTTTGGCCGAATTTCGACCCGGGTGCGATTTCTAGCTCAGATAGTTAAACAACAGAAAGTGTTTGAATGTCTCGTATAGAAAAATTTAAAAGTCAAATCAAGGAAGAGAACCTCCGAGAGCCACACTTCAATACATCCAACCCTGTTCCGACTTTCCACCCGTCATACAATGCCCTGGGAACCCTGATTTCCTGTGCAGTAACGAGCGAAGACCCGCAGTACTACACTACCGGCTCACGTAACATCAGTTCTGGTTCTGGATCGATGAAGGACGAGAACTGCACTCGACAAACTATCGATTATAGCTGTATATTTTAACATGTAAGGCTACACAAGGTCTCTTATATAGTCAACGAATCTGTTTTTGTGGGTGAAGGTTTTTTTAAGTTAACCTTACCTCCCTCACAGCAAAAATAAGATTTTTTATTATGCAATGATTTTCATCAACACTTAGTAGTTTGTCGTGTTCAATTTCTTTAACACGAATCATGCAAGCCAGAGAGAACATTTGGGATGAAAATTTTTTAACGTGACAGGCATCCGTGTAAACAATGGCGTTCTGATGTGCTTCCCGGGTTTTTTAGTTTTTGCAAGAAGATAAATATTAATCAAATCAATACTAATTAAGCAAGACAATAATACTGTAATCTACTCCATACATATTTAATACGCGACAAGGTTTTTTGCACAAGGAACTCCTCCAACAGTTTTAAACCAATTTTAATTATTTTAGTGTTATTTAACAGGGCTCGGCGAGAAGTTGTTTCTACAGTAAATTGGCAAATATCTATCCAAACGGAAGGGCCCTAGAATCCCTTAAAGTTCTAAATTCCCCATTTGATTAACATTGATGGGAAAATTTAACAGGTTTTCAAGTTAACACCTATAACGAGTAAACACAGAATTTACATCAGTGAGAACATCTGTCTATTCATACCAAAGAGGTAATGGTTTAAACCTTGGAGGATGCAATGGTTAACAAACTTACTAAAAAGCGTAAACAGCAAAAATTACCCAAACTAAATCGCTCGAAATTGAACGACAAGTACACTAATTACTAAATGTGCAAGTTTTCAAAAAGATTTATTATTTCTTCTTACATTTGCACTCCTCCCCATACTCGATACACCACCCGTATTACGAATTACTCAATTACTCCGCTCTCCGGTCGAATTACTTAATTACTCGGTTCTCCGGCTAACCGAATGCATATTACTTAATTACTCTCCAGGCGCATGGCAGTCGGCATTGGCCCATCCGAGGTCGGTAACAAGATAACTGCATATTCCGCAACTTCCGCGTTCAACAATGGTGGTGACCGGATACGGCGCGCCCGCCGCCGGAACTACCCCCCCCCCCCCACCCATGTCACGCGTCACTCTAGAGTCATGGTAGAGAGAGCCCCACACCCACGGCTGGACGGTACCGGGACGCTTATCGATAATGTGGATCGGTACCGACGCAAGCTTATCGGTAATGATGTCCTCCTGTGGTAGGAAACTGAGGCTACAACTACCGCGTGCGATGGCTGAGCAGGGGAGTAGTGGCAAAAGGCGTGAGCTGGCTCAGTTCAATGACCTCATGCGTGACGTCACTGACGACGTCAAAGATGACGTCAAAAACGATGAAATCACCAGCGACACCACCCTTGACGTCGCACAAATGACAGGCCGATGGCGTCATCACCGCAGACATCACCATGATGACGTCACTGATGTTATGTAGGTCAAGGTCACGCCGAAACTTAAAATCTTATCACTTTTGCCGTTTCTCAAACTCCGCTCCGAGTTTTCGTCAGAGTCCCTGCGACCTTGGGAGGCTTGGAGTGAAATTCTTAGGGTGTCTTGCTAGCCTAACGATTAGCGTCTTGGACTTTAGTTCAAGAGGTCCAGGTCACGGGTTCGATCCCCGTGATTCCCACTGTCTTTGAGGGGTTTGGACTGCTTGCCCTAAAAGCGTTAATGTTCTGGCGTTGCCACTGGCGTTAATACATAAAAATAATTGACGTCAAACCGCAAAAGTGCCGAGAAAACTTCAAGTTTGTCATGTGACTTGCCTAAACCGTCGTGCGACACTCCTCAGAGATCATTGGAGGGTAATGTAGGTTCATACTGACGTTTTACTAGTTCTGTGGCAGATTTCCAAAACGGAAATTTTGGCCGTTCCGATTAATCTAGTGTCATTTGCAAATTAATTAATTAGAGGAGCTGAGTTGGTTAATGCAATGATTAAGCGATATGTAACCAATGCCTAACTTATATCTCACTCCTACAACAATTTATATTTTGGTAGGAAATAAAAATCACAATAAACAGACGAGGTTTTAGATTTTGGTAAATCTATTTTGCACGGGTTTCAATTTCCCGGGGGTTTGCAAATCTACCCGTGGAAAACATTACAATGTTCATAAATGTTCTTAAGATTTAAAAACGTAGTTCAATAAATTTACCATGGTTAAATAAATTCAACAAAATGCTACCTGTTATTTTTTAGGAAAAATTTTATTAAGTACTAGGAACAAAGCCCGTTGTGGTTAAATACAACGGTCTCTAGAAAAATGGTACCTATAGGCTATTTCCGGTGAAATAAAAAAATTGTAGTATTTGTTTTCAATATTGAAATTTTATTTAAAAAAATAACTGGTTCGTATTTCAGCGTACTTAGATTGTGTTGAATGGCATAGAAAAGATAAACTTCTAAACAAACAGTTTCAGTCGCGATCTATATTATAAATGGTAAAATTATTCATTTTCAGAACAATTAAAAATTTATACTAGTAATTATTTAATTTAGTTCGGTTTTATAGTAATTTAGTTTGATTTAATTTAGTTTAGTTTTTCAAATAACAATTAATTTATGATTGTAAAAATCACATACTGCTTAAAACCACACACTGCTTTATCACATAACTTTATTTAAAAGCCATCAAAACGTAAGGAACTCACAACCACAAATCCCAAATGTAAACATCAAAATGTAAACAAAGAAAAGTCAAGGACACAACAATTCATCAATCAGCTGTTAAATTAATAACATGTGTTTCATGGACACAGTTTAAAGGAAGAAAATGTTTATCTTTTTAACTTTTTCACCATAACTGCTGAGAAAAACATGAAACTTTCACATTTTTGAGTAAATAAACATAGACGAAGCTTTTGGACAACACATAAAAGATTATTAAATTTCCTACAAACTACTAATAAGCATTTCTTAAATAACCGCAGTAAAAGTAGCCAAAAATTGAATTCAAATGAAAAAAAACTTAAAAACCCGTTTTTAATGTATATCTTATGGAAAACATGTTTCCTTATTTTTTACTAATAAACATCAAAATTTCATATTTTATTGGCAAATCTACAGGATGAAAGCTTTCCAACGACATCTTAAAAATTAAAATCGGTCCAGTGAAACTCCAGATTTGATTGCCCCAAGATTTTCAAAACTGAATTTTTAACGCAAATAAATTGGTAGTAGCTTTGGTTTTTTGTAAATAACTTACAAACGGTGTGGAAATCGACCAAAGTGGATGATAATTTTCTGAAAGAGAATTAAATTTCCTACAAATTTCTAAAAACATTTCTTGAATAACCACAATCAAAGCAGCCAAAACTTGCCTTCAAATAAAAAAAATTAAAATCGGTAAAGATAAACTCCAGATTCGATTGCCCCAAGATTTTCAACGCAAATAAATTGGTAGTAGCATTGTTTTTTGTAAATAACTTATGAACCGTGAGGAAATCGACGAAAGTGGATGGTAATTTTCTGAAAGAGAATTAAATTTCCTACAAATTACTAATAAGCATTTCTTGAATAACCGCAATCAAAGCAGCCACAAATTGCCTTCAAATAAAAAAAATTAAAAATCCGTTTGCAATGTATTTCTTTATTTTTTCACCATAAATACTAAAAAACATCAAACTTTCATATTTTTTGGCAAATATACAGGATAAAAGCTTTCCAACGACATCTTAAAAATTAAAATCGGTCCAGTGAAACTCCAGATTCGATTTCCCAAAGATTTTCAAAACTGAATTTTCAACGCAAATAAATTGGTAGTAGCTTTGGTTTTTTGTAAATAACTTATCAACGGTGAGGAAATCGACCAAAGTGGATGATAATTTTCTGAAAAAGAATTAAATTTCCTACAAATTACTATCAAACATTTCTTGAACAACCACAAAAAATGCAGCCTAAAATTGCTTTAAAATAAGAAATTCGTAAAACCCCGTTCTCAATGTATTTTTTATGAAAAACATGTTTTTTATTTTTTCACCATAACAACTAAAAATATCAATCTTTCATATTTTTTGGCAAATATACAGGATAAAAGCTTTCCAACGACATCTTAAAAATTAAAATCGGTCCAGTGAAACTCCAGATTCGATTTCCCAAAGATTTCACTTAATTCAGTATTTTGGAAACGCAAACAAAACTGGTAGTAGCTTTGGTTTTTTGTAAATAACTTTTGAACGGTGAGGAAATCGACTAAAGTGGATGGTGATTTTCTGAAAGAGAATTAAATTTCCTTCAAATTACTCTTTGGCATTTCTTTAATAACCACAATAAAGGCAACCAAAAATTGCCTTCAAAAAAAATCGTAAAAACCTGTTTCCAATGTATTTCTTATGGAAAACATGTTTTATTTATTTTTTACCATAAATACTAAAAAACATCAAACTTTCATATTTTTTGGCAAATCTACAGGATGAGAGCTTTCCAACGACATCTTAAAAATTAAAATCGGTCCAGTGAAACTCCAGATTCAATTCTGCCAAGATTTTCAAAACTGAATTATTATAAGAATAGATTGTTCGTAATCGTAAACGGTGTAAATTTCCTACATGTACAGAAAATAAAAATTTGTGGTATTTACCTGAATACAATAATAACAAATAAAATTTTGCCAATCATGCTGCATTTGAGTTTAAGATGTAAAAAACTTCAACTGTGATAATGTTTGGTTGGGGGACTCACCCGCGTGACGATGACCATGGTGACCGCTCAGAGCCGCCGGCCTGCAACAAGCGGAACCAAGATTAAATTAGACCAATAATAATAAAAATATGCAATACGTCAGCAGGTGCGATTCCATACAGGTAACATTTCACATAGGTAAAATTTCTACAGGTAACATTTCACAAAGGTATAATTTCATACAGGTAACATTTCACACAGGTAAATTTCATACAGGTAACATTTTACACAGGCATAATTTCATAAAGGTAACATTCCACAAAGGTAAATTTTATACAGGTAACATTTCCTACAGGTACATGTAACACTCCACATACATGTAACACTCATACATGTAACACTAATACATGTAACACTCCACACACGTATAATTAAATACAAGTAAATACATTTCACTAGGATAAATTTTCATCAAGGTAACATTTCACACAGGTAATATTATCTGTGAGACGGAGATCGCGACATTTCATGCAGCTAACACTATCTGGAAATGAATCAAAAAATGTTTCCCAAGCTTATGTTTTAAGGAAAATAATAAATAATGTTTTATATATTAAGAAGTAACAAATTAAAAGTTTAAGTTAGGCTATCTGAGGAAGAAATTAGTACGAACCCCCAACAAAAAATCTTTTACACTTATAAAAGTATACCACATATAATTAATCAACTAGTTATAAACACAAATTATTTCCACCTCATACTCCCCAGAGTCCCCTACAAATTTATTTTGTGTAGGCCTAATATAATTACGAACAAAAATTAAAATTTGAATTCACCATTCCAATGGTGCCAATGCTTGAAAGTAAGCCGAAGAAGTAAACGTAGCAGCTCTGTCATGCACATAGAGGACGCCACCAAGATTGAGATGGACGACTCGCGGAGTGAAATATGGAGCATGATATGAGACATCACTACGATTGTGAGACGTCTTTTATCACTGACTTTAATGGAGAGATAGATTGCCCATTGCAAGAATTATTGCTTCTATCACAGGTATTGGACACACCGCTAAGTGGAAGTGACGAGAACTAATCTCAGGAGAGATTCTAGAAATCTATTAGGGGTCTACTTTCTCGCTGTCATCAGGTTTTTTTTATTAGGATGTTTGAAAAATTCTTTTATTGTGGGCAGGATGCTTAAACTCTTCCATGTTTCAAATTACAAAGAGTTAAAACTTGAAAAAAATTGACATGTTCACTATATTAAACAAATCAATGTGGCTAAGACTATTGCAGATAGATAAAAATTAATTAGTAAAACAAATTAGGAAAGAATGCGTTCGTGTTGTGGGTTTCGAAATCGCCGAAAGACATTTTAAAATTGACACGCAGTTTTTCAAGGTTTTCCCAATTAGTTAACGTCATATTTGTGGAAGGTAGAAGGGTTAAATGAAAACTAGTTGATTTGCAATTATGTAAAAAACATTGAGTGAAAAAAATAGAAGATAAAGTTATCAAATGCGGGACTTCAACAAACATGGGGGTAGCGAAGCCTGGTGGTTAAACGGAACCTTGCTACTTTCTCGGCTTCACTAAACGAGCCTTTGTTCATTGAGTTATTAATTAATGATCCCACTAAATGTCATTAAAATGTTTTTAATGTCATTAAAAAACCTACCCTTTATCATCTCTATCACACTCAACCTTCAGTAAGCCTACGGCAGTTTTCTCCTTAAATGCCACCAGACAGAGTGAGTAAGTCTCATATCTGTGCTATGAGATAATTGTAGCAATTTATTAGGGGAGGGGGGGGAGAGAGATATATGAACTGGTAAGACACTGAAATTCGAAACAATTATTTGCTGTTGGAAATTTATATTTGTATGCATAAAAACCTATGCGCATCCGCTATATAGATAGTGCTTGAAGCAATTTTTTTATGCGAAAGTAATATGCTGCTTGAATTGTTTTCTAGTTTAGTTTTCTCTTTTAAGACTTTACCCTTTAGGCTTGAAATTCCCCATGTTGTTGATAATAGTAATGACTAGGTAAGGTAATTATATATTTCGTATTTTTAAGTTTTAATAAGATAGGACCACGCGTTCTATAATAGGACGTTCCGTTACAAGTAGATGTGTTTGAGAGCAAAATATGTAAATAGATCAAACAACTACTTCAGACTAAACACTTTACTTAAAGAACGGCATCAAATGATACTATTGGAATAACTTAATCTTCTCGATCTTCTAGTTCTTAGAAGTTATGACATCCAGGGTATGCTATATAACATAAATGTGAAAATATTCCTTAAACGGATTTCTTTTAAAGCACACCAGACCAACCTTTTAAATTTAAGAACATGCACACTCTTAAAAATTTGTCATCAATAATGATAATAAACGCGAATTATCGTCAGAAAACAAGGTGTGTACAAAAATCCAAGAATTTAATGCAACAATTCTTACGCACTGAAAGATAAGATTAGGTTGGAAGAGCTTGAGTTAAAACAATGACTGATAACAAGTCGAGATTGTAGCATCATTCATTACTGACAATAGGTATTGTGAAAGACAAGTTTTGAGATTAATCGATTTGGAATTAGGATTTTGCCGTCTAAAACCTTTGTGTTTTGGCGTTTAATTGTTCACTCGACCATCGTGCTTTCAAAGACTTGAAAAGAAAGTCAGGTCCATGATTTTCAAAATCATGTTTGAGTATCGAAGCATTCCTTCGGCAAAATGAAGATATACACCATTCTTCTCAGATATTCAGCAACAGTACAGCTGACTAGACCATGGTTATTTACTGACTGGAAATGACAGAATTAAAGAGGGAGACTGAGGAAACTGCAGAGCGATGCCGTTTTATTTGACGAGCGGAATAATTTACGATGCAATGGTGACTGTAGCTAGTTAGGAACGGAGAAGCATCCAGCCGCCAGAGGCACAAACAACTGTACGTCGCTGTTGGTCTGTGGAGGTCTTCTGACTGATATCTGTCCTGGCAGATAGGACTTCTCGCTGGAAACAAATTTGTAGGGGTATTAGGTTAGACTAGTTTATACATGAGAATGTAAAATCTAGATTCTTCAATACCAACAAGATG
This sequence comes from Neoaliturus tenellus, assembly GCA_030545055.2. NCBI lineage: Eukaryota > Metazoa > Arthropoda > Insecta > Hemiptera > Cicadellidae > Neoaliturus > Neoaliturus tenellus. The sequence goes on along the minus strand of CM061536.1, from coordinate 13,931,334 downwards.
AATTTTAATTGCTTACGCAAAAATTGAGAAATTTATAACTTGCCAGGCCAACAACTCCGAGTCTGCTAGTATATGAAGTTGAAAAAAATAATAAGAGACCAATATAAAATAAAAGTAGACCACTCACACTCAATCATGTTAAATCTTTTTTACAAGTTTAACGAGATTTTGTTGCCTACGACACGGGATTGTATAATCTCTAAACTAGACTTTAAACTAAATTGACTAACACAAGGCAAAGTAATTTTTAGTAACCTGAAAGATTCATTGCTACCGAACAATCTTACCTGATATCTTTCCCTAGATAAAACAAACCGCGTGATGGATAAAAATTTGTTTGTATCTTCTTAAAAAAAGAAAATTTTTGACGACGTAGTAAAAGAACAAACAAAACGTACCAGAATTATACAGTAAACTTATAAAGGGGAGTAAGAAGAAGCCTACGAACACAGGCTCAGTTGTGACGACCGTATAGGCGACAAAACTGGTGTCATGGCCCACGTCTTGATGAAGCAGCGCATGACTACCCTCTCCAAGGACCATCACAAATTTGCGACTCATTCACGTGCTGTCCAGTGATTACTCTTGGAGTCTTGGTTCACAGCTGGGCGTTTAAATCTCGTGACTGGAACGGTCGGTTAAAGCTGTTAGCATCGACCTCAAACAGTGTCTGCAGAACTGCAGTTGGGAAAGGAAAAGGGGAAGGAGAGAGGAGACGGAAGAGACACGGAGAGGGCTAATGGCAGGTAATGTTTTCTACTGATAAGATACGTGGTCGGTGACGTCAGATAAAGTATAGTTGTGTTATGTTATTTAAACATGAAAATAAAAAAATTAAGTGTCAAAAAGTCTGATATTTCTTTAAACGTTGGCAACCAGAAAACGTATCCCGCTACGGTGAAAATTAGACCTACAGCTAAATCAGAGAATATACCACTTAACGTAAATAAGCACTGTCAATGGTTTTCTATGACTTTTTCCGAAAATTGCGCTTTCAATAACATTTTTGTACCAAACACGGGTAATAACCCATAAAACCCTCAAAATTTTCTTGAGTAGTATAAGCTTTCTAGTCTCTACCATTAGGGGTAGGGTATGACTTTTTACGTTTTAACAGAAAACGGTCCAAACTTATTAATTATTTCTCAATCATAGTTTTACTAGTAAATCACAACAAACTTTCTGTGTATACTACGACTACAGGGTAAATCAAAGTGTTTTACAGTACACTTTGATAAGTACAGGGTTTTAAAGAAAATTATATTTTGCTGTAGCTAAGTCAACAATAATATGATCAAATGTAATCAAAACGAAGAAAAATTGATGGCGTTGGCCACAATGCTACTTTGAACAGAATTAAAACATTCCCCAAAAAGACCGTTATCTGAACTGATTCAAATTTCACCACAATTAGCATCTGTCGCCCGCCCCGGGCTATCGGTGGTTTCTCTTCTATTCTGGGGGCCATAACTCAATTTTCGCTGATGGTAGCCCCCAAGGTCACGGCCGCCGTTTCCAATTCTCGTGTCCTACGACCCATACACTCACCTTTCCAGCCAATACTTGCTTCGAGGGGTAAACACCAATTTGGATAGTTTTCTTTTAAATTACTTTACTTTGTTTAAAGATTATAAACATTTTTCTCATCACTGATTAATATTTAAAACAAATTCACGACGTTTCGCGATCTGGAATCTGATCCCGTCTCCAGGAAGTCCACTTGAAGGTGGGATCAGATTCCAGATCCCAAAACGTCGTGAATTTGTTTTACTAATCGGTGATAGAAAATGTCCGCAATTATTTACTAAACAATAAGTTGATTTAGCTTTGCGTTTTTAAGAAGGAACTCAAACAATTTCGTATAGTTTATTTTATCATCGTTTGTATTAGATTGAAATTTATAAAAGCCTAAATTTATGTATTGTGTATTCTCAACTAACAGACTGATAGTGTTTGAATACACTTTAATACTTGACATTCATTTGGTCCTATATCTATTCTTTTCCGTTACTTAGATGAATGTGATTTAGTACATTAAAACCAACTGTGGAATGTAAAACTGAAACTTCGCAAAACACAGCGTAACGCAAAACACAGCGTAAATCAAAACTTTGATAATTTGTATTTCGTTACATAAGTTTCACAATAAAAATTACGCTCATGTTAAATTTTTAACACTACAGTAGTGTTAATGTATTTTATTTTTTATTTAAAAAAAAAAAACAAAAAGTTGTGTCATTACAACTTAAGTGAAAGTGAGCACTTAGGTAATCCTAGATACTCGACTCGAATTGAAGATTCTCAAGACTTCAGAGATAACTTTTATGAAACTATTTCGATTTAACGTCAATGATTGCACGGCTACTAAAATCACTGGTTCAAGTCCCTTCTCAGGACTAACTGTGGCACTTATTCCCCAGTTTCCTGATCGACCACCGCCCCCAACATCCCCGCCTACCCTCCCTCGGCCGCTTGGCTCGTGCCCGCTACACAGTAAGCCACCCGCGCGATGGAGAGTGTACAAGAATGTTGATTGAGAACGGCGAGCATCCAACTTTCGCTGCAAATATTCCCTCCCAGCCAGAAGAGCCGCCACATCCGTGGTCCGAAGAGGGAACGGTCCAAACCCTACAATGGCGACGGGCCTAGCGAATAAACCAGCAGATGGTCTCCACTCCCCACGGATACGGTCTGAAGACGTCGTGGCGGAGAAGGAGGTAGATGGAGAAGAATTGCTGATGCTAAACTCTCCACAACGCTCCTGCTGTCTTGTGTTTTTCGATTCAAATTTTTTTCCCACCATTATTAAAAAGTTATTTTGTTTTTGCCACTTACAACGTCAGAGGCATTTTGAACATGAAAAATAACAATGCAAACCCTGGTTTTGTTTACCTTACCTCAACCTGTTGTTAGAAAGCATCATTGGTGACAAATACTGGAGACTATGTTCAGAGATCGAATTGGCAACCTCAGGAATGGTTTCGGTTGAAAAGAAATGATTTCGCAAATGCAACAGAGTTGTCACAATAATATATTGACGATCATGATTCATAATTATAACTCTTATGTAGTTAATGATATGAAGAGGTTAAAAAACAATATTTTTCTATTACAGTATCATAAAACATTTTTCTTTTCTGCACAGCCTGTTTTCTTTATTTATTAAATCAGTACCAGGTTCACCGAGCCTTGCTCGAAGTTTTTAAAAATTTTTTGTTATGGTGTTAGGTAAAAAAACGTATTACATTTACAACAGAATTTTCACACAGTTAACACCTATTGAAAAAACTTCTAAACATTAATGTTCCTTTTCTTGTGTTTATTTTTAGTTCTTATTTTGTTACCAAAATAGCAACCCATAAGAACAATGCAAAAAAATGTGATTTTATAACTTAATTTCAGACAAAATTGGATTTTTCTGGGGTTGAGTCTGTTTTTAACCCTATTTTGGGCCAAAACACTCTTAAATGCAAAGTTTAAGCAAAATCTACCCGCTAGATTTCAAGATCGTGGAACACACATCCCTTCAGACACTCCTCGTATTATAGTATAGGATTTAGACAAAATTCGATTTTTCTTTGAGATGAGGCTGCTTTTAAACTTATTTTTGTTCCAAAACACTCTTAAATGCAAAGTTTAAACAAAATCTACCCGCTAGATTTCGAGATCGTGGAATACACATCCCTTCAGACACTCCTCGTAATATAGTATAGGATTTAGACTAAATTCGATTTTTCTTGGAGATAAGGCTGCTTTTAAACTTATTTTTGGGCCAAAACACTCTTAAATACAAAGTTTAAGCAACTACCCGCGATATTTCGAGATCGTGGAACACACATCCCTTCACACACTCATCGTATTAAACTAGCCTATAGGATTTCCATTTAAAATTATTCGATTTTAAGTTGGTTCTATTCGATTTTAAGTTGGTTCGCCCACTTCGGACAAACATACATCGATCAAGGTGCCCCTTAAGAATGTTGAGCACCTTTTATAGAAGAAACCTTTTATTATTAGTGTTAATTTTACACCTCTTGATACTCAATATTACGAATATTAGAAGTCCTGAATTATTTTAGCGCCGTCGGTTTCTGATTTCTGATAGAATCGAGCCAGGATCGTAATCAGCGGCTGATGAATGGATAGGAGAGTCGTGCCGCTTCTCTCACGCCACGGCTGAGCATGGTTGTGCAACTCCGCGGTCTAGTGTAACAACTGGAGGATTATCTCCTGCCTCGGGGAGAAATCCCACAACGTTCGTTCACTCGTCGCGCTCCGTGCATTCCCGTTGTGCGTTTGTGCCTTATTAAAATTCGTTTTCTATGGAACGGTGGACTTTTTTAGGGATGAGGAGATGGGGTTAGGACTTTTATAAAGCTGTAAAGCTAAGAATTGGCTACCTAGGTAAAACGGATTGTTGGGAAGTTCTATCATATCCCTAATATTTGGCGGTGTTTAAATTCCATGTTGTATTTTCTAAGAGCTGATAGTGCAAGTGTTATTTTCCCTTTAACTAGGTCCACCGAAATAGTCCGATGAGAAGCATTGTTGATGCATTGTTGCCAAATCGATCTAGAAACATAGTTTTATGCGATTTAGCACCATCAAAAATTACAATTACAGGACGAAAGGGAGTGAGAGAACACAGCTGTTAAAATTTCTATGGTTCTATTTTCGTTAATCTTACTTATAGTTAATCGCACAAAATAGTCAGATAGAAATTTTAACATCTCCCCCCTCGCCCCTCTCGACCTACAATGTTGTAGGCCTAATATGTGATTAGTTTATCATGTGTGGTATAAAATAACGGGCTTACCCTGATTGCGCACAGCGGTCAAGTTTTTGACGAGGGTCAGTTTTATGGCCCCCCGTGGGTCGAGCATCATTGCGCACACGGTCAGTTTTGCCCGACCCTCCGCTGGGCAGCTCGCCCCGAAACCGAAGATCATTTACATGAAGAATATTAAATTAAGTGGATATATAAAACTTTGTGACCACATAATATTGTCTGTCCTTTTAAAACAATTGTATTCGTGTTTTTAAGAGAAATTATTTTACCCTTCGTTAAAACGTTTAAAGTGAAGATTTTTTCTAGACAGACATGATTATTTTCTAGATAATTAAAATTATTTTTAGTGTCTGGATTATTTTTCTAGATATTACTAGTTTGCTCATTATAATATTGTAATTTTCCTAACAGTTTGCCATAATTAGTAACACAATCCTTTATTTATCTTTATATTTAATTGATGCTGCAATATAATATATAGTACCAGGTTAACCGAGCCTTGCTCGTTGGTTTTACTTCACTTTTGTTATAGTGTCATGGTAAAAAAACAATTCAATTTCCACCAACAACCAACTATACCTCTTCACAGTTAACAGCTGTTTCAAAAAGTCTTCATAAAGTCTGCTGTTTCAAAAAAACATTTTTCTTTTTATATAGGCTTTAAAAAATGTTCAAATTTCTACATATTTGCAACAAGCCCAACAAATAGGTACACTTTTGAACCTCTTAACCACTGTTGTTTCTAAGTTAAAATGAATCAGTTTTTACGCTTTGGACTCTGGAATGCTAATGGCTTGGCTAACCATAACCAAGAAATTCAACTCTTCGTTTCCCATAACAAAATTGATGTAATGCTTATCTCTGAAACTCATTTTACAGATCTCAGTTACTTTAAGATCCCAAATTTTACCTTGTATCAAACAAATCATCCGGACAACACAGCACACGGTGGAAGTGCTATTTTGATTAAAAACTGTGTATCACATTACGAATTGCCGAGCTACCAACACAATCATCTTCAAGCAACAAGCATTGTTGTGGAAGATTGGTCAGGGCCACTCACTGTGTCTGCAATTTACAGTCCTCCTCGTCACAATATTACTCACCAAGATTACACACAGTTTTTCAATTCACTCGGTTGCAGATTCATTGCAGGAGGTGATTATAATGCGAAACATCCCACGTGGGGATCGAGACTTGCTAACCCAAGGGGTCGTCAACTACTTACTTCCATAAATAATAACAACCTTCAGCATTTATCGACAGGACATCCTACATATTGGCCTACAGATCCTCAAAAAATTCCTGACCTATTGGATTTTTTCATAACAAAGGGAGTCTCACACAATTACATACGCGTTGATGAAAACCTGGACTTGTCTTCAGACCATTCCCCAATAATTGCCACTTTAAGTTCATCTGTCATGAACAAAGAAAGCCCTCCGACTCTTTCTACTAAATACACTGATTGGGACGCATTCCGTACGAGCTTAAGTGAATATTTATCTCTAAAAATTCCATTAAAGACACCAGATGATATAGATGATGCTGTTGAATATTTCAACTCTGCTGTACAAAAGTCTTGCTGGCAAGCGACTCCAAATATTCAGCGACAATTACTGAACCCCTCCACTCAAAACTACCCACTTTTCATCAAGCAGAAGGTTGCAGAAAAGAGGAGATTGAGGAGAATTTGGCAGCAGTCAAGAAACATGCGAGACAAAACAAATTTTAATAGAGCAGCCAGAGAACTAAAAAGGTCACTTAAAAATGTTAAGAATGATTGGTTCCGTAGTTTTACAGAAAACTTAACACCAACTGAAGCGACCAATTATTCCCTATGGAAAGCCACAAAACCCCTACAACGACCGAGAACTCCAGTACCTCCAATCTATAAACCCGATGGCTCATGGGCAAGAAGTGACGTGGAAAAAGCTGAGGTTTTCGCTAATCTTTTGACGGCAGTGTTTACTCCAAACCCTAGTCAAAATTGTTTTGAAGAACTTCAAGAATTTTTAGATTCTCCAAATCAATTGTCACTACCAATTTCACCCGTCACACCCTCGGAAGTTACTCGACTAATAAAAAGTTTAAAACCATTTAAAGCTCCTGGGTATGATTTGATCAATGGTAAAGTGCTGAGAGAACTACCTCAAAAAGCGATTTTATTTTTGACCTTAATTTTTAACTCAATTTTAAGAACTGAATATTTTCCGTCCCAATGGAAAATATCTGAAATTATAATGATTGCCAAGCCAGGTAAGCAACCCAATCAAGCAGCTTCCTACAGACCAATCAGTCTTCTCCCAGTAGTTTCCAAGCTATTTGAAAAACTATTTTTAAATCGACTTCGGACTGCAATAGAAGATAGAGACTTAATTCCCAATCATCAATTTGGATTCCGGCAGGAACATTCAACCATAGAACAGGTACATAGAGTTGCCAGTATCATTAAAGAAAGTATAGAAACCAAAAAGTTTTGTTCTGCTGTATTTATTGACGTTAGCCAAGCCTTTGACAAGGTTTGGCACGTTGGCCTGCTTTACAAACTAAAACTTAATCTTCCTCATACATTCTATATGATAATCAAATCCTATTTAACGGACAGATATTTTAAAGTGAAATTTGGAAGTTCTGTCACAGGGTTAAATCCTATCCAAGCGGGAGTGCCCCAAGGGAGTGTTTTGGGTCCTGTGCTATACACACTGTTCACGGCTGACCTACCTGAAACTCACAATACATTTGTTGCTACCTTTGCTGACGACACGGCTATCTTAGCGTCCCACCAAGACCCGGTGGTTGCATCTGATAATGTCCAAGTTGCGCTAAATGATTTGTCAGAATGGCTAAAAAAATGGAGAATAAAAGTGAATGAAGACAAATCAACTCACGTGACTTTCACAACAAGATTTGACACGTGTCCTCCAGTGACCCTAAATAATGTCCAAATTCCCCAAACAAATGAGGTTAAATACTTAGGAATGATTCTTGATCGGAGATTAACATGGAAAAATCACATTTGGAACAAAAGAATGTCACTAAATTTAAAATTCAAAAATCTTTCTTGGCTGCTAAACAAACGATCTAAATTAACTACAGAAAATAAACTTTTACTGTACAAAGTCATCTTGAAACCTATTTGGACGTATGGCATCCAACTTTGGGGAACAACAAGCAACTCTAACATTGAAATAATTCAAAGATTTCAGTCTAAAGCTTTGCGAAACATCCTTCAAGCACCTTGGTTTGTGAATAATGAAATCCTCCATAGAGACAGCTGCATTTCAACCGTCAAAGAAGAAATAACCAAATTCAGTTTAAAGTACCAGTCCAGACTTGAAAATCATCCCAATCACCTGGCTCTAAATCTATTGGACAACAGCACTGCTACGTACAGGCTTAAACGATTCCACATTTTAGATTTGACAACAAGATTTTGTTAAGTAAATTGTTGATTTAGTTCTCCTTTTGTGTTAAGTTAACGCAATTGTTTATGTTAAGTCTGTCAGTGGATAGATTTTAACTCATGTCTTTATGTTTATCATATTTACTTAATGTTCAAAATTGTGAACAGATTGTAAATTAAATAAAGTTAGAAAAAAAAAAAAATTTCTACATATGTAACATTTAACACGTTGACTCCTAGAAAGCAAACTAATGTAAAGTACAAAAAAGATTACAGTTTTTGGAAAAAATCCAAACAGAGCTGAAGGAAGGAAAGATTAGCCGCCTGCATTTCATGCAGAAGGCTTCATTTTACTTAAAGAAATAAAGTTCTTGTCAGGGCTGTTTTATGCTGTAGGCCTATGTTTGTAAATTTTGTAAATATATATATATATATATATATATATATATATATATATATAAAATAAACTTTTATTATATGCTATACCGTGTATTTGTTAAAATAACCTTTATATAGTAATAAGAATGGTTTAACTGGCTAAGACTATTTTCATCGTTATTTTCAAAACAATTTCCAATTATTAGTAAACTTATTTGATTATGAAGCAATAATACCTTATTACACGTATAATTATAACATTTATGCATATATGTCACACAGTAATTATAAAATAAAGTTTATATTGCTAGATAATTATAATTTTACTAAAATAATAGATCCATAAATTATAACTATTATATTAGTGTAATGAAACAATTTGAAGTTTAAATATGCAGCTATGTAAATATATATAGCATATATATATTGCTACTCTATTTGTTTAACATAGGAACGGGACTACAAGTTTCGTTTTTGACCGTGTGCGCAATGATGCCACCCCCAAGCGGGGCCCCGAGTGACCACTGTGCGCAATGATGCCCCGAAGTTTGACAGTTTTCTGACCGCTGTGCGCAATGAGGCTATCCCCAAAATAACAAATATGTTAGTCATAGCCATTAGTCATAGTCATAATATGCACACAATTTGAGAAGAAAAGAGGAAAAGAATCATGCTTGCATTTGCAGTACTACTTGCATACAGTGGTACTACAAAAACAGCCGCAGTGAGTGCTGCATAACTCATACTGGACCGGGGAGTAATGGAATGTTGATTTTTATTCTGTTGTCATTTACGTTTTATGTTTGATGAACTATGTGGGTCCAGAATCTGTGAATTTATTCTAAATTTTATAGGAGGGTTTAGACAAAGGCCCTAAGACATATCGGCAAAAGAACAACTACGTAATCTTAGCTAATTCAGGCCTAAAAGAACGAGCATCACATCTCAACACTATCACGGTGGGAAGTTGGAAAATTGGTAATGAAGATCGATCGATGAAACACCAATAATGTTCTATCTGATTTTCACTATATTAATTTTTTTTTTCAAAGTATTACCATGGAGCAAAGTTTGATCACCAGGTACCCTAATAAATGCAGCGCATTGCGCTGCACAGGCCCTCTAGTAGAGTACTAGTATGGGACAAGAATGCATATCAAGATATTTACAAACGAAAGTATTGTTAAAACATAAACTACTGCACCGGCCGTACGCTACAATGGCACTTCACTATCTAAAGAATGGCAGGTAGCTCCACCCGCGAGATAGCCAGGCGATAGCTTCTGGTGGAATATGGCAATATACTGGCGGCTCAACCACACAATACAGTGCACACGGAGACCGGCTACAGCGTGAATGTGGGATGGCATACTGATGGCCACAATGGCCTATGTAGGTCGGCTGGGTCCTACTAGCTACTGTCCTACTATAACTACTATACTACATTTTGTTGCGGTTGCTCTATTACCTTGAACAAAATATTCAATTAATTTGAACCTGATTATTGGAAATGGTTTGTGTATAACATTGTAACCCGTAGCTCCTTTTTAAGCTTTAAATGATCCGCTTGAACACTAGCTATTTTATTCGCATAAATTATAGCTCCCTGGTTCCTGTGCCAGGTTTCTTGGAATCATGATCAGCTTGGTTGCACGGTCAACTTCTAGATCCCTAAATGTTAAAAAACTTTTTTTTAGAAATTTGTTACTTCGAACAGTAGTGCATTATGGACTATTAATGGCAAATGTAAAAATATAAAAATGGAAAGTATCGGCATATAAAAACTGTGAACTACTTATTAGAAGATACTACAAACTCTAAAGGTATGAAAATTTTTAACGTCATGAAGAAAAGTCGAAACAACGTTGTAAAATTTAGATTTTCGTGTACGTGAAAATCTACGGAATGGCAAATTTACCATCCGAATGTGTAGTCCAAAAGGAAAGTCAATACCGGAAGTTACTGTGGTGTCTGGACTACTTTCCTTTCCTCGTAATCAAACGCATTTTAATTTTCTGTCAGATAAGTTTCCAAATTCTCCTCGATCCCAATGGCCGAGCGTCGTTAACTGCCACCAGGGGTGGGGGGGTTCTAAAAATCTTAAGAATCCGACAAAAAACTTCCAAAGCAATGTTGTGAAACAGGTTCTTTTTGTTGGCGGGCACTATTCTCCCACCTATGGTTTTTTCTGAGCGAGGGATGATACAATGTGCTGCTATTGATGACAAAACACTGACACTTTGTGACGAGGGAAAACAACTAGCCAACCAAACGAGGTCTAATGATCTCACCATTGATGAGATATATGTAAAACATTAAATATGATGCCTAAAAATGCACAGCATTGCTTTATACCAACAAATATACTTCGCTTGATTGATTTTCAACTAATGGAAATATCCTATTGACACATTGACAGAGCTGTTTTCTGTCAACAAGAAAGCCGAAACATGTTTGTTTAACTAACGACTTAATAATCGAAACGGATCTTAATTATGAATAATCTCTAAATCTTCTCAAATATGTAACAGGAGCAGCCCATACATTTATAGTAAGGAATCATGAGTTGTTATATGAGACTTTGTACATGGCGCAGTGGGAGAAGAAACCCTTGAATAGAATCGGGGTCAGAAACACTGAAATTATTTGTGTTCCTTCTTCCGCATGTTGAATCACGAGTACATATTCTAATCTATAGACACATGATTTGAACTCAAATTCGAAAGGTTGAAGCGCTCACAAGCACGATTATCGTACCTGGACTGTATACAGTTCAGCTTCAAAATGAGGAACTTATAGTATCTCATTTACTGAGCAAAATCTTTTCCTGACTTTTTCTATTCTGCACCAGAAGGGGAAGAGAATGTTGCAGAACAGCTGAAAACAACATAATAGTATCGCGCACGCGCGATTGGGATCTACTTTCTACAATTTCTGAAGACATTAGAGAGATGAAATTATCGCCTCCGAGTGAGAAACGAGTTTTGCTGGAGGAATCTCTCAAGACTGATCACTGATGTGATGTGATTACGCTGGCGGATTATGTAGCAGAAAGCAGAAATGTTTCCTTTTCTCTTCAACAGCATTTCAGAAGTAAAGTTATCTAGAACTGTCACAAGTACAATACCGATAAAGGCATGATTTTGTGTGGGCACAAAAAGACTAGAATGCCCTAATTTTATACGGTGTATCTGGTACAATTGCTGTTATCGTTCCTCAACCAATTGCAGTAGCTAATGGAGGATAAATAAACATTTTCCTGTCCAAACAAGACAGCAATATGAAGCAAACAATCTAATAATGTTAAATGCTCGCCAAAGAAATATTAAGAAAGATCTAATTTATACTTATTTAATACGCTAAGGGTTTTTTGTGTTGAGAACTCCTCCTACACTTTAAAAGCGATTTTTAAGTTTTTGGTATCGTTGGATAGGGGTTGGTCTGTAGTTGTTTCCGCCAAAAACTTATGAGATTCGGACTGAAAATAAAGGTGTTACCCACCATTGGTCTAAAAATTGAATAAAGCATTTTAAACATCTGTTAATAATCAGCTGTAAATTTGGTGATTAAAGATATTCACAAAATTGGATTGGTCGGATATAATTAAATGCGTGTGTAATAATGTTAAGCTCTCGTAGGTAGTCTAACCCCAAATTAATACAGTATAGTTTGTAATCATACTACCATTGTAGCTTGATCAACCGGTCATAATCCAGAAGCTCGTTCAAGACTTGGGGGTTCTTAAAATGTTAGCCTAAAGTATCCATTAATTGAACCAATGTCCGCACGAAATCAATTAATTATTATTTTCTCTCGGGGATTACACTATTTTAACGTAATTTGAATTTTTATAGTTTTCTTACTGGCCGATGTTTAGCAGAACTTTCACTATAGTGCGTCCAGTCTGCCCGGACGCAATACACTTGATACTCACTTGCCAAGTGTGTTAGTAATATTACACTACTTACTTTCTGTGTGTGGGGAAACTTCATCATACTTACCTGTTACTAGTATAGCCACCTGTTACCTCTTGCCAGTATAGCGACTTGGATGTTTTTTCGGTTAAATTGAAAATATTCTATTTGTGCAGAGGGTACATTGAAGGAGCCTCCCCGAAGATGATGTGACTCTGGTTAGAAAACATTTCCACAATCGGGCGTACCCTGGGCAACGTTGGCGGTATGTCATGGCTAACCATTTAGCTTGATAAATGCCAAAATTTTCCGGGGGAGGCCCCCAGACCCGCCGTGTTCTTGAGGGATGGGGGTATTCCATACCCCCAACCCCCCCCCCCGGTGTAACCCCTCCGCAAAAAATACCCCCCTCCCCCCAAAAAAAATTGAATCCTGGGTTCAACCACCAGGAAACTTTAAAAAGATAGCACTGATCCGAAGGTGTGTGTGCGTGGGTATCCTACTCCTGATATGCCACGATAAATCGGACGACGGTCCAGTCCAGTGGTCTGCGGCAGTGGAGCAGTAGTGGCCGGACCGGGCAGGGATGGCCTACATGTGACGGATTGGTGGCCCGTTAACCGTTATCACGGCTGCACGCATACCACCACCGCGGCACTTCCGCCGCCGACACCACGGCCCTGGTGATGGCGGGTCATACATAACTAGTAAGTAGTGCACGGTCATTAAATACCCCCGTCGCAGTAGCATTCCCAGCGAATTTCCAATTTGAGAGTTTTAATGGCAATTTGAGAGTTTTAATTAAATGAACGGATCGAAGAGGAGTGAAATCCTCATACATGACTGTTGGTCGCTCAATGTAGTGATAAATCCCGATTTCATTGACCGGTGACGATTACGTTCGCAAGAAGCGGAGGCTTCTTCAGGCGATCGGAGGATCGACTTCAAACTTTCACACTAGATTTTAGCCATAATCTGTGAGGTCAAGTTCGTTTCTCAAGTTATTCTGTTAAATAATATAGTAATGAGAGATAATTTAATTTCCCATAAGAAAAACACTGTGGGCTGTTAATAATGGTGCTTAAGGCGATGTTAAACGGTGATTGAGTTGTTTGTTGCCAGAAATAGAGTAAACGTGTATTTTCTGCTGTTATACTGTGACTGCACTAAATATAATACAATTTGTTAGGCCCTACTTATGAAATATTTTGAAATAGGTTAAGAATACTAGAAAGATATATTTTGTTTATCTAATACCAAAAAATATTGACTGAAATAATAAGATTTGTTAAAAACGTACCTACTGGATATCAAATATCTTGAATGAAAAAAAACCTTTGTCTATGTAGTTAATGTGTGTAATTCGATAGATGAGTTTTTTTTTTTTTTAATTTTTAATAGCGTCGAACTAAGATTATCGGGCTTATGTTGCCGTTCATCCCCATACGCGTGGAACAAGCGTACTCCTAGTTTTTCCGTAATCACCATAGGAATGAGAAGTTTGGTGCCATGGGAGTACAATAAGACAATGAATTAATCTCTTCCCAGTGAAGATACATACTGTATCAAGTTCGGGGGTTTTTAACACCGCATAAACAATGAGGATGAGTATTTAGGGATTATTTCAATAGTCAAACTTGGTTCCTTAAATGTGTGAAGCATTAGTTTAGTGTTTATGCAATTCTCAGCCTGACGAAACAATCCAGGACTAGATGAGTCTGCAGACGTGGCGTCCCTGTCACAGTTCCATGGACAGTTTTGGCCGGTTTGTTGCCCGAAAGCGTGACGCGGGGTCGGTAAACGACGGTAACGACCAAACGACCGACAAAGACCATCCAACGACAACGACAACGACAACGACCGCTCCGTCAAACACCGGCAAATAGCATAATCCCAGCCCGGTGGAACAACTGCATTTCCACCGATCAAATGTTCAGATGGATTTTCCTGTTAATTTCACTTGGGAACCACATGAACTGCTGGAAAAAATCATATTACCAATAACGGTTGTTCCAGGAAGCTCTACAAGCGATGGTTATAAACGGAAGAGAAGAAATGTCAGGGAAGGGGACGCGCAAATTATGAGAATGGAGAAGACACGCTAAAGTAAAATCTCAATTTTAGTAAAATTATAAAAACAAGTGAAACTTATGTTCATCTTTGAATTTTTCGTAGAGACTAATACCTAAACAGTGAAGGCTGGTCTTATAACTTAAGAATAATAATTAAAGTATTTGTCACAGAAAAACATCTCATCATCATCCTTTCTATCCGAGAAGAGAATTTTACTTATAGAATTACAAATGGCCAATTTACTTTACTTTATATACGAGACCAAGCTGTGGCGAAAAAGACTGAGTATTACCATTATCCACGCTGAATATGACTGCATAAACCTCGACTATCAGTGGGCTAAAAATAACAATGTATAAAAAATAACTTTTAATGGATGAAAACCGCCTGATGCCAAAAAATAAAACGAAACGAAACTAGTTAGTAAGCGTCTGTCGTTAAAAGACAATTTTTGAGGACACTCAACTTATGCCGAAATTCAGTTTTCAGCCCATACAGTAATTTATTGACTTTGTGGTTTCGCCAAACAAATTGTTCAAATAAAAATTTCGGGATCGAGAGATTACTTGGCCAGTTTTCATGAACGGAAAACATATGGTGAGACAACATTAATAAAAACGATGGACCGCGAGGGCCTAAAGCAAAACCGCAATCTAAACCGGTCATTGACCGCAACCGCTAAACCACGACGGTAATTCGGCTTGCGAGATGAAAGAATATTTTATTATAGCAAGCCGACTGGAACAAACAGCAGTGTAACTGCTGAGCTACGGCTTACTTGAAATTATCTCTAAAGTACCAGGGGGACCGAGCTTAAGCTCGGTAAAATCATTACTTTCGTTCTCACACAAAGCTCGTTCGCTTCCCTCATTGGCCAATTCGAAAAGTGCTGCACTTTGTTATAATTTTCTTAAACTGCAGGTTAAAGATGTAACACATTGGTTTATATCTACAGTTATCAGCTTATTTTTGTTCAATGAATAAAATCTCCATAAGAGTAACATGGAAACTTTGAAGGGCTCTAGCGCGAAAACCGGATTTTTCCCAGCTATGGGACCAACGCCAATCGATTTCTGGTGGCCAAAATCCCCATGTTCAATCAAAAAATAAAAAATCCTTGGAGCGAATAAAAACTTTGCCCGGACAAACGGAGCTTGTTTTAGAGTATAAGATTTGAAACATTTTACCTTGGAAGCTCATTACCTCAACAGAAAGAGAGATATAGAGAGAGACCTCGCTCTGTAATCCGGCGAGGTCTTGGCCGATTAAGCAATTAGGCTACGAAGTTGAAATTATTGTTCTAAACAAACTCATCTGCCTGGCAATTAAAGCTGTAAACAGTATTATTGTACTTACGATTTAAATGTTTTCAAGACAAACGTAAGATCTATTGTTATATTATTATGTTATTATTATTATTATTATTATTAATTATGTACTGTAGCATATAAAAAAAAACTTTCACTACTAAATAGACTAGAGAGAAGAAAATATTGTTTTACTAAGTACACTCAACATCTTCTGAGTCATAATAGGCCAATTTTATATTCCTTCATAATTACAACCACATCTTTATAATGTTTTTCTAGAAAATATAAACTGGTAATATTAACTGGCTGGGTAGCTGAGTGGTTATAGTGCTCGCCTTTGAATCCAAAGGTTGCCGGTTCGATCCTGAGGAAAGTTAGTACCTTTTTAAAGGTTCGATTCCGGACCCAGTTGCCATTTGTCATTGGGCTATTAATTAATGATGCTTTCTAACAACTGGTCGATGTTAGATGGTAACAAGACTGGGGCTTGTACCGTTCCCCGTCAAAACGTTAAAAAATGCCTCTGGCGTAGATAAACGCAAAATACAAATGCAAATACAAAATATAAAACAACTTATATATTCTGTCTTTGAATAAGCTAATAAATTAATTAATAAACGTCGAGTGTATAGTTTATCTAATCAAGTAAATATTTTATACGTCCTCACTAAAAATGCAATTGAAAATGAATACTACTTAGAACATGTAAAACTTCTTGTTATATAGTCTACGATGTAACAGAACATATTTCCTTGAGTCGAAACTGTTCAACCTGGTCCGATCCAATTAAGAGTGTTCCTCGGGCAACAAAGGTTTACGGAGACAAGCCGAAGCAATTTTCACCCGACTACATTCCTACAGTCTGAAGAAGCTTCGCAGAAGTCGAGCAGAAGAATGTCGGTATAACTGCCGTAACGTTTTGACTCTTCATGCCGTTTTGGCAACTTCGATAATAACCTAAAATGTGCTGCCGCACTTTTTTGCAAACCTATCGGAATAGGAATCGGTTTATTGAGAATTTAAATCAAAATCTTTGTGAAAGTGGACCAAATCCATACGAGCACGCTACTTGGGGCACAGAGAGTAAGCGAAATGAACCTGTAACCTCTGCTGCAATTCCCTAGTTAGACTCTATAGATTAGCGAGAGACTTGTTATTAAAAATATTTTCATATCCTAATACATTGTTTTAATAAAGTCTTCATTAACAGCATTCGCACGTACTCAGCCAAGAGGTATATTACTTACATTGTGCGATTTAGATGAGAAAAGGTGCCGATTTTCTCATGCCATTCATGGGGACGAATGCGGACCGGACCATTCGTACAAATACTGTACGTTTGAACACGAAAAACTACACTACAATAAAATTTTGTGCTTTGGGCTCAAAAAGGCGTCTCAAAACAGCTAAAGAAACTTTAAATAACGGAAAAACTTATAAATATCAACAACCTTTAGAAGGGAAAGTTTCCAAATAACATCAAGTTTGTTTTAAAGAAAACCAGCACATTTTTCTATGTTTGAATTAGTCACTTAAAATCAACCCTATACACAAGTATAGGAACGTAAATGCAATTTGAAATTATTCATGACAGAATAAATTTGTAACATCTCCCTTCTGATATGTAAATCTGCAATGGGCTCCAACATTTGCAATTTAAATTCCTAATCTAATCCTCGCCTCGGCCAGGGAGGAACTTGAGGATAGGACAGTAACATGTCCCATAACTGTCGCAGCGTTGGACTTTGTAAGTAAGTAATGAAACGCTTTGCAAATCTGGAAGGAGTCCAAATGGCTGTGTGCGAAGTCCACGTAGCCGTAATAAGGACGAGGATCGACGTCCAAGCGGCAACAGCGTCCGAATACAGGCGGACCGATGCCGGGTCTACTTGGATCAATGACCTTTTGACAACCGTCCTTAACCTTGACTGGCTGCGCGCTCGACTAGGTACGATATATGGAGTCAATGGAGTAGTACATCAGGTACATGGAATGATGGATTTACAGTATAACTTGATTGATTTGAGAATGATGTCAGGATTTTTTAACATGATATGAAGAGTAAATTTGGACATGTGATTAGCATACAGTACTGTACTTCTTCCGCTTGTTGTACATTTCCTTTGTTTAAAATACATCGCAATTTTAAAAGCAACGTCTTGTTCGGTATCTGCGGAATTATCGTATCCGTGAAAATCAAAAATAACGACAAATCATAGAGATACACAATATTACAATTAATCAACCCGAATAAAAGACATTAGATCCTGAAAAGTTCTGAATCTTTGCATATTATCCTTGATCCATAGTACTTTAAATGTTCTTACAATCAATTACAGAAATCGAGAACCCAATACAACTAAATTACATTTTTCCCAACAAATGGTAATAACTTCATTCCATAAAGGATAAATACTCATTACCACATGTTACTGATTACATAACAATCCCAATCAATCCATCATAACCCAATCCAGAATAACTCAGACCACGGAACTACACATCCAAACCACACTAGGGAAAATACGATGGATTGTTCTGTGTTTCATGGAGTAGGTGTGTTGGCCGCTTTCAAGTCTGCAGTACCTGCGCCATCTTGGTAGTTTGTCTCATAAGAGCAATGTTAAATTTGAAACATTACTGTGAGTTTGATTTTCGTCGGGAAATTTCAAACTTTATGTCATTTCAAATGTTACCATAGTGTCTAGTGCTTGACGTAATAGAAAATTAATTTAAAAAGTTATCCACTCGAATAACGAATAAAATATAAATTTGTTAACACCATTTTTAGACTTCTTTAAAACAATTCTTAGTAGGTTTATTGAAAATCCATCCGCGTCATGCACTCTGTCATTCCCTTATGGTGAACATATTAAAATTTCATGCAAATCCGATGCTAGATTATCGAGATATAGTGTTTCAAAGACAACAGTAATGTTTTTAATTTAAAATTGTTCTTATGGGACTAAAATCCAATTTGGCACAGGTAGGCCTACTGCAGACTCTTTTCAATGGGGTTTGGTAAGAGTCTTGTTTCATTTGTAAGTATGGCAATTAAAAACTCTCTAATTTAAATCAAATAAAGTTTTTACAACCGATTGTTCTATTCCCGACATCAATTAAACACCAGACAGGCCCCGTGCAAGAAGCAAAGGAGCAGGCGGCGAGGGACATGAGACAATGCGGTCGATGGGAACATCGTGGACTGCGTTCCCAAGCGTGCAGCCGAATTTGCAACTGGCCCAGTTCCGTCGTTCCGCCGGGGAAGGGAACGCTGTGGGCGGACAAGGAGAATGTGGACGATGGACGATGATAAGGTTGCGACGCCGTGGAGGGAGTCTGACTGACACCTGGGAGGGAAACGTGACTCTATCTGATCTGAATCTGAATCCAGGAAGATCTGGGGTAGACTAAAAGCCGCATTTACACTATACAACTAGTTTTATAAACTTATGTTTGTAAAACATGTTTTATACAACTTTTGTTGTTTTAAACTTGACCGTGTTTATAAAACTTTTGTTGTTAAACATTTTATTTTATGCATGTTTAACAAAAGGAAACAGTCACCATGAGTGGTGTTGGCTACTGCTGCATGTGTTGTGATTTGTTGTGCTAGGAACGTCGCTTTTGGTTATGTCCTTCGTTGCAAGCTAGGAGTAAGTACAGTGGCAGTGAAATATTACAAGATTTAGAACAGGATAACCAATATATGTTGGCAGGGGAATTGAGGACTGATGGTAGCTTCAAGAACTTTTTAAGGATGACAAGTGCAGACTCCATCACAAATGGTCCACTAACCACTCCACTAACTTAACAAAACACTTTACTAACAAATAAAACCACGTGTTGTAGGCGGCAGCAGGAAGCGTACGGTACTGACTTGTCTGACTTGAGACAAGTTTCACTTTTTAAGTAGGTATCAAACATGTTGTACAACAAAAGTTTATTAAACACAAATTTCCTTTGATCTTTCAGACACGGCTCGGGAAACCTGCAACCTGTTGCAAAACACGATTTTTTTGTTTTCAAACACGTTTTTTGTACAACTTGTTTAAAAATTTTCATTGCATTCTTAAACATGTTCAAACCAATTATAATATATACGGTAATATGATTATAATTATATTATATAATTGGTTGCACAACAAAAGTTTATAAACCAAGTTGTATCTAGTGTAAATGCGGCTTAAATGTGCTAACGGAAGAGTTAATGCATTGAGCCTGGTTTGTGCATTGAAATGGTTAATCCGCTAAAAAAAAAATTAATGGGAAACTGTATATCTGCCGGTTTGGATAGAAAGTAGAATTCACAAGGTTCAATGATTATTTTACTCGACAGTGAGCCGATACACATTGCAATATAAGAATAAGAAACTTTCTGAGGCGCGTTATTATTTGGGAGACTAAAAAGAGACTCAAGCTTCAGGCTATGATAGGGGAAAACCTTGAACAATCATGTTCGATGGTAATTCACTTTGGGAAAAGTGACTTTTCTATGCAATATTGAACTAGGCCTAATTGAAGTGAGCTTCAAATTAATTTCAAAGTGTACTTTTTTACTTTGTGGGATCCTTCTCCATAACAGAAGAAGCCTTAAAGTTTACGTTAGTCCTTAATTGTCGAATATGTTCCAAAATGAAATAGCACATTCCGTTTGCATAACTGTGTGCACATATCCTTTCTCGTCATGTTAATGCCCTTTACTCAACTAATATTGCGCAAACCAACTGTTCTACAACTATAATCCAGTGTTCATGGCATGAGTGAAAGTGAACTACGCAGACCGCTGCATGCGTGGTTCCTGTTTACATTTGACCTACTCGACAACACATAATTATTATTCTCAACATGATCGATTCCTGATTTATTCCACTAAAGCTTACTCGCATTTCATATTTTATTTTCACAGAAATAATAAATTGTTGAATATTGGGTTTAAAACATTTTAAGGTCTAGAATTAAAGGAAGTGAGTATAAACAATTATTTCTCCCTCGAGTGTTTTGAGCTGATGCACGTGCGGTAGGACAGAAGCACATTGCTGTGGTCACAGTCGGACCTGGTCGGTAGTCTCGGCGTAACGAGTCCTGGAGAGAAGGTAGGACAGGAAAGTTGGAGGTCAGTGGCGAAGAGGTCAGCGGAACCGAGTGACCTTCCTCTTCCACGGCGATCTCACTTTCAGAAACTACTGGGAACACCGGACTTCCTCTTATTGACGAATATACAGTGGTCCTGACCAGGTGAAGAGGTTGCTGAGAATTCTGGAGGCCTTTCGTCGATAGAAAGCTTCTTAACGAACGTTCAGATACACATATCGTTTAAAATACCTGGATTTTAAACTATTTGATTTATATTAAGTGATCCGGAGGCTATTCCACAATGACATATCGTCTGTACGTCAATCATATTACTAATAAGAAAGTTACAGTATAATAATGATCGCGTCATTTACAACCATTTTCATCTTAAATAATCGATCTATGCTTTGAAAAGATCAAAGCGAATTGTCTTCGAAAAAAATTTTAAACAGGATGGTCGACATAGCTAGTAAAAGAGTAGTGGTTAATGATTTGAAAAGAATCTGCAATACAAAAGACAATACATTTTCGCAGACTATGACTTTGGTTGGAAATTATTAAATTTTGCTCGGAAAATTTAAGGTAATGGGAGTGCTATCTGCCTTTTAGAATCTTTTCTGAAATGTAGAATGCAGTTGGTGGCTCTTAAGGGGGGAGCGGTGACAGAAGCCCATGGTCGGAGGTCCGATGCGGAGTACCCCAAGGATCGATTCTTGGCCCCATTCATTTTACAGTGAGTATAAACTATCTTATATCGAACAAAAAGTTGTCAAATATAAACACTCTTTGCTCAAGACACCGCGGCATTAACCATGGCCGCAACAAGAGCTAAACCGCTAGAAGAGAACTCTTATCTGGAAAGTTGCTTCCAAATCAATAGCCTCTATCTAAATAGGAACAAAACACAAATAGGTAAATTTGTACCTGACAACAGATTTTTATCAATTGACCATTTTAGTTTTAAATCATCCAGCACAACAAAGTAATTAGGCCTGGTACATGACTCTAATTTAAAATGAAGCCAGCATGTTGACAAAAACTTAAGTCTGTCTGTTTTGTCCTGAGGCAACTCTCACTTGTTACTAGTTACATATACATAGACCATGCCTCAAGGTCTATTATGGATATTCCTTCATCTTTATGACCTATGGTGTCGTTTTTTGGACAACTTTAATGGATTCAATCAGGATCTTCAAAATTCAAAAAAGAATTATCAGGGTCTTGGTGAGGCTGGCGAGGCGTAACTGCAAACCATATTTTAGAACCCTTAAGGTTCTAACATTGCGCTGACTTTATTTTTATCAAACACTCACCTTTTTGAAAAATAATCCAAAAGTCTTTGAAAATGACAGAAGCGCCCACGTCTATAACACTAGATTAAAATCCAACCTTGTGTATACCGTTCATCGTTTGACCCTTTTTGAGCATGGTCCGAGGTAGGCCATGGGTAGGCCTACGCTGCTCTCCGGCTCCAAAACGCACTGCCACAAAACCTAAAGTAAGAGTCCACCATGGACGTTTTTAAGAGAAATTTGAAAGATTTTCGTTGGAAAACTCGTATTATGGGGCAAAGAATTTCTGCAAGGCAAGTGAGTTTTTTGGAGTTTTTCCTGGCATTTTGTAATGCTGATTCGAACAAGTTGTACTTTTAGTTTAGTTGATTTTAGTTACTTTTGACATATTCAATACAATGTATTGTAAAACTGAACAATAAACAAATTGAATTGAACTTCCTTATAGCAGTCAATCCTGTGCGATTATTTACTTAATTTCGATTAAGTTTAAACGTTTCCAAAGAAAAATACTCAGTGATTCCACACATGGCATGGGAAGTTACTTACAAGAAACATTAGACCCAGACCCCTCATAAAGTAAACGATGCCGACAGACTGAACATTAGCGAAGTTGTAGAAGAGATTAGAAACTCAACGTCAATTAATTGACGCGCACATGTAAGGCTTGGAGATAAAGTCAGTATTGACTACCGGGAAGACATCAGACGGTAATGGCTGCAGAATCTAGGACCATGAACATTCATTGAGTTTGTCTGCCCATCCATGACTTGATGGGAGCAAAAACACCAGTCTGTTTAGTATTTACGTTTCTTGCTTTTTCTAGGACTTAGACCTCCCGTGTTAGATTTTAAGAGGACTTTAACGAATTACAATTTTGCAACTAGGCCTACAGTGCTATTATACTTTTGAAAGGCTAGATTAATTATTCCTATAAACTACGAGGAGTGTCTAGTCTGTGGCGATGTATTTTCCTCGATCCCGAAATCTAGCGGGTAGATTATGCTTAAACTTTGCATTTAAGAGTGTTGGTCCGAAAATAAGTTTAGAAACAGCCTTACTTCAGGAAAAATTAAGTTTTGTCTCAAATTAAATTTAAATATTGTAATTTTTAACATTGTTCTTACCGGTTGCCATTTTGGTAACGAAATATCAACGAAAGGCAAGAAATATTTATTTGTGCTTCTAAGGACTAAAGTACAACTTTTTCTCCCTGAAGGGAAACTGTTGTCACCCTCGGCTTCCCCTTCGGGCGACACTTTCCCTGAGAGAGAAAACGTACTTTGGTCCCTAGATGCACACAACATTTTTCCTCCACCAACAGAATAAAAAATAACCAGGCCTATAACAATAATAATTTTACGTTCATGTGATTTGCTCCAACAAGCTGGATTAGTCACATAAAATAAAAAAAAAATAAAATAACACACACAGACACCCACTCCCGCAAGGTAGGATATATCAATTTTATAGAACACAACAGATAATTAACCCCAAAATTTCCCCCCTTGAAAACGTTATACAAAATGCAGCAGGCTTAGAAAACTATTAGTGGTAATAAAAAATTATAGGAGTAGAGTAAACAATTTTCTAGCGATGATCTAGAGCTTTAATTTACTCTGCTTCGTGAATTTAGTACAATACATCTGTGACACATTTCTGATCACGACTCAAGACTTCCAACACAAAGTGGATTCCGTTCTGAAAGCACAACGGTCCGGCATAACTGCTCCGTAATCGTCGGTCCGCAGCTGTCCAACAAAACATCCAGTTTGGCGACCCATCCTCACTTCTGGAACCGTCTGTCTCTCCCTTTCTTTCTTTCTCTCGTCTCATCTCTCTTTTATGCAAGGAGCTGATATTCAAGATAAAGTGAGCCGACCTTGGGCAAGTGTCAAGTGTGACTTGAATGACTAATGCATCTGCATTTGCAATTCAACGTAACCCGCTAAAATCGATACTGTGATGTCACTGGGATTCGATCAAGTTTAGAACATGGTTTGTTTATATACATGACGTGTTAAGATAAAATAGCGTATTCCCTATAGGGAAATTCGCTAAAATACGCAAATTGTGCATAGTAATGATGATTACTATCATTTTGATTACCATGACCTTGCTTTATGAGGACTTTTAGTTATACACATGAAGCCCAAGCCCAGCATGCCAGCATGGTGTCGGCTGTATTAGAAATTTAAGTTTATCGTATGCCGAAGCGATTCTTAGAAACTAGAGTAGAGTTACAAAATCAATTAAACATTAAGTCTTATAGGAATGAATCCCATTCCTCCGAAGCCTTTCTCCTCATTTCAAAAAAATTAAGAGAGGATTCTAGAAAGCCTACTATCATGAGATTACTCCAAAGTGCTGCCTGTGATATTTAACTAAGTTAAGGCTTAATAATTCTAAACGTTCTCTTTAATGGACTGCTTATGAAAAGTTCTGACTGTGACATCTCAATCAGGCGATCTCTGTCAGTTACTTAGTTATTATACAAGAGTTTCACACTAATCTTTTAAACCCAATGCTGCCTTTCTCTAGACCTCGGTAGGGAGTTTTTCAGTAGAATCTCAGACTGCCCCCAGAGGACATTTTCCTCACAGGATGTCTGCGAACTCACCGTTTAATTGGATTACCAGCCTCGCGACGGCGCGATCGCTCGCTCGGACATCCTCCCCCCTGACCTTGGCACCGCCAGCGCCCGCGCCAGGACAACCACGCCGCGCCGGCAGCGTTTATTACCTGGTACCCCGACCGGCTCATTAATATAGACGTGTTTAAATAACGCCGGGCGGGTGGGGGAAGCTCCGAGAGACAGCATTCCTCGGCGACGTAAGGAAAGAAATTGAGAAACAGAAGGAATAAGAATTTCTTGCAATGAGGTTTTCATCTCAAATACTTGGTAAACCATTTATTAATTATGTTAAGACATCGTAATTATATAGTTTTAATTAAAAGAGACAGTTATTTGACAACTTCATGATCATGAAAATTCTAAAATCCTTGTTGAGAGTGGTGATAATCGATGTCTTTAATAGAACCCTTAGGGAATATTTCACCTCTCTTATAAAATTACGCTGGAATAAATTAAGATAAATTTAAAGGATGATAAAAGCTCGAGCCACTAAGTCAAATCCACTAAGTTAAACAAATTTTCTATCTTCACCGTACTCTTTAAACCTCTCCGAAGTAACGTCAATGTGCAGTAAGTAATAACATAACGAGTTTAGTGTATTTCATACTATATGATGATATTTTAAATAGTTCAATCTCCAACGTTGGCAGCCCTGATCGATTTAACCAGCTGATGCGTCAACAAAGCAACGGACGGTGCGCATGCGCGTGACGACCTTGGGGCGGTCAGCTGGCGAGGCGCGGCGGTTGTTGAACGCTGCATGTCTGTGCCTACTGCTGCCTAGTGCCTACCAGCCCACTCTGCCAGGCGTACAATACTGTATATGGAGGACTTGACCAACTACTTCCGTCGTTTCTGGGAATAGGTAGTCACTGTCACGATTTCATATGGAGAGGCTTTGTGAAATCTGTCTTAAATTCATTGCACGTCTGCTGGTCTGCTCAACTGATCACTTTTATAAAACATAAATTGTTGTGTATAAATATGAAATGATAACTGCGGAATTGTTCTTCTGTAATCCAAATGCAGTATGCGGTTTTATCTTTCATACAGTGTTTGGGAGTAGATAAATACTGAACATACGATAACATTATCATGATAGTAGCTTATTTGATCCGTAGTTTACGTGTTTTAAAAC
This sequence comes from Neoaliturus tenellus, assembly GCA_030545055.2. Lineage (NCBI taxonomy): Eukaryota > Metazoa > Arthropoda > Insecta > Hemiptera > Cicadellidae > Neoaliturus > Neoaliturus tenellus. The sequence continues at coordinate 13,905,323 of CM061536.1, read as the reverse complement.
CGATTAAGCACTGTCTAGCCCTTAAGTCCCCGCGCGGGGTGTACAAAACACCCCAGTCGGGTAAATTTTGTTTTTATTCACTACAGGGGTTGGCCACCCTGCCACCCAAACTAGAGTGAAACAGTGAACGGAGTGGGGAGAACTGGTTTTCGACAGTATAGAGCGTGTTATCAATCCGTCTTGAGATTCTTAAGTGGTCTGGGGTGCCTGTGACCCCCCCATGCGGGGACTTGTGCAACTTTATGCAAGCTATATACTTTATGCACTTTATACTATATATACAATTTGCAAGAGAACTTGTGCAAGCTATATGCAATATAAACAGTATAACTCATATATAAATGAAATTAAAAAAAGTGTAACATTGTTCAGTATGAAAAGATAATGTATAAAAGTATTTATTTGCCTTAAACGAGTACGGTAGTAATGGGTTGTACAATTTTACCTACTAACATAACTATTTTTTTAACTTAAAAATGCTGCTAAATACATGTTGGTTACATTTAAAATAACCTACCGTACCTAGATATATTGTAACAAAATTAATATTACAAGTTGATCCTACATGTGTACAACACGACACTATCAGAGAAAAATTAAAGTCCACTGTTTTATCTTATTTTATTTTGCATATTAGTAAAGCGCTGCAATTTTTTCAAAATTTTGCAGACAATGCAGGTAAACATATATTGATGACTTAAAGCATATTTAATTAGTTTGATGGCACAATTGTTTGTTATAAGCCAAAAAACAAGGGAAAAATAATGATAATAAAAAAAATTATAAGGTAAATAAGTTATGTACTAGTGTAAAAACTGGTGGGGTGTTTCTAACACCCTGCGTGAGTATTGTGTCGTAAAATGACGCGCAGGGACTTAAGGGCTAGCTGTCTAATGTCCATTATTTCATTGGATAATTACAGTTTCGCAGATTGTGTACGTCATGAGAACTTCTCGTAATAAACATCACACCGAACAACAAAGTTCTTTCAGCTAAAAATGGCAATAAAGTGGGTATCCTCAGAAATTATCCTCTTAAAAAGAACATAGGCGGTACTTCAGGATCCAGGTATGAATACCGACGTTCAAGAAATGAGTCTTCTAAAGCCTCATCACTACCGTAATTATTTTTATATTTAAATAATAGGCAAAAACATATGATTTTATTGATTGGTTCTGAGACAACTTTTTTCTCTCTAATTCTTTTAGGGTGGTTCATTAAAATGCAACAAGACACTGATGAGAAGATGGTTTGGCGTATTTTCTTGATTCAGGCAAGAATTTAAATCCTTCATTATGCAGAAGAGAAACACTACTATTTTCTCAACCATGAGAAAAATTATGGGGATGACATTCGGTGCACCAGATTTGTGGGGATGCCACGCGGTGCACCAGATTTATGCGGATGCCAAGCGGTGCACCAAATTTATGGGGATGCCAAGCGGTGCACTAGATTTATGGGGATGCCACGCGGTGCACCATATTTATGGGGATGCCAGGCGGTGCACCGGATTCATGGGGATGCCGGGCGGTGCACCAGATTTATGGGGATGCAATGTGGTGCACCGGATTCATGGGGATGCCGGGCGGTGCACCAGATTATTGGGGATGCAAGGTGGTGCACCAGATTTATGGGGATGCCGGGCGGTGCACCAGATTTATGGGGATGCAATGTGGTGCACCGGATTGATGGGGATGCCGGGCGGTGCACCAGATTATTGGGGATGCAATGTGGTGCACCGGATTGATGGGGATGCCGGGCGGTGCACCAGATTATTGGGGATGCAAGGTGGTGCACCAGATTCATGGGGATGCCAGGTAATGCACCGGATTTATGGGGATGGATATATGGGGATGCTAGGCGGTGCAACGCATTCTCAGATTTTTGGGCCTTTTTCAATTAGCTGTAACAAAAAATATGAAAGGGATATTTTTAGATAAAAGAATAATGTTAGGCTACAATTTGTTTCTAAAGCATAACATTTTATTTCAAAAAAGGGTTTTTCCATAAAACTGTAGCCTATCTCAAATGTGCCAGGAAGCTCGGACTCCCAGAGATCTAGACCTAAATCCGCCATACATTATCTAATTTAAATAGCGCTTAGAAATTTACTGCTGGAGTTCAACAAGGTTCGGCCATCGGTCCAATCTTTTATTACTCATCTATTATCTATCATTAGGTTTTTTTTAGTTTGTTAACTGACATTTGATAAAAAATATAACTTACTCTTGTGTTTGAATTATTATTGTTTGTGAATTTATGATACTTGAGTGGTCCAGTCCCCAATTCTTGATTGTATTCATGTTGGAATTTAATGTTTAAAACATGAGTAGGCCCACAGCACCCAATTTGAAAAATCCAGTGAAGGCCTAAGGTAACCTTTTTTGTAAGATAATATAATAGACTATACAGTTCAGTAGGCTTAATATCCTATACTCTTATACGAGCAATGTTTGCTTGTTTGCTTGTTAGCTTGCTTGCACAATTATCTCAAAAACGGCTCCGACGATTTCCTTCAAATTTTGGAATATGGGGGTTTTGGCCACCAGAAATCGATTGGAGCTGGTCCCATAGCTGGGAAAAATCCGGTTTTCGCGCTAGAGCCCTTCAAAGATCCCATTTTATCCTTATGGAAATTTTTTAACTGAACAAAAATCAGCTGATAACTGTAGAGTACCAGGGGGACCGAGCTTAAGCTCGGTAAAATTATTACTTTCGTTTCTCACACAAAGCTCGTTCGCTCCGCTCACTCGCCAGGCGGAAGGTTTGCTGCACATTGGTATGATTTTCCTAAAGGGGTCCACACACTGTCGAACATGTCCGTCGAGCTGTCGGTTCCGACGTCGGGACAGATGTCGGGCCCGACGTCGGTCCCGACAACTCGGCGGACATGTCGGATGCTCGGTCGGGTGGTGTGTCGGGACAGTCAAGCGGCAGTCTGACTAGACCACCATTTCCATATAAATAGTGTCAAAAAGATATTGATAGGAAAATATTAATGTAAATTTCTTTGTTGAATTGCTATTATTATTGGTTTGTTTTATTAGTTTATAAAAATAATGAGGGATTTAAAACCTGAAAGATTATTTGCACCATACGTTTTCCACAATTTCCACATAAAATTTAGATCAAATGAAACAGTACCATGAAAGAACCTCATCAAATATTGAAACATAACCAATAATTCTTTATTATATAACTTATATATCAATTAAAGAGTGTTAGAAAACTTATTGTCAATTTTATATTTAATTTTATGATAACGAAGCATGTATTAAATATAGGGTTGCCATAATTTTATAAGGACTCAAAACGGGACGTAGGCCTATAGGGTTTTTAATTCCCCCCTCGCCCCCCCCCCCCTTCAACCGGGCCGCTAATGCAGAAGAAAAAGTATTTGTATACCTACATTTATACGGTTATAAATTGTAAATTCAAGATTTAAAAGTATCTAACTATATTGCTTTACATAGGAGCTTTTATACTCCGCGCCCGAGACGGTATCATTGAAACATTTATCATTGAAATTGAAGGTCTCAACATAGTATGGGTTTTTCCAATACGTTCATAAATTCGTCCCAAGATATCCTAAAAATTTTCATCACTCATCATAATAAAGTTTTTGCAATCGTTAAGTTCAATAATTGAAAGTTCGTTGATATGACCCAGCATGTGGCAGAAATTGTCTCTTTCTAAAAACCAACGTTTTGACCAAAAGCGTTATTTTTTAATTTTTATTTATTTGTTTTTTTGCTAGTTAAAATTAAAATGCCACCAAGAATAGCAACATTTCTCTAAAATCCATTCAACATAATTCTTCTTCAAAATCCATTTTGCAACTGACATGCTCGACCGCAAAACATTCAACCTGACATGTCCGCCGAGCTGTCGGGACCGACGTCGGGCCCGATATCGGTCCCGACATCGGTCCCGATGTCGGAACCGACAGCTCGACGGACATGTTCGATAGTGTGTGAACCCCTTAAAACCACAGGTTAAAGATGTAACACATTGGTTTATTTTATCTACAGTTATCAGCTGATTTTTGTTCAGTTAAAAAATTTCCATAAGGATAACATGGGATCTTTGAAGGGCTCTAGCGCGAAAACCGGATTTTTCCCAGCTATGGGACCAGCTCCAATCGATTTCTGGTGGCCAAAACCCCCATATTCCAAAATTTGAAGGAAATCGTCGGAGCCGTTTTTGAGATAATTGTGCAAGCAAGCAAACAAGCAAACATTGCTCGTATAAGAGTATAGGATAAAATAAACCAATGTGTTACATCTTTAACCTGTGGTTTTAGGAAAATCATACCAATGTGCAGCAAACCTTCCGCCTGGCGAGTGAGCGGAGCGAACGAGCTTTGTGTGAGAAACGAAAGTAATAATTTTACCGAGCTTAAGCTCGGTCCCCCTGGTACTATTGATAAAATAACAAATTAGACCTCATCTGTATATAAATACCAGCTGAACAAAATATGATACAAAAATATTGATTTAACTGCTCAAATCAAATTCAAACAAATTCTGATGAAAAATCACCATTTTTACTAATTTATTTATTAAATTGATTATCCATTAGTAGAACAAGAATTCTATTTTTGTTTAGCCTACGTATTTGGCGAGAACAACACTCTCCTTAGGCAGTGCTGGTTTCTTGAAAGTCATTACATTACCATGACACTAATCATCCACTGAATTATCGCGATAGATAGCCTACCTTCAATCAGGTTAAGAATACTTATCTCTCTAAATAAAAAATACAATTAAAAACATTAAGTTGTAGGTTAAAACTTAACTACGTTTATACGTACTTAATGCTGTTGTCAACGAAAAAAAAACATACAGAATAAGTTAGATATATAGTACTGTGTAGGCCTATAGGCCTAGATAACTTAATAGATTTAAAATAATCAAATCGAAAAATTGGTGTAAGTTTTTAATGGTGGAAGTTTCTTTCTTCCATTTTGTAAGTTTTTACCCTGATTAGCCTTTCAGTAAAACTTGTTAAAGAGTTTACCCTTTTTATAAACTAAAAAGCACACAGTATCTAAACAATTAATAACTTAAACTTAAAAATAAAGTAAATAATTACATTCTGAAACAAAATTACACAATTCTCCATTACTGTACAATTTAAAATACATTATCAAGGAATGTAGACGATGATAACTCAAAGTTGGTCAGTTAAGACTTCATAAATTTTTTCACGAATTCGAGAAATAAGGTCTCTTAAATTCTGGCACCTTAGATCAAAACTTTTGCCGCACCGAAAAAAGAATTGGTCCATTCCGGTGGGTCCCTGATGGACGGCGTTCTCTTTGACACGATGACACGCCTACCGGAGGCCTACTTTTTCGACTCTCACTCAAACTTAAAATTCCTTCTTTCCGAATTCTAGAACTCCAACAATGTGAAAAAGAGTTATAAGTCACATAAAATCGCTACAGTAACGCAACTCATCAATGAGTTGCTATGAATGTTATGACACCTGACCCGACCTATTAGAAACTCCCAACTACGTGTACAACCTATATTAGGCTTATTTGATTAGTGAAACAAAACAATATCACTTTACCTTCTAGGATGGAAGCCAATTATCATAAATGAGGTATATCCATTGGAAACTGTCACTAATCCAGTAAGTAACACGAAAACACCTATGACATTCGAACAATCGTTTCTCACAACCGGGTGGACACCTGAACTTGAACTGAATCGTGTCAAAGTACTGCTATCTCGCCATTCTCACCTGCGAGTGCGACGCCGACGATGGCGGAACGGCGGAACTGAATGCGCCTGCCACCTGTCGGACAGGTGAGCAACTACTGCTTCCAATGATCGCGGATAGGTAGCGCAACTTGCATACAACACTTATTGTTGCACTGTACCATTCAAATTCAATTCAAATTCAAATATATCTTTATTCAGACATACATAACAATGTACAAGAAAGCGTCAATGTAAAATACATAAATTTTATATAGTTAACATGTAAAGATAAAAGAAAACAAATATCATAAACTTACATATAAATTTTAATAGTAAGCCTCGTCATCCTTTGTAAAATAATTTAAGCCATATTATGGGTATAAATTTAATTTTCAATTAATGTGTAATACTCCTTTAAGTTATAAAAAACCGAGTTAATAATATAATCTTTTAATTTGCGTTTGAATTTTAAAATGGTTGTTTTAACTTTTATGCTCTCTGGAAGGTAATTTATAAATTTCATTCCCTTATAAGTGGGTTTTTGCTTGTATTTTTCTTTATTATGTTTCATAATTGTAAATTTGTTTTTGTTCCTAGTATTATAACTATGTAAATCAACTTGCCTTTGAAATTTTGTTTCATTATTTTTAATATGCATAACAGTTTGATATATATATAGGCCGTAAACTGTCATGAATCCTAACTGTTTAAAGTAATCTCTACAAGATTCATCTGAATTTAAATTTTCAATACACCTTATTGCTTCTTTTTGTAAAAGTAATATTTTATTCAAATTATATTCACTTGTACCACCATACACTTCAATTCCGTAAGAGATATGTGAATTAATGGTGGCAAAGTATACTGATTTTAATGTTTCTTTATTGCAAATAGGTGCCAATCTCCTTAATGCAAATATCCCATAACTAATTTTGTTGCAGATTTTATTTACATGTAATGACCAATTTAAAGTGTTGTCTAGATTTAGTCCTAAAAATGTTGTTTCATTTACAAATTTATCATTATTGTTGCTTACTTCTGTTGTGTTCTTGCACTTAAATCGAATAAAAGTGGTTTTTTCTTTGTTAAGTAAAAGATTTGAATCATTTAAAAACTCATTCAAAATTTCTACTGTACTAAAACATGTATTTATTGTGGAAGTTAAAATCTTATCAGATATACTTAAGCTGATATCATCGGCATATATCTTACTTTGTTCAATTTTTTCCTTTATGTAATTTGGAATACCTCCCAGGTAGCATAAAAACAAAAATGGGCCTAACACTGACCCTTGAGGTACAGAATAGTTAAGAAATTTTAATTTTGACCTAACTTCTACTATGCAGTTATTATTTAAATGCTTGATATTCACATACTGCTGACGACCCTCTAAGTAAGTCTCTATCCAGTTAAGCTCTTTGCCAATAATTCCATAGGTTTTAAGTTTATTCAAAAGTACAGAATGTTTAACACTATCAAAAGCTTTTGTCAAATCAAGGAAGGCGCCAACAGTATGCTTACCCTCATCTAGATTTTCTAAAATATTTTCAATGTAATCTATTATAGCAGATATGGTGTTTCTTCCATTGTTCCATTGATTATTCCATTGTTCCATTGATCCATTGTTTCTTCTGCTTATCTGCTTATCTGAGGTGAAATATTTAGTGCTGAAAATGAATTATGACAGCGACAGCTGTCATCGTGAGTATGTAGGTTGGCAAAATAACAATTTTGCCTACTTCAGTAAAGCAAGTAGGGTTTTACTGTGGCAGATTTGCTCAAACTCAAACTCATAGGCCTGTCCCAGGACTTCAGTAGTGGTAATGGTGCCAACTGAGAATAATTTATTGTTTATAAAAGATACACATTAATGTAACTTATATGTATATATGAAATGGGGACTTATATGTATATATGAAATGGGGGGTGATGTTGTTCGCGTCCGCAGCATTCCATTAAAGTTGCACGTACTCCCCGGGTGGTGCTAAACGAACAACAACTTTGGCAGCTGAACTGTCACACACAGTGATCTCTCAGCTATGCCAGCTGCCAGACAAAATCCAAATGGCCCTTTCCAGGGCCAATTTAGAAATTTAGGCTGTGTTTTAAATGTTTGTCATTTTAACGTAGAGGGTCTGAGCAAATCTAAAAGTGACTGCCTCAGCAAGGTGCTGCTGGAAAATGAGGTCGATGTCCTCGCACTGCAAGAAACACATGCAGAAGACTTAGAAAACAGTGCGAGGGGCAACATCCCAGGATATAAGCTTGTGGAAGAAATAGGCCACAGGGTCTACGGAGTGGTGGCGTACGTTAGACAGGACACCCAGATAGCAAAGAAAATTTGCAGCAAATTTTTTAAAATTTGCATTTTCAAAGAAGAAAGTTTGCATCAAATTTACAATTGCAAACAAAAGGTTTGCTTTTGGTTTGCAGCAAATTTGTAGTTGACGCATGCTGAACTTGCAGCAGATTTGCTGCAAATTTTATTAGCAAACTGAAAAATTGCAGAGAATTTTCTTTTGCAAACGGAAAGTTTTCAACTTTTTTTGAATGTTTTCAGCAAATTTTCATTTGCAAACGGAAAGTTTGCATAAAGTTTTCTCGTGCAAACGGAATGTTTGCAAATCCCTGAATCTTTTCAGCAAATTTGCTATTGCAAACGGAAAGTTTGCATAAACTTTTCTCTTGCAAACGAAATGTTTGCAAATCCCTGAATCTTTTTAGCAAATTTGCTTTTGCAAACGGAAAGTTTGCAAAAAGTTTTCTTTTCTAAACGGAATGATCGCAAAAAGTTTTCTTTTGCAAATGGAAAGATTGCAAAAGGTTTTTTTGCAAACAAAAAACTGCAAGGGATATTTCAAATTTGAAGCTAATAAAAATGTTATATTCATAGAAAATTACTATATATATTTAAATTAATAGGAAAATAAATCATTTTGAACATGGTATGAATATAAATACATACGTACACAACATAATATATATAAATGTATACGCTATATAGTTCGTCTAGAGGTAAACCATAGGTAGACAGATTTTGATTTCAACAATTTATAAATAAATTTTAAGTAAAGAAACTGTTATACTTTTTTTAGACAGTAAAAATGCTCAAACAAATATTTTAAATTAATAAAAAATGATATAAAAATGCCTAACATCAGCAAACAAAGTATAACAGTACCCTCATAGTTCATTAGAGTACATTAGCCTATTTGTAGGTGCTCTGATATCTTTATTAATATTTAAATAATTAGTGTGTTTTAATTACTGAATTTTTGAGTTTTTAATATAAAAAAAAATCAAAAAGCTTTGCTTCATATTTTTTATTGGCATTTTTCTTAGTAGATGTTCTTAAAGCTAGAGGGTTTAATTTCCAAATATACTGTCCAAAGTGGGGAGTGTAAAATAGGGATGTATTAAATCAAAAACTTTATGTACTGAAATATGCAAATACAATATTAATACAAAATGTTACACATACTTATAGTATAATTTACAGCATATATTTAATCTTCATCTCCTCCATTTTCAGACCTGTTCTCCTGAATCGGTATTCTCTGTTTACTCAGCTCTCTGAAACATAATTCCCACTACTTAAAACAAATGTCTAACAATAGATACAACAACTAAAACAAATTAAATATAATAACCAGCAAACACCACACATGTACAGTTGAATTTTTTAAACTAGAAGCGGGCAAGATTGGGTGGTCTATCTTTGACGCTGAACTTCTTTTGTTTGTAGTATAATTATGTGTTTCTACTTGTCAAATGTTGAGTTTCAGTCAAAACAAACAAACTGTAAATATACATTTGTTTATATGTTTTAATGTTAAACAAATATATAAAATGACTGACAGGACACACATGATTGTGCTACAAATAAAAGAAGTTCAGCGTCAAAGACAGTCCACTTAGGCCCGGTGCACACGAGCGTTTTGCGTTTGCGTTGACGCAGCTTTATTATGCAGCGGTGTTTGAGCATTACATGTATTCAAATGGAGCAGTACACATGTAAACGCTCGTGTGCACCGGGGACGCCGCGTCGACGCAGCGTGCACGCAGTGTATTTTGACGCTCGTGTGAACCGGGCCTTAGTCTTGTTGGCCGCTTCCAGTAAACTACAAACTAATATTATTAGTAAATCAGCTGATCGCCAAATGTAAATCTTATGGAAATTACAAGTAACAACTTGTAACTTGTAACTAGTAGATTGTTATGAAATGGGCCCCAGTTAAAAATTCAACTGTACACTAATGATATTTTATATGCAGGTTAACAGAATAGAGTTTCCAAAATCAGTCATCTTTTTTACGTAGGGGAATTTGATATGTAAACAATCATGAGTCAATATATAATTCTGGCTAAGAAGACAAATTAACTTTGTAAGAAAGATCCATCTTTATGCCCTTAATAGTGTTACAATAAATTAAATCTTGAATGTAGTCTAATTTTTGAAATTTAATTATGTACTGAAAATCTTGCAGCTTGGGAAGATTCCCAGACAGCACGTAAGCTTAAACTAAGCTTGGTTTTAGAATATTTTTAGCTTATTAGACCAAGCTTAGTTTTTGGAGTTCATTCCAAACTTAAAATAAACTTGGTGTAATGAAATTGTGTTACTACACTAACCCCAAGCTTGGTCGGAGCTCATTTTAAAATTGGTTTACCAAGTTTGTTTTTAGTTCATAAACTAAGCTCACAACAAGCTCACGAAAGTGAGTTTAAAATAAGCTGCGTGATGACGTCAACATTTATTCTGGTCTGCGCATGCGCTCTGTCCCGGGTCATTGTTTTCAAACCCCCTCCAACGGTCTTCTCTCCCTCTCCTACACAACAGCTCGCCACTTTAACGACGTCCGCCAAGCCATCTTGAAAAACACGTTTGTTGATGTGCAAGATTTTGTTCGACCTACAAATAATTCCGCGTTTGCCTTTATAAGTTTGAATTATTTTTTTAAGTTCTTGTTAAGGTAAGTTTCAAAAGTTTATTCATGTTAAAAGCCTCTATATTTCCAAATAAACTAAACAAATCCGTATGAACTTGACCAACATTTGCCATTTCCATGCAATTTAAGTTCACAATTCCGAAGAGATATTGCTGAATATTTTGATTGTAAATATTAATCTAAAATATCGTAAATAGCCAATAATGTATTGTTTGCTTTCACAACTAACAACTTGCTTGTAGGATTTTTTCAGATCAATCAGTAAGGTTATGCTACTGTTATTAATTCTGAAAACATCTCTACAATCTTATGCTGTAAGGTTTGATAACAATATTTTATGTTGAAATGTTAAGGGTATTTTGTTAATACAACGATTACCCTATACCTTATCATATACAAAATATTAACTTAATAGTTCTTCTGCTCAACATCACACCCATTAAAATCATTAAATATTTCAATCATAATTTATAAATCGATATGTAAAATAAATTGTGAAGTGGTGGAGGTGGCAAGCGTTGGCCCAGTTGATTCACTTTTTTCATTTGTTACTTGAAAATATTGGATTCATTCATAGGCTATGAATAAACTTTTGAGACTCATCTTTAGAAGAATTTTAAAACAAGTACAAATGAAATACATGTCTAATAATACATTTCCTTTATTTTTGTACAAATATTCATCCCAATGGGTTTTTGACAAGCTATATATATTATTTACCCAAGTTTGGAACAACTATAAAATGAGCAAAAATAAACCTAAAACTAGTTCACTCACATATATCAAAACCAAGCCTAATGTGGGCCTAAACCAAGTTCACTCACCTAAGTTAAAACCAAGCCTGATGGGAGCTTAAAACAAGTTCCCACCAAACTTAATATGTGTTTAGTAACGCCCTGCTTTATGAAGCTTGGTTAGCCAAGTTTGGAACAAGTATAAAATGAGCTTAAAATGAGCCTAAAACCAGTTCACTCACCTAAGTTAAAACCAAGCCTGATGGGAGCTTAAAACAAGCTCCCACTAAACTTAATATGAGCATCTTTAATCAATGCAACTCTGGAGCAAGTTAAAAATGAGTTCAGGACAAGCTTAGAGTGGGTTTGGTTATTTGAGTTTGGTGGGAGTTTGGTGTTTAAACTTAGAATGAGTTTGGGAGTGGGAGCTTGGAACAAGCTCATGAACTGCCAACTTCGATCTTTAAAACAACTCCAAACTAAGCCTATAGACTTGGCTTCCCAAGCTTAAACCAAGCTTGGTAGCTTGGCTTGTTGGACTTGGAACAAGTTTGGAACAAGCTCCCTGTGCTGTTGGGGTTAGGGAAAGTGCACCTTAACAGTACCACAGTGAATTTCTAATTATATTTTAATTTTTATGTTTTACCCATCCTTATACTAATATTATAAATGGGAATTTTCATATGTTTGTTACGCTTTTATTCGAAAACTACTCAACCGAAAACTACTCATCATGAAAATTTGTACACATATTCTTGGAGGTATGAGAAGAAACATAAGAGAGCCTACTGTTTATAAACAAAATTATTTTACAAATAATGATAAAAACAGTACGTCAGGAAATTTCAAAATCTATTCTAGTGTTTATTTATTATTTGTTACTAAGAAATAAATTCAGTAATATTTACGGATATTTAGAAACCAAAAAATTTTTATCACTTCACCACCGGCTTACACAACATTAGCCAAGTAAAAGGACTATTAATGGCATAATTTAAATTTATCTATTTGGATAACTCTTCTTGGGCAATATATATTTTTTTTTAAATCCTAGCACTAGTCAGGGGTGCAGAAAATTTATTGACTCTTAAAATTTTACCCAATCGTACTGTTATGGATCAAAGATTTCTCCCAAGATATGTGACATGTAAGACTTTGCCTTAAAACTCAACAGCTTACAATGAAGCAGTGAAACGATAACGATTCTTTAAGTTTTAGTTTATTATAGTAAAACACAAGTTATTAAAATCAAATCAAAACTACCTACTAACCAGTATTTCTTAATACTTATATCTGTCATAACTAAAGTCAAATCTTGATTAGATGATGAGTTTTAACATCAATTATTAAGAAGAGGAAAATCACAAAAATATAAATAATTTCCATAAAATTTCCCCAGACACTTTGAAATTTCCCACGATCCTTGATCGCCGGATCGGACATATTCTGCACATCTGGCATTAGTAGCGGTACTATAGTTTAGCTTTGGTACCGGTAAGCTTTTTCCATAAAATAGCCTATTTAATTCAATATAAGGGTTCCCAAAATAAAGATAAAAAATAATAAAGCTTATAACATTTTTAAAGAGCAATCTATATATTAATACGCAGCATGTTTCATTTCCTCCTTTTTTCTCAGCTCGTGTGCATCGTAGGATAAATCCGAGCATACCGTTAGAAAGGTATATTCCTGTAGATGAGCAGAATCATATTCTAATTCACATCGGACTCCAGGGCTACGCCCCACAGGCTTTCAAAGTTCCAATGTTAATCTTATGGAGAAAGAAGAATAGAATGAATCATTAGACAGCTGTTGTAAAAACAACTGATAGAAAATTAGGAAGAACAGATGTTTTGGTTCTAAAATGTTTTTAAGCTTCTTAGGGCCAGATCAACTGAAACTTTGATCGAATTTCGATCATGAGGCGATCTCTATAGTAAGATGCACGAAAATAGTCCGGTGGAAATTTAAACAGCTGTGTCCCCCTCACCCCCTCTCGCCCTGCAATGTTGTCATTTGTGATTATTTTTACCATGTGTATTACAGTATAAAAATGTGTTTCAGAATAAATTTGGCAACAATGTATCGCCTCTCATCGGACTATTTTCGTGAATCCTACTATAGTAATTTAAAATACACTGGTTTCTTTATTTATTTATTGAGCTTAATTTAATGGTGATTAGTAGAAATAATTTTAAGCTAACAGTTTTTTATATTTTAAAACATTGATTTTAAACACTTCTGCTCTATCTTTTGAAGACTAACTTTTTTGGAGGTGCGGGTGGAGTGATTTTATTTAGTATTTCAATCTTAATAAACCATAAAATTTTAATAAAAATATTTTGACTCAAAAAATGAAGATTACCATTGAAATTTAAAATCTTTTGGGATGTTTGGGGCCCTAAGAGAATTTTGCTTAACCTGCCAGCAATATGTGAAATGTAAAGAGATGAATATTGTTGAATTGTTTTGTCATTTACCCGCATCTCACTATGGTGTTGTTTTTCAATGTTTTGATTTTTTATTGTGGTACTGTCGTTAATATTTAGTAGAATCACTTTTTCATGGTTCTTTAATGTTGTTTTATTTGTAAAGAAAAAAAGGTTCATTATGTTTATTTTAAAAGGGGTTTAGGTTTTACAGGTAAATTTAGCTAGGCTTAATTGAAATTGAGGGTCCTTTGGTGTTCACCAAAAACACAACTGTTTCTAAGTGAGAACTCAGACTAGGAATATTTCTAATTTATAGACTTTAGTTATAGGAGCCTGATAACAAATTATTGGTTTTTTATACCTGCTTTGTAACAAAATTTTTTGGGGTATATATTATTCTTTGTTTTTCTAAATGAGTAAAGGAAATTTTTTAATAAAGTTTACTTTAGAATTTACTTTAAACATGCATGCCACAATATTAAAGTACAATAGTCTAAACACGATACAGTTAAGTAATTATAATGTTATTTCAATATCTACTAACCATGAATGTATTTGCAGAGCTCAGAATTGCTGGAACACTCAATTCTTTCTTCCTTAAATCCTTTTTTTCCTGTTTAGGAAAGACTTATCATAACATTTTCTGTCATAATGAGCCTTCTTATTATGCTGGCAGTTAGGTTTTAGGGTCCCTTCCTCCAACAGTGATCATTAGTTTAATCTGAAAATATCACACATTTTGGTTGCAACAAAAATTTACTCCGGGAAAAACAATATAAGAAGTAGTACATATGAAAACACCCCCGTCGTCACAAATCTGTATATATACAGCAAATTCACCCATTTTGGTATTTTTTTTATTTCCCCATTACAAACATGGAGGTGAATAGAGCATGTGTAGTTTGTAGGATTGCCGCCAAATGGGTTTTGTGTGCAAAAATAAATTCACCCAACCTATATAGTATAAATGTACATTACATACCAAATTTTAACTTCTGCTATGTTTTTACTATCCCCATAAACACCGGGATGAGTACGTAGGTTTGCCGTCTTGTAGATTTTGTAAACGAAAAGACTACAATTTAAAACTATCCTAGTGAATATACATATATAGGCCTACCAAATCTTATCAAGCTATGCCAATAAGTAAGCAAGATAGAGTGTTTTGTTAATTTGCTTTATATATAACATTGGAAACATATTTTAGGATTTTCTCTCCAGTAAATAGCGTATTTTCCAGTATATAAAATTTGCTAAAAATAAATGATAACTATTTTAATTATAGTAATAATTGAATGAACAAGTACTGGAATCAATATACATTGAGCAAGAGCATGATTGGCTTTAGGTTCAGTAAGTGGGGAACAAGATAGCCTACACTTAAAATACCCCCCGTCGCAGCAGACCTGCGTACTCAGCGAATTTCCAAATTAGTAATATTAATTTTGACCAGCTAAACTTGTAAACAAAATTTCATGACGTGCTCATAAATAGGGAAATAAATGTCTACAGTATTCTCCTTAGGATAAATATAGGGAAAGAGTATGCAGGTATGCTGCCATGGGGGACACTAAAAGTAGGTTTTTAGCATAGAAAAAAATTATTTCGACCATATAAAGCCATATAGTAAGTTTCATCAATATCTGTCCATAAATAAAAGAGTTTGCCTATTCTCCATATGATTAACATGGGAAAAGAGTATGGAGGTTTGCTGCCATGATAAGTACAAAAACCAAGATTTTTTACCTTAAATGGATTAATTTCAACCAAATGAAGCTAAATACCAAGTTTCATCCAAAAATATTGGTTAATAAGTGAAATATTAACACATCCTTATTCTCCATAAGATTAACATTGGAGCCCCAAAAGACAATGTACTGTCTTTACACTTTGTAATATCTCGGTAACCAATGGAGATAGAGCAAAGCTTTAAAATACTAAATTGTGTGTTTTTTTGAGCTGAATCCAATGGTCAAAACAAAAAATTAAAATTTTTAAAATTTACATATGAAAAATGCAAAAAACCCATTTTTGGGGTACAAAACCCCCCAAAACTACCCCTTCCGGTAGGTCGATATGTCTGGTTTTCGAACTCATCCGAATAAACGTAGGATTACACATTTCTACCAAATTTGGTGTTGATCGGACCATTTTTACGAGAGTTATCGTGTCTAGGGACACATACATATATATATATATATATATATATATATATATATATATATATATATATATATATATATATATATACATATATACATACATATATATATATATATATAAATTTTAATGACTATTATTTTTGGTCTCTGGGCACCTTAAAACGAAAAAGTAACATGGTCCCGGGCTTAGGTCTTACCATGAGACCTACGGTAATAGCTTATTCCCTATGGGAAATTCGCTAAAACTGAGTAGATCTGGGACAATTTAGCTACTTTTGTTGTGGTCTTGGTCTTAGTTAAGCTTCATAAGCTGAAAGAATGATTGCCAGTTTTTTTCTTCTTTTTTGGGAGAAACTGGGGATTTAAAAATATTTTTCAGCTCTTGGTTTTTAAGTTTATCCAATGTAAAATTATTTGTGGCCTTGGGTAGCTAGCACAAAACTTTATGACTCAGCAAACACCCCGTCACAGTAAACCTGCGTACTCAACAAATGCCCAATACACTAACTTTTTGTTTAATCAACAAATATTTTTTGTAGGCCTAGTCTAATTTGTTACTTATAACAATAAAATATAAAGTATTTAAAGGCATTAGTTTTTTAACATGAAAATATTCATCATTATTTTACTGTTATGCAAACATAGCTGTACATGATTTTTTTTTTTTTTTTTTGTAATAAAAGTGAATATTAGCCAAAGCTGCAATTCAAAAGGAATTAACTTTTTACAAAAATCTCAAAACATAGACATTACAAATGTGACAGAGTGACAGACAAATACAGAAGACACATGACCAGCTCATCAAGAACGAACACTATCTTTTACCTCTCGATCTGCCATTATATACTTTCCATTTCCATTAGAAAAGCATGAAACTTAGTATGTAAGTTTGCTGCCATGGTTTCTTAAACAAATATATGATACTCCTAACCTAGTAAAAGAGGATACCAATTTTGTCAATATATCGTGATGGTAGCAACAAATGACACTTCTTATATTTCACATAAGTAACATGGGAAATTTTTTTTTGATTAATTAATATTTTTATCTATTACCAACGGCTTGCACCATTTACATATAGATTAAACATGTCGAGATATTAATTTCCTCTCTAACCCGTTAGGCTAAGTTAATGATTTAAAATAGGATACTAAATATTGTTTGTGTTTTAAAAGTCATTTTAAATGGTTTTAGTAAAATTTTCCAAGTAAAGAATTAACGATAAAATATGTTATATATTAACTGTTTGAAAACCCGATGAAGACCCCTTTACCCTGGTACGATCATTCAAGTTGAATGTTGTCCAATTGTTAGTTGAGCCAATGAATTTCTAATTTTAAAATAAACAGACCTCTAGGAAATTATTTTACAGTGAGGTAAATTTATTGTAAATTTTGCCACTTCAAGTTGGTAATAGGCCAATAAATTAACGTTGATATCATAACTAACCTAAGCCTTGACTTTAACTTTAAGTCTTATTCTTTAACTTATACCTACACTATTTGTGAGGTCTGTTTATTGTAATTATTTTACCTCGTCTAGACTATGTTATCATAAATACAGTTAGTAATAAACGCTTTATAACTTAGTGTTCAAGAGAACCATCATATAAACTAATTGTTGTCTAAACAAAAGTGAAAAATAACTGGAACTAGGCAGCTCTACTATATACAAATACTACAGAAAAGACTTACCTGGCTTTTCATGGTGGTAGAAACTCCAAAAATAAATTGTCCAAGAACACAAAACTGAATAACGTCAAGATCAATGTCTGGCTAGTTCAGACCGGTTCAGACCACCAAATACTGAGCAAAATGGCAAATTTCGTGGTGGAATTCGGGCAGAACAGAATTATGGGTAGGATGCAAATTTTCAACAAGCTATCTGCAAACCAACTGCAAACCTTCCAAAAACCATCTGCAAATTATTAGCGAACGATTTGCAAAAAAGTTACAAACCAATCGCAAACTAATTGCACATTATGTGCAAACGATCTAAATATCCGTTTGAAAACTATCTGCAAATCATTTGCAAACAACATGCAAATTTTCTGTGAATTATATTCAAATTATTAGTTAATTTAAATTCACAAACAAAATAAAAATTTTCAACAAACTTTTAAAATGTTTGCAAACAAAAGTTTTCACATGCAATTTTTTTAAACATTTTCTCTAAATTAATTTTAGAAAATTTTAATTTAAAAACCAATGAAAACCAAATGCAAATTTGCAGAAAGTTTTCATGCTATCTGGGCATAGACGACGTATCAGTCTCCCACAAAAGTTGTGATAACAACACATTTGTTGTTGCTGTTAAGGTGTCTGCGACTACTATTGTAAATGTATACAAACCACCAAACACCCAGTGGTCAGACACAGTTCTCCCAACTTTTGAACATCCTGTGGTATATGTAGGTGACTTCAACAGTCATCATACCCAGTGGGGATACTCGTCCGATGATGACAACGGCACTCGTCTTTCAAGCTGGGCTGAAAATAACAACCTTTTCCTGGTATATAATGCCAAGGACCCACACACCTTCCATTCAGCCCGATGGCGTCGTGGGTACTCTCCAGACTTGTGCTTTTGCTCCCGTGAACCATCAGCAACACCCGTGCCTACTTCCAGGGTGGTCCTTGGTGCATTCCCCCACTCTCAGCACAGGCCTGTAATAATATCAGTAGGAATGCAAATTCCTCTCGTAAGATCTTTTCCTCGGCCTAGGTGGAACTTTAATAAAGCTGATTGGGAGGCCTTCTCATCAAGGCTTGAAAGCGGCATCAGGTTCATCCCCTCTAAAATAAAAAACTATGATCGGTTCACTCGCCTTGTCCTGTCTTCCGCTAAGGCGACAATCCCAAGAGGTTTTAGAAAAGAATACATACCAGGATGGAGCAGAGAGTGCGAAGATCTTTACAGTGAGTTTACAGACACTGCTGACAGAGATGTAGCTGACCAACTCCTTAACTCTCTCGACAACTCCAGGAGAGAGAAGTGGGTGAAAACTGTTGAGAACCTGAACTTCACCAAAAGTAGTCGGAAAGCTTGGTCTCTGCTCAGGAAACTCTCCACTGGTAAATCAAGTGAAAAACACGATGCCTCACAGCCTAGCCCTCGTGAAATTGCAAAACGCCTCTCCGTACTTTCAAAACCTGTGCGTACGCCTGCAGACAGAAAAATTAATTTCAAGCTTAATGAGATAAAGGAGAGTCGGCAAGCACCCTTGGAAGTCTCTAGACCCTTCACTTACGACGAGCTGGAAGTGGCGATTGATGCGATGCCAATTGGCAAAGCAGCAGGTTTGGATGACATTTTCCCGGAGTTTATGAAACACTCGGGTAACAAGGCTAGACAGTGGCTTCTGGAAGTTTTTAACACCACTCTGAAAACCGGCGACATGCCTGGGATATTTAGAAAATCTAAGATCATAGCTATCCTGAAGCCCGGAAAGGATCCAAAACTGCCTGAAAGTTATCGGCCTATAGCTCTTTTAAGTGTTTGCTATAAGCTGCTAGAGAGGTTGATTTATAACAGAATCCTCTCTATTCTCAATGCCAGCATCCCTGTCGAACAAGCTGGATTTAGGCCTGGTCGCAACTGTTGTGACCAGGTTTTAGCTCTGACTTCTTTCATTGAGGATGGGTTTGAGCGAAGACTGAAAACCTCTGTGGCTTTTTTAGATCTGACTGCAGCATATGACACTGTCTGGAGAAAAGGCCTCCTAGTTAAATTTTACGACCTTATTCCTTGCCCTTTCTTGTTGCGTCTCCTCAACTCAATGCTCTCCAATAGGATGATAAAAGTATATCTGGGACGCAGAGAAAGTACGTTTAGGCAACTAAAGGATGGCCTGCCACAAGGGTCAGTGCTCGCCCCACTGCTCTTTAATGTGTATACTGCCGACATTCCTGTAACTCGGTCCTTAAAGTTTATATATGCAGATGATATTGCATTGGCATATCAACACCAGCATTTTCGACAAGCTGAGGAAACACTAACAAATGACCTCATGACCCTCGGTGAATATTTTGAAGCCTGGAAGCTAAATCCAAACCCAACAAAAACTGAGGTTGCTTGCTTCCACTTGAATAATAGATTGGCCAACCAAAAGCTGAAAATCGTATTCAACGGTGTTGAGTTGAAACATAATGACCACCCACAGTATCTGGGAGTCACTTTAGATCGGTCTCTCACGTTTAAAAGCCACTTACAAAAAACGGCAGCTAAGGTGAGAACCAGGACTAACATTGTCCATCACCTTGCTGGCTCCACATGGGGAGCTAACGCACAAGTTCTGCGAACAACTGCTCTATCATTGGTATATTCAACTGCTGAGTACTGTGCTCCCGTGTGGTTAAATAGTGTGCACGTTAGAGAGATCGACGTCCAACTAAACAGGACCATGAGAGCCATTAGTGGTATACTCATGTCAACTCCTGTACCCTGGCTCCCGGTGCTGTGTAATATCGCTCCTCCTGAAATAAGACGAAGGGATGCACTCATTAGGGAATACACAAAGATCTTATCTGCTCCACAGCTGCCCATCCATGATTACCTACCCCAGAATGCGGGCCGATTGAGGTCCCGAAAACCACCTCTACGAACAGCCTCCCAGTTGATGGACTCGAACTTCACCATCCATACAAACTGGACTTCCTCCTGGGACGCTTTTCAAGGTCGGAACCATTTCTTGATAGATGACCCGACCGTAGCGGTAGGTGGTATGAATCTTCCTCGGAAGCAGTGGACTATACTCAATCGTTTCCGCACTGGAGTGGGTAGATGTAATTATTGGAAGCACAAAAATGTGGAATGACACAAGACCAGTCATGCGACTGCGGAGCAGAGTATCAAACTATGGAACACATAGTCGAAGAGTGCCCACTGAGTGCCTTCCCCGAAGGATTGGCCGGTCTGCATAGCTCAAGTGAAGCTGGGCTGCAATGGCTTAGCGCCCTGGATTTAGCTCTATAAAGAGAGATCTATTTTTTTTTAATTATTTTAGTGTTTAGATTTTTACTTATACTGACTTAGGTGCTCTGCACCGCAGAATTTATTTTATTATTCTTAAACCATGGTGGCTGGCTGAATGAGCCATACGATATATATATATATATATATATATATATATATATATATATATATATATATATATATATATATGAAATGGGCGAGTATGTATTGATTGTTTCGAAGGGGAAAGAAAATCGCCCTTCATTCAAGCACAATGAGAGAAAACATCTAGTTTGCACAATTGATTGACAACCCCAAGGTCTGTAAGTAGTGTGTTTTGGTTACACCTAGACCGGAAGTGGGGCAGCTGCCCGAGCAGCTGCTGCAGTTGACTCGGGCAGCTGGCGCCAGCTGCTATGCCATATAGCTTCCGGTGGGGGTTAGAGGGTATATATGAGATGCTGTAGTTATATGTTATGCCATATAGGTTGGGGTGGAGCTGGCGATAGTGTTGGCGTTAGGGTGAAGTGAATTTGCGCATAAAGTGGGGTTGAACTAAAAATGCGCATAAATTAAAAGTCAGTTGAAAATTGAAATTCGTCGGTGTTAACGAAACTCTAACAGTTGAAGAAAAATTAAGAGTTAGTTCAAAATTGAAATTCAAACTTATAACTGGGATGTGGAAAATACGTCAAGGTCATCCAGAGTAAGTTTTTAAAAATTCCATCCAACTATCGCCAGAAATAGTTTTAAGTTGAAGTAGTTGGTGATAGCGGGATAATTGATTCATGCCATGGGAGAGGTGTTTATCGTATGAAAGTTGGCGATCGAATGAGAAACGCCGCCTAGGGAGAGGGCTTATAAAATGGCAACCTCCCCCACCACCCCTTCTCCCACTCCTTTAGACCAATAACCGGTCGCCGACTCTATGTGTTGAAACTGAAGCAGACATGGCGGCCGCCATGGATAATTCTAACCTCAAACCTTAGTTTTGCATTGGTGAGCATGCGCCACCCCTACTCCTTTACCTTTCTTTTATATTTTTAAAACCGAACAGATGTCCGGGCAGCTGCCCCTATGGGCAGATGTTCGGGCAAGTGTTGGGGGCAGAGATGTTGAAATATTGGGGTGGAGATGGCGATAGCGTTGGTGGTCGGTTGAACTGAATTTGCGAATAAAGTAACTAGGGTTGAACTAAAAGTGTACATAAATTAAAAGTTAGTTGAAAACTGAAATTTGACGGTGTTAACAAAACTCTTAATAGTTGAACAAAATTAAAAGTTAGTTTAAAACTGAAATTCAAATTTATAAATGGGATCTGGAAAGTATGTCAAGGTCATCCAGAGTAAGTTTTAAAAAAGCCTACCCAACTACCACCAGAAATAGTTCTAAGTTGAACTAGTTGGTGATAGTAGGATAGGTTGAAGTAACTTTTGAATTTTATTAGTGAACATACAATTAATGTGCAACAGCAGAGTTTAAACAAGTTGAACTTTTGTGATGAATTACAGAGTTGTAAATGCAAACACCGACGACGATGAGAAGGTAAATGCAGAGTCCCCAGATGATGTATTTGAAAAGCTTGAACAAATGTAACATTTCGAGTTGGTTTTCCCGTTCCATTTCTAATCGTTTAATTTCCAATTTCAATTTATCCTCTTCCATTCTAGTTACGAAGGGAACTTCATCCATCATATCCATCATAATTGTGTTAGTGTTTGAAATTTTAGTGATGTTGATAGTTCAGAAGTTGAAGACGGAATGAGAAGTGAAAGGGAGAAATGTTAGTTAAATAAAGAAGTGGTGGGGGGAAGACGTTGCTCTTAATTATTACCATCAGTAGTGTCAGATGGTGCAGGAGTTACATTTAGTAAACTGTCTTCGTCCGAACTTTCAACCTTATCACAAATAGGACAATCGTATGTTATTTCCAAATTCATTTTGATGGTTGTAAAATTATCTACAAGTTCTTGTAAAATATTAAAAATGTCTTGTAACTCTTCTTTAGAGTTTATTTCAAAACTAGAATTCATTCGGGCCAATGGAGAGTTGTTCATTGTTGGAGAGTCGGTGATGGAATGAGGATCGGCGCATAGGGAGGGGGCTTATATAATGGTGACCTTGAGCAGGCGTCTAGGGAGGGGGGCTGTCTAGGGAGGGGGCTTTTATATGGGGAACCTTGAGCTTATGATTGAATAAAATGTTTAGTTCTTCTTCTTCGTCTTTTAATTCAATTATTTGAACCGAAGTAGTTGTTTCATCTTCTTCACTTGATGAAGAAAACAATTCACCAGGATTTAAATATTGAACTACAATTCTGAACCATCTTATAGGATATTCGTCAATGATAGAAAGTAAGTTTTGAAACAATTCTTCCATCTCCTCCCTGTCAGTTATTATATGTTCAAACTTGATAAATTTGTTTTCCATGTTGTTAGTTAGAGTGTTGGAAGTGGAATGATTTAATATTATATAAAAATTAGAACTAGTGGTGGGGGAAATCTCAAGGTCATCCAAATGAAGTTTTAAAAAAGAGTGTAAAACTGAAATTACACATTTGATGGTTCTACAGGATCGGAATACCAATCTGATCTGTATTTACATCTTTTTATCATATGTGTACAAAAATCATCTTGATGAGACTTGGTGTGTTGACAATGAGCAAGATCTAGAGGGTGAAATTTGAAACATCTTTGAGGACAACATGTATGAAAATATCTTGATTTGTAAAATTTGAAAGTTCGCAATTCCGGTGGTGGTAGTTGTTTTGTTTTGCATTTGCAATAACAAGATCCGAAGAATTCACATTTAGTACAAGCCAACCCATCCACCATCATTGGTCCTAAATCTGTACACTGTTGTTCACAACAGTAACGAGGTTTGTACTTGTATTTTTGCTCTTCCTTGTTGATGCTGCGGAGTCCAGTGAAAGAATAAGAGTGTATAGTGTTGAATAGCGAGTTTTATATACTATGAAAAGTGGTGGGGGTAATTTCAAGGTGATCCAAACGGAGTTTTAAAAAATTATACCTTACTAATGTAAGGAATGTTGATACTTAAGAAGTTTGTTTCTCTTTGTTTTCTTCAGACTTTTTATCTTTCTCAGCTTTAGCCATAGCAACTAGTTCTTCTATTGATAGCGGATGTACTTCAGGAAATTTCAAAATTAATTTAGCTTGGTATCCTTCTTTAGCTAATACATCTATATCTTTAGTCATTTGTTCAACAGTGTTGTAATCTTTTCCATAGATTTTTCCATCAAGTTGAATCATCATTCTGTACAACATTTTCTTAAATAGGTCTTGTCGTGGTGAGAGCTGAGAAGCAAATGATTATTTATTCAAGTATCACATCCTTTTTATTAACTCACATTCAACACGTGATTCTTTAGTTGTAGTTTTGTTTGTAAAAAGTTATTCAACATTGGTAATATTTTTGGAACTTGATGTTATGTTGACCAGTAGGCGATGAAGAAGTTGTAGGTTGTGTTCAATGTTCAATCAGCTGTGTTACAGACAAACATAACGGACCACTTTAGTACTGGAATTACAATTACTTTTCCTACACTTTTACAGTCCGACGCACTTGACACTACTACACGGGTCGTTGACCCTGCGCTGTTGTTCTGTAATCTGTCTAAAATTGATTGGAATAACATTTATTTTAATGGGAATGTCAATTCCTGCGCATCAGAATTTTTCGAATTTATAACAGAAACAATAGAAAATTCAAAAAAGGTAATTAAAAAATCGTCAAGATTTAAGAAATTAAAACCATGGATTTCAAATGATTTGATCAGATTAATACGTGAAAGAGATAAATTGAGTAAAAGAGTTAAACGACAACCTTTTAACGTTGCTTTAACAAATGACTATCGTGCTCTGAGACAACTAATTTCTAACACTATTAAAAATTCTAAACGCTTATACTACAGAGAAAAGTTGATTAGATTCCAAAATAATCCTAAACAGTTCTGGATGGTTATTAATGAGCTTGCGGGCAGAAATAATTCAAAAGACTCTTTTCCAATACAAAAGTTTTGTCCTAACGTATCTAATATCACCCCTAGCTTATGTAAAGAAGTTGCAAACGAATTCAACACCTTTTTTGCTGAGGTTGGCTATAACCTTGCTAGTTCAATTGACAGTGGTGGCCCACTAATTATCAATGATGTAGATTACAAGCAGGACTCGGTGTTTACTTTGCAGACGGTGACTGAACTAGACGTTATCAGACATGTTAATTCATTGCGTGGGGGGTCCGCCCCCGGCTACGATGGCGTTTCGGCGTCTCTCCTCAAGGATAATATTATTTTTTTGTCTAAACCGCTTTTACACTTAATTAATTTGAGTTTGGCATACGGAATATTTCCTGACAAATTTAAATTGGCAAAAGTGATTCCTCTTTATAAATCTAGTACATACACCGATACAAATAATTTCCGCCCTATATCCCTTTTAAGCGTATTTTCTAAGGTACTGGAGAAAATAGTTAAAGAGCAATTAATATATTATTTAAATCAAAATAACATTTTGGCAGATTGCCAATATGGCTTTAGAAAGGATAAAAATGTTTCAGACGTTCTTTTTGACGTTAATAAAGAAATATTTCAGGCCTTGGGAGACAACATGCGTTCTATTTTAGTATTTTTGGACTTAAAAAAAGCTTTTGATAGTGTAGATAGAAATAAATTAATTTCAAAGTTAGAAGCCATAGGCGTAGCGGGTAATGCTCTCTCGTGGTTTCAAACCTACCTTTCAAACAGACGGCAGACCGTGTCTGTTTGTGGTGTTAACAGCGATGAACTTCCTGTTGACTATGGAGTAGTACAAGGAAGTACCCTCGGGCCGATACTCTTTCTAATTTACATAAATAATATTTCAAAGCTATCTATATCTGGTAAAATATTTCTCTTTGCAGATGACACTCTCATTTTTATTAAGGACAAATCATGGGAGGGAGCTAGAGAAAAATCCATTTCTGATCTCATGTCCATAAAAAAGTGGCTGGACCAGAATGTTTTATCCTTGAACGTCTCCAAAACCAAATTCATGCCAATTTCTCTAACTGCTAGTACAGACTATAGTTTAGATAATTTAATTTTGCACAATTGTGGCAACCATCAAACGAACGACTGCACTTGTGAGAAAATCGAGAAAGTGTCATCTTATAAATATCTAGGAGTTATTTTTGATTCACACTTAAAATGGAAAGAACATATTAATTTTTTGAAAAATAAAACAAGAAAATTCATTTTTGCTTTCAGAAATCTTAGCGAAATCCTTAATTTTAACGAAATTAAATCAGCCTACTTTGCATTTGTTCAATCTATCTTATCATACGGTATTTTAGCTTGGGGGGGTGCTTACAATACGCATATTACTAGCTTATACGTGGTCCAAAAATCTATTATAAAAGCAGGGTTTAAGAAATCAAAAAGATACTCAACGGAATTGTTATTTCAAGAAACTAAACTTTTTCCAATTCAAAAACTGTTTGTTAAAGATCTTTTTATTCATATTTATAAAATTTTTAATACAATTTTTTCGTTGACCGCACACCCACACAATACTAGATACGCCAGTAAAGTTGGTATTAATGCCATTCAACAACATAAGTCATTTGCAAAAACGAATTGTTTTTATATTGCAAACATTTTGTTCAGGAATTATACCATTCGGTTTAATTCTGTTAATCTATTTGATTCAAACTCTCTTAATACAATTAAAAGAAATCTTAAAGATTGGCTTTTTCTTATCAGTGATGAGGATGCCGAGACGCTTATCTCGGCAGATTACAGACGTCCTGACATAAACTGACTCGAACAGACAATTCCCCCCCCCTCCAGTACTCCTCACTATTGGTCTAAATTATCATCAAAATAACTTACATTCATTACCATAATCTTCGTGCGCTTGTCGTTACAATAATGTATTGAATGTTTCCGCCTTTTTCACTAGTATATATTTGTTACGGTTCATTAGTTTTAAGTTCATATTCACATAAAAATTGTTTTTTTCACGTATCTACAATTGTTATTATTATTAAAATTTCTAAAACATCGCATTGCTCCTTTAATAAAACAAAACACAAATCTGATATCAACTCGGGCCTACGCACAGACCACTGAGGTCCATGTAGGCCCATTTCCTACATGTAATAATAGTAGATTAAGTTTCAAGGATGTTTTATTGTTTTTTTAAATTTTTATGTAAAAAATT
Source organism: Neoaliturus tenellus (assembly GCA_030545055.2). Classification (NCBI taxonomy): domain Eukaryota; kingdom Metazoa; phylum Arthropoda; class Insecta; order Hemiptera; family Cicadellidae; genus Neoaliturus; species Neoaliturus tenellus. Next base: position 13,878,161 of record CM061536.1, on the reverse strand, counting down.
GTAAAAATATTGTGGAAATAAATCGATTCTGATTCTGATTCTGATTCTGTGTAGAAATAAATATTTCATCATCGCAATATTTTGTTTTAGTGAACATCCTTGTATTAGTAGCACTAACATCAACAGTTAAGTGATAACCACCGGTAAGTAAAACTCGCATTTCGTTGGTTAAATCTTCGAGTTGTTCAAAAGTTGTAATGGTGTTGGTATCGTAAGATGCACACTTGACTTTGAGAGACATATTTAGTTTTTTATATTAAGCAATAGAGTGAGCGAGATGTGTACGGTACGAAAGGTAGTCGTAGACTGATGAACTTCACAAGTAGATTTCTGCTTTTATCATCACACAAAATTGGGTCAAGGTCATTCCGTGGAATTTTTAAAAAAGCAACATATTGTAATGTACAAAGACATTACAATATGTTGCTTTTTATTTTTTTGTTTTATATCATATTTATTGAGAAACAATTACAAACAAATATTTACAATGTTATGTACAAACTAATCAATAGTAGGTGTTACATGAATTGTAAGTTCAGTAGAGTTATTTCCACTTGGTCCGTGCGAAACCAAATAGAGTGCACCGGGTTGAACTACACGAAGATCTTCATTTTGAAGAAGTTGTACAAAACGTGTAGGTAGGAAGATTTGAAACTTCGGTTCGTCACCAACTGTATACGGTGCCTCGCTCAATGTGCAATTAATAGCATCACCTACTGAAGTTTCCATTTTCTTGATCGTATGAATGATGTAATGTTTTTCTTCTTTTAGTTCAGAACATTTCTTCGTAGGTAGAATTGATGATTTAGAATGAGCGTTGAACTGATCGACCAAATTTTGAAGTAAGTTCTGCGATGCCATCTTGATGTTATTGTTAATTTTCTTGTAAATAAGAATGTCCGTTGGAGATGTTGTCTCTTCGGAGGTTCGAGTAATACTCATGCTGTGTCATGGTAGCGCTCTCACTTTTATAGTCGACACTACCCCCACCACTTTTTTGAAGGAAACTATTCAAGCGGTAGGCATTCTTTAAAGCGCACTGCGACCTTCGATGTTTAAAACTTTTTGATGAAATACAAAGTTCGTTGAAGTAGCATTGGAAATCTTTATCAATTATTGCATTAATCACTTCGTTGCTTGTAAATGATTGTATCCAATTTGCTTTTTCCAATCCTCTTGTGTAGATAATTTTAAACTCTTTACAATAATGATTCATAATGTGCGGCATCATGTTATAATTAATGAAACCTTCATCCCATCTTAAGTTGTGAAAATGTTTGTTCAACCATTTGTTTGTAACTTTCGCTTTAGTTGTTAGTCTATTAAATGGCACTGGAGGTTTGAACAAATAATGATAAACTACTGATGTGTTCATGTCCAAGATTACTAATTCTTTAATAATAAAATTACCATCATTTCCTCGGAAAGCTTGAAATTCAATTATACCTCTTTTAACTTCCATTATGTGTGGTGCATTAGAAAACGAAACCCGTTTATTCATGATGAAGTCTTATTAACAACTGACTTAAAAATTGAATGAGCCGACGTTTATAACAGACAGGATTGTTCTTCTTCTTTCACTTCTTGTGCCACTTCATCGATATTAAAATTGGTGTGATAGTTGTTTAATTGTCTCCACATTTCAACTTCTTGAGGTATTCTATTAAAGATTGAAGTATCCACGGGACCGTATAAAATTGGAACAAAAGGTTGTTTGTCCAATGTATCGATTAAATAGTCTTTAATTATTGCACTTGAAAATATTAGTTGTTTCAAATATCTGGTGACGGGACCGGTAGTACAACTTAAAGTGTAAAATTCTTCTTTAGTAAAATATAATTTAACATTGTGGGTAGTTAAATCTCTGAAGCGAACAATTTGTCCTCCACGATGTTTTACTATATCAACTTCAATATTTGATTCCAATAAACTTAATCTTGTTCTTCTTCCAAATGTGTTGTTACTTAAATAGCACTCCAAAAGATGTAAATGTTTCATGAGAGATTCCCAAGTAGTTTCACTGAAAGTAACCATTTTGTTTCCATGATTTAAAATAACAATTGGTGAATAATCCATTGATTTTAAAATTCCAACTGATATACTTTTTGTCATGCATGAAGAAATTGGGTAGATAATCCGAAGAAATACTTCTGTTAAAATATTGGTTGTAATGTTAACTTCAACCTTCTTCCTTTTTACTTCTTTTTCAGCTTCTTCTTCTTCTCTCTTCTTATGTTTGTTAAACTTTAGGAACTCGTCCATTTCTCGTTCAACTTGTTTTTCTATATCTGAACTATTATCATCCATTAGAGGTGTATTTTCTTCTCCGTTAGTAGAATTCATCTTGCGAATGATGTTTCCCATACGACGGTTGAAGATAGAATGAAGTTTCCACTAATTATTTTCTCGCTTTTATATTTTTCGTAAAATCCTTGAAATTTATACAATTACATAATTGTTTGTTTTCAACTTGTCTTTCACAAATGAAATTCTAACCTCAAAAATTGAAGCAGATAATTCTAACCTCAAAAATTTGCAGTCGTTGTACAATTCTTCTTAAAGTACATTCTTCACAATTCCGGTCAGCGGTGTGTAAGTAACTATTTTATCATGTAGAATTAGACAGTATGCCGAAGTTCCATCCGCTACTGGTTCTTCAAATTCCATTTCAATTTTTATATCCACACTTGATGATTTTACCGATTCATTTTGTTTTGAACAATTGATTACAATTATTGGAGCCTTGGAATAATACTGGTCAGGTGATAATAGTGGTGTATTAGTTTTTCCATAATATGACGATTGAAATCTTGCATACATATCGTATAAAATGGAAAAACGTTTTTTGCTGAACATGACATTCAAATTGTCATAGGGAAAGAATTGAGAGTTTAGGAAAACTTTACAATTCTTTATTTTACAGTGATCAAATTGACCAGCATTTGCAGTGATAACATCTTTTCGCTTAGTTTGAAAACCGAGTATTATGTACCTTGCTCGTTCCAAGTAAGTTGATGTCTTGACGGTCCATGTTTGTCGTTCTGTCCGAGGTAGTGTAGGGTATTCATGAAATTCCCAACTTCGGAATGGCATCACAATATCACGGTCAGATTTCAACTTTCTCAATAATAGGATTCTATGTTCATCAGCTAATCTTACATGAGGTACTCTCCAAACAACTTTATCCAACTGTAGTTGCCATTCCAGTTTATCTTCCGTAGTTGCAGGGTCTGCAAGTATCAAGTCCTTATTAGTTGAAGATCTGAGTAATACTAATTCTTGTTTGACATTTATTATTACCCGTTTGTAATCTTCAGCGAATCCCAAAAGCAATCGTAAAGGTACATGAAAATCAAAGTGACCGTTGGAAGCCGGTGTTATAGTGTCTTTATCGGGGGCAACCCATCCGGCGGTGACTATTGAATTCTTCTCATGCGGTGTTAATGATGTTAATCCTTTCAATGTCGTTGTTAAACCAACCTTTTTTGTTGAATCAACCGTCACCCCTGATATTTCATATCTTATTTCATCAAAAAGATATGCCATCGGGTTATTTATAAAAGGAACTGTTGAAGCAGTTTTTCCATCCAATTTTAATACCCGTCCTTCGATGTACAAGTAACTTTCACACGGTAAAGTGTAAATATCTTGTTTTTGAATGGGGATCCTTATTTCATCGTTATTGTTTAATTTTGATGAAGTGTAAGGGTTGTGCGTGTGATATTCCTTCTCCCATAGTGTTTCGTCGAACGTTGGTCCTTGAGATATATCCAGGATATCCATCGCTGTTAAGTTTCAATCCAATCTTCTGTAGAAAACGAATGTTTTCCGATGTTAACTCTTCCAATGTCGAGGAGCTACTGAGCTCCCGACTCTTCCGTTGCGGTTTAAATGATAATCCCATGTTGACTTTTATGTTGCTGCTCTGATGTGTATCCGTATAGTAATTGTTTCTCCTCTAAAGTCAACACTATGACCGTCTTGATCCAATATGTTCAGTACGATGTCTGAAATGAAACTGGTGTTTAACGGTAGGTATATCAAGTTTTGTGGCTTCTCAACAATTTTAAAACCGGGAGCCACTGTTGGATAAAATGTATGTAAAATATGTTGATTAACTCCATCTCTATAAGATCCGTGTATAATGTTGCACGTGACATCGATACTATTTACATTCAATATTGTTACAGTTGAATCACCTGAATGAGTAGTTCCAGGAGTTAAGATTTTCTTTTTTGTATCTGTAAATCCAAGTAAACTGCCAATCGACTGTTCCAAGCTGACATCAATATAATATTTCGAAGTTATTTCTGCTTTTAAAGTATTATTGTTTCCTTTAACGGTGATATTGTCTTCTCCGAGTTGTTTCTGTAATAATTGGTTTATATCATCGATTTCATAAGCTCCAGTAGGAAATGTAATTATTTTCAATTCTGAGTATTTTCCTGCAGCATCCTTAGTTTCATAATAATGTAGTAAATTATTCTTCCCTTCCGTAACATTGGGAATTGAGTTGTAGGTAGTCAAATCAAGTAATGCCGCTTCCCATAATCGTTCCTTGGATAGACGCAATGCTGGGAACAGCGTACTTTTCAATGTGGATGAATTTCCATTCAATGACACTGTATACGATGACATCTTAAAGCTGACTGACACTTTTCGCTAGAAACTCCAAACATAAATGCCCACATATTTCAGTATTGTTAGGTTGTTCTCTTTTGTAATTGTAAAAAATGTTTTTGGAGTTTCGAAAATAATGTTGAAGTTCTTTTGGCGGTGGTAGATTGCCAAAACTGTCAAAGTAGTAAACGGTTTGTCCGAGCTTTCTATAGCATACCCAATGAGTGCCTGGACCATAGGTGGAATCCAAATTTACTATTCCAGTTTCATTTTTCCATATTTTAGTTGGTAATGCATCTTTCATAAAAACTCCTCGAAAGAATGGTATTTTCAAACATTTTACATAATCATTTAACTGATGATTTGTTAAGGCTTTATTTGGAATTATCAATTGACTCTTCTTATTTAGTACACACGGTATGGTCTTAGGTATAAACCTGCTCCGTTTTTTACCATTTGCCAAACAGAAGTCTTCTTTACATTTGCCTTATGAGTTCTACGACGTCCTTTTTTAATGTTTCCACCTCTTTTGGGAGCGCCTTTCTTTGCAGGTCTTCCTCTGCGACGTCTTCCACCACCTAACTTTGCTTTCGTCTTCATGGCTGTAGTTACTGCCCAAGCCGATGCTTTTTCTGCAATACTTGCGTCACTTGATTTTACTCTTTGCCAAGCTTTTTCTGCTAGAATTTTATCTGCTATTGCTCTATTTGTTGAATCTTTATACTTTGAATATGCTATATCGTGTTCCTTGCAAGCTTGATCTAATTTATTAATTCCAGGATCTCCTCTTGCTAAACGCTTTGCCAACTTAGTTCCAGGTCCACAATATTGATAACCTCCGGGCAGATGTAATTCGTATGGTAAAGTGTCTATTGTTCGATTTACAACAGCACCAACTGGAATCCGTCTGAGCAGGGATAATGCAGCTGATGTTATACCACGTCCTCTCTTGCCGCTGTCTTGACAATGACTGAGAGATACGGTCTTCATTATGTTGTCTTATATAACTGGCGTGTTTACTCCACGAGATACTTTACACAAATGAATAACTTGTGCAAAATCTTTTATATTTAAAGACTTAGTTATTCAAATTAATTATATACTGATTTATAATTCTATTTTTAATCCAAGCTTCTCGTTCATCGGGTTGAATCATCACATGACTCGTTGTACTAGCTATATGATTGTGGGTATCAATAAGTAAATTACCCACTATTCTTATTAAACAATCTAAAGTTACAGCATCTTTCGGATGTTGAGGATCTTGTAACTGCATAATACGTTTATCATTACAAGTATATGCGGTTGAATCACTTTTTGATGTTGTTATGACTTGTCCAATAGTAGCAGCATCATTTGAATCTTCACCTGGTAAAATATTAATTATTTTCTTCATCTTTGCATCATATTTGGTCCCAAAGTGTTTATCCCAAGTTATTGTTTGTTTCAATGTAACACAATCATCTTCTTCATAACCAGGATAAATATTTTTTATTCTTCTATTACGACCATCGTATGTATCTAATCTACCACCACTTGCAATTAATGTTTGTACCATAAGAGGTACATCTGAATCTTTTATACCAAATCTTCCATTTGTTATTGTTTTATGTCCTGCATCCCATTCATCATTTTTTCCTTGCATTAAATCAAACTTTTCATTTCCATGTATAAATTTATCTCCCCGCTTTAACACGGCATCTTCATGTTTTACAAAATTTGATGTTTCCTTTTTTAATTCTTTAGATAATTGTTCCATAGTAACAGCATCTTTTGGTTGAGAACCAAACTTTACATTTGTCAATGTTTTACCATGACAATCGATTCCATTAACATCTTGTAAAATACAGTTGTCCTTGATGTATTTTAGGTTTACAGCATCACCGTCTTCCTTTGGGTATCCAATGTCATTTATAATAAATTTATAAAAAGAAAATCCATGTTCAGTTTTTTCCGGTATTATAGAATGTAAATATTCTTTATTAACTGAATCTTTATCATTTTTGGGATTTCCCACGTTGGTTATTCTATAATTTCCAGCATCATACGTTTGTCCATCTTTTAAGTTATTACCCCATTGCAATTTTAAAGTATTTGAAAGTTCAGATGATAAGTACTCTTTAGTAATTGCATCAGAACCTTCAGTTGGTTTACCAACATTAATTAATCTATGTGATTTAACATCGTAAGTATTCTTATGTAATTTCAATGATGTTGAAGTAGCTTCTTTTACTGTCTTCAAATTTGCTCCATCAGTATCTTCTTCTGGATCTTTAACTAGTTTTAAACGTTTATTACTTATGCTATAGTCACCTTCAGGTGTTTGCGGTAATCCACTTCTTTTTCTGTCTTCTCCAACTTGCACTCCTAACGCGGAGTACCGTCCGAACTTGTCGACGCTCATGTTAGAACTGATACGTCTTACGCTTGCAACTCTTTTATATCCGCGGACAATTATACAACTATACCACGATTCCTAAGTTCATCAACTAGAGCCACCCATTCATTATTCAAACCTGTATGACCGGCTTCCATGGCTTCATGCAATAGTCTCATTCGGTCAACCAATTTATTGATGTCGTTGTAGTAAATCACATTTGTATTGTATAGATTTTTCATCAATCCTTTACCAGATGTTGAAGTATTTCCTTTACTCTTTTTACCATGTTGTTCAAGAAGTGATAAATCCATAAGTGATAAAGATTTTCTTTTCAGTGGTTGTCTCACCGCTGGTGCAGTACGTAATGTTGGCAATTTTCGTGGAGGAAACAACTTTTTTTATAATGATGTTATATTTTGTTGCACGTGAACGATTAATCATTGCATCCTTTAAGTAGTTTCTTTTATGAGCGTTAGTATTTTGGAGAATCTCCTTAAAAACACTTAAATCTTTGGATGAATATCTTAGTGGTATATTTTTAAAAATTAATTCATATAATCCTTTTGTTCCTTTATATCTATGCTCACCAATAATGATGTAATCGTCTTGAGTTATTTCAAGCTTTGAATCACCAATCTTTAATTCATTCCCATCAATTCTTGCTCCGTATATGTGTGATCTACTCAAATTCGGGTTTGATTTCATGTCATGTAGCATTTTCATTATATATTTTCTTCCAAGAGGTCCATGTTGTAATATATCGCTACTCAATTGAGTTAAATTTGGAATAGATTGTTCAGCTTCAGGTATTGGCTGTTCTTCTCCCTTTTCAACAATTGGTTCTTCTTCTTTTGCTTCTTCTTGCTCACTAGCACTTGTGTATGAATCATCATCTTTTTCTTTTTTTATTGCTTGTACTTCTTGTTTAGAAACTGGTAGTAAAACATCTCCTTCATAACGAGGTTTACCAATAGTTTCTGATATCTGTTTTAAAGGTTCCGTAATAGGTTTAAATGTAGTCTCTAGAAATTCTTCTCTTTCACTTAAACCCATCCTCAATGCACGATTCTTCATCCTAATAGAATCACTGAGTGATTTTATTTCTTTCAATAGTTTTTCTTGATTCACCATGTTTACACTGTGAAGTTCAACGTGTAACTAGATGTAGCATCGATAGTTCAACGCATAAATACAAATTTATCCAACCCTATACGATATCTACCATTTTTAATATCTTCTTCCTTCATAATAACGAGAAAGCTATATTTCTCATTCCATGCTTTGCCACACATCTCTTTAAATTTTTCAAATGGCATATCCGCATTTACATGATCATTATATATATGCTTTAAATTTGTTTCATCTTGCTTGAAGATGATCAACATATTTGCATTGTCTCTTATGAGTTGTTTTGGAATTTTACTGTATGTTTGACCAATATAAATGCTATCAATATTATGATGTCTTCCCATAGCAAAATAATTCCTTATTGTGTCATGATTTTCACAAGAAACATCGTCAAATATAAAAATAGAAAATGGTTTTGCTTCATTTGGTTGCATAATTGTTTCACTGGCATTAAACTTGTAAAAATTTACTTCAGGTACACTTGCAAGTACTTTATCCAATAATTGATATTTTGGTTGTTGCAATGATTTTGAAAAAATGTATATATTGTTAAAACGCAATCCTTTAGGATTAGTTATAAGGTTAAAAACAACATTAGTTTTTCCACAATTTGAAGGACCAGTTATTAGACATCTTATCGTATTTGGTAGTAATTCACCATGTTTTCCATGATTTAACTTATCATTGTAAACTGTCAATTCATCAATGTTATTGATATTATATCGATCTTTTTGTTGTACAATTTCCATCTTGTATAAAGGTTAAACACACAATGAGCTATTAAACAACTATACTAAGTCTTTTGAAGGAATCCAAGAGTCTTCACTTTTATCAAACCCTAACCACCGGACTTTAACCATATCCTTTTTCCTTTGTAAAATCTTCTCGACAAGATATACATCACCAACTGTTGATTTCAACAATTCGTGTCCATAAAATCCACCTTGAAGTAATTCACCCTTGTTATCCTTTAATAAATAGGTTTCAGGTATAGTTGGTTGCACTTTATAAATTGTAAATACTTCATTAGTCCAATTTGGTAGATATCTTTTACTAAATACACCTTTGTATTTGCTTATACGAACTTTATCGTTGACCTTGAACTTCTTTGGTTGCAATTTTTCCAATTTCGGTGTTGTATTATTTTTAATGCGTTGTAATACAATTTTGGCATTAGCACTATTTACCTGGATAGGTTTCATTCCAATGGTACGATGATATTTGTTGTTATACTCTTTTATAAGTTGTGGTAATATGTCATACCACACGTATGATCCTCGTTTTGAAAATTGTTTATACATCGCACCTTTTAATGTTCTATTGAATCTTTCAATTATTGAAGCTTTAACTTCAGAATTTGTAGAATAATGATTTATTTGATATTTCTTCATCAAAGCTCCAAAGTCTTTATTAAAATATTCTTTTCCATCATCGGTCTGTAGATGTTTAATTTTAAATTTATTTCTTTGTATTGTGGTTTCCATAGCTTTTGTAACACTTTTACCAGTCTTATCCTTCAATGGTAAAGCGTCAGCTATTTTAGTAAAACAGTCTATAATTGTTAAAATATATTTAAATCCTTTGTTTAATTTACTGTGCGGTATCATTTCAATGAGATCAGCTTGATAAAGATCATTCATTCCTTTAATGATTGTACTTCTTCTTGGAAATCTTCTTCTTGCTGGTTTATGTAGTTCATTTACAATCTTGTCCTTCACACTTTCCATCTTCAGATGTTGCTTGTACACCGCATGTAAAAATACTGATCCATAGAATAGTTTATTCTCATCTATATAGTTTGAATATAGGTCAAGGCCATTTCATATTAGTGTAAAAAAGAGGGAACATGGCATTGGGCTTGCCATGTCCCCTCTTCTTTACGGAAAGGAAAAAGGAAAAAGGTAGAGGACGAAGAATAGGTTTACTGGTCGATAGGGTTTAGAGAGTAGTGGCCGAATGGTAAAGTATTAATTTTATCTTCTAAAATATGGCGCTTGTCATCTTTGTAGCTTAATGCCCACTTTGTTTGTTTGACACTAAAAAGTTGATGATTATAACTTCTAATAGTGTTAAAAGTTGCAGTTGTTTCAACATTTTCAAACAAACATCTTTTATAATGTTCAAACTGTACGTTCTTCTTAAGAAAAGAAGTTTTTATTCCTTTGGCCTTCTTCGTGACTTGATGTTCGTTCCTCTCATTTATGTACAGTTGAAACGAATACAGTTTGGACATTAATGCTACAATTTCCATCATTGGCACACCATTTGTTTCATCTTTAAATTTTCCCAATACTTTCTTGTTTCTGTCATAGTCGTAATTTGGATGATCCTTAGGATAATCGGAAAAGTCGAAATCATCTTTATATATAAAGGTGCGTAGATCTTCATACATGTCATTTGTTTTAATCCAGTAAATTAGTGCATCCGTATCCATATATGCAATACCAATGTTCTCTCTTCCATAATAGTTAACCATCTTCTTATAATGAAACTCGTACATATGTGTTTTTGAAATATCCAAGATTGACATTCCAAGATACAAAGGACGATCCATTTCAACTGACTTCTTGTTCATGGAAATAACAACTAGATTTTCATTAATAATTACAGATGAACCAAAGTTTGGTTGTTGCACCAATTTCTGTAATTTTACTGGATCAGTTACCAATTTGATATCCTTATGTTTTCTTTTGTTTTCAAAAGTCTTGCCAAATATTGCGTTGTTCATTAGTTTAAAAAAATCTTTTTGAAAACTTGATGTAGCGGCAGCTCTTCTTCTTGTGTTGTTGTCGATGTACGATTTTAACCAGCAAGATTGAGAAAATTGTAGTACTCGATTAATTTTTGTAATTCTCAATCCTAAGTCTAAAGCCTGTTGTATCATCCAGTAGTGTCCGACATACCGAGACTTGTTGGTTAAAGTCATCAATAATTTTGGCCATCTTCCAGTAGGGGAAATTTCAGTCTTTGGAAGAAGTGGTAAATCATAATGATGATCGTGAAGATGTTCAGCATATTCAAAATCGACGTCAAAAATGTAACCAGTTTCTCCATGCTTCGGTATATCCATTATGTTTCCAATTGATTCTGGGTCTATCCATTTGAAATTATCATATGGAAGGGGATTCGACATTGCCCATCCGTATAAGTTATTTGCATCGAAATAACCCAGGAATGTTGTTGGTTTTGATGCATCATAATCGGGCAGATACTTGTTATTCGCCTTAACATGTCTGGTTACACTTTGCGTCAATCCCCCTCGAACTCCTGATTCTAACATTAAAACCATATCTATATCAGTAAGAAGTTGTAATTTACAATTTGTTTCTTTCAACATGGCTTGCCATGCTAGTCCAGGTGAAGTGTATGAATGAAGAGGGTCCAATCCATATGCTGCAAAACATGTATTTCTAAATTCTTCCATTATATCACATAGTAAAGTTACATCTAATTTAACATAAAAATCTGAATATTCTCCCAATGTTCTAAATCCTAATTCGTTCCATACTTTACATGCATGATCATAGTCCTCTTGAGATATATCCATGTCGTAAAGTTTACTTTTGAATTCTTCTTTTGCTGGAAGTGATGTTTCATTAAATCTTTCTAAACTGTCTATGTAGTCATATGGGAAAACACCTTTCCGAAGTACCAGATCCAGTTTGTCGTTATTTACAATCTTCTTTGTTTCGATGAAATCTTGTTTCCTTAAATTTTCTGAAAGTTTGGATAAACTCGACGGCATAAATCTGTAGGAGTCCAAGAATCTTAGTTTCATGTTTCCAACTTCTTTGGAAAAACTGATGAACTTCTCTGAAGTTTCAGCTAATACATCAATTTTACCATCGTCTCTTCCTAATTCGGGTATTATAAAATGAGCATCGTACCCACTGAGGTTATGCAGAACCACAGGAATAAATAGTGGTAAACGATAGCTCAAGTTGCATTTATTACAAGCAGCACCCCTGTAATAACCTGTGAGGTGATCGTGATCTTTAACTTTATAATTCTCAATAGTAAAATCATTTTTGCATAAGAGACATCGAGTTGCATTTTCATGTTGAATTTCTTCTTCTTCGTCCATCGGTTTTATTGGTACAATATTTGTATATAATCTTTGCATATTTCCAGCTATTGAATATAAGTGATCAAGAAATATTTTTTCCGCATTTTCACCACGATATACTAAAGGTTCTGAAGTTAATCCATATCTGTTTAAATGTTCTTCTGATAATGTTGATTTGACCATTAAACAAAAACTGTTTGGTTTGTGCATTTGATACTTGACACTTTTTCGAGCTTCACAATTTTCATCTTCAACAGGAACAAGTGTTGATTCAAAGTCTGCATTCACAACTAGAGGGATACGGTATTGATGATGAACCTTTTGAAATGTAACAAATGCTTTGCTTTCCGAAGGTAAATTAATCTTTGCTTCATAATTATTGTTACATAGTCTTTTGTGCTCTTGTAACCATTCTCTTCCTTGTCTTCCTTCTCGTTGAAAATTAAAACATCTCTTACAAATCAACTTTTTGTTTCTATTTTTTGAAAGTTGCTTGTTAACAAGAGAGTCAAATTTCTATATGTACACATAGTGAGACACATCTCCTCGCGTAAGTAGTAGTAAATCCGTATGATCTGGTAGCTCTTCTTTCGCAATACGTAAAGGATACACTTTGTTTGAACTATCTAATGCAAAAACATTGATAGACGTACAGGGATTTTTCTTCTCAAATTTTGATATATCTTTCAGTGATACAGGATAAGTGATTCCTTGGAAATTGTATCTAAATCTTTGATTTTCATATTCTTGGTCAGGTCTATTCGCATGATGTGGTACAAATTTAGCTGTCATTGCATAACAAAAACATTCATTGTCTTCATTTTTAACATTAACACAACATTTTGTATTTTCAATTATTTTTGGTAAAGGAATGTAACTAGATCCCATTAGTCCATATCCATGTTTATGAACTCTTATATCTAATACTTCAATACTTGTAAGACTCCATCCGGATCCTCTTCCTTCGTGTTCCTGAATTTTTGTTAATATTTCTTCTATACAGTTTTCTACTATTGAATCAATGTTTGAACTTTTCATAATGGTTCGGTTTTTTGTTATGAATCCTCTTGGTGATAATTCTTCTTGTACATTTATAAACATAGCTTCTAGTAGTAAACCAAATTTAAGAAAGTTCAATCTTTTTAATTCTTCTTTTAAAGTTTTACTTACGATTGGTTTTGCTTCTCTAATAAATTCTTCTAGCTTCAAGTTTTCATTTTGAATCTTATGATGCATTACTACTTTACCGGGTAATGCAAATACTTGTAGATTCGGTAAAGTAGTTGAAGATGTTGCAGTTATTTCATCTTGTTCATCTTGTTCTTCTTGTTGTTCTTGTTGTTCTTGTTGTTCTTGTTCTTGTTCTTGTTCTTGTTCTTGTTCTTGTTCTTGTTCTTGTTTTTCTTCTGGGTTGTTATGAATTAGTTCTTTATGACAGTCTAATAGAATTTCATCATGAAACGATTCCGAACATTTATCACAACGATACATGTTGAGATGTTTACTCTTCGAAATTTCGCCAAGAAATGAAATGGGCTCTCATGTTCCTCCTTTTATAACGGTTCCCCCACCACTATTTCATCTTCTTCACTATCCAAGGAAATCAAACGTTTTGAACAAAAATATTAACCTTCTACAAACTAATTGTTCATTCGTGTTCTTTATTCCCATTGGAGTTTTAGTATATACTTCTTTATATTCGAGCTTTAACAAACTTTCCCCCACCCAACTAATTCTAGTTACTTTTAGGTGGAAATGGCTAGAGCACAGATACTTGGTTGAACTAAATTTGCACATAAATTAACTATAGTTGAACTAAAAATTTGCATAAATTAAAAGTTAGTTCAAAACTAAAATTCGACAGTGTTAAAAAAAAATCTAACAGTTAAACAAAAATAAATGTTAGTTTAAAACTGAAATTCAACAGTGTTAACCAAATCCTAACAGTCGAACAAATAGGTCAAGGTAATCCAATTTAACGCGAGAACGAGGAATAGAGCACTAAGTGGCATGTTAGTCCATTACCACAAAGTGATCTATTCCTCGCTCTCTATTCTACATGTACTTTTTTATCTTTACTTATTTATATTAAAAGGTTCAAATTTTACTATGTAGAATGTCCATTCTTGCTTTTCAATTCTTCGATTGTTTTTAGCAATTGTAACAAATATTCGTTAGTTTTCACCAAAGTCTTTATTTTGCTACATCCAATTTCAATGGAAGGAATTATAAGTTGTAATTTTATAAGTTCAATCTTTTCTTTCTTGCGAATTTCTCTCTTTATTATGTTGTTCCTTATTTTTGCTGAAGATTTAAACTCCATGTTGTTTCTGCTAAAGCCACAATAATAAAAGTCTCTTCAAACAACCTGCATTTATACACATTCCCCCACCATTTTATAATCCCCACTCCTTTCCCCCTTCTTTATAGGATTTGAAAGGGATAGGGTGTAGGGTGGGGGAAGGGTAATTTTGTTATTACACTAGTTGTGCAAGAAAATAGCCGCCAGTGTCCACACCTTGTTCATAGCACTCCATCATAGATTGTGCCCACTGCAACATGCGGTCTCTGTCATTTGGTGTGACAAGGAAAGAATGACTATCACCATACAATATAAAAGAGTCAATTCGTACATAACATCCTGAGTCCAACCATTTATTAGCTTCAGCCATAAACTTTTCTATTGTATCAAATGGAAATTGTGGATCAATTGCTATGACTTTACGTTCTTCACTAAGTTCAACAGTATAATCATCATCGTCCTCATCATCTTCACTTTCACTGTCGTTACTTAAAATGTCTTCAGATTGTTCAAAAACATCAGAAATTTCGGAAAAATTGAAATTTTCATTCAGATGAGGAGGCATTTTGAAGCAAGAAATATTGTAAACAGCAGAGACGAAACGACAAGAGCGGCGTGTAGAAGATAAATGAAGGAGTAACCAACGCTCGCTCTGCTTTTATAATAGTATGCAAAT
This sequence comes from Neoaliturus tenellus, assembly GCA_030545055.2. Classification (NCBI taxonomy): domain Eukaryota; kingdom Metazoa; phylum Arthropoda; class Insecta; order Hemiptera; family Cicadellidae; genus Neoaliturus; species Neoaliturus tenellus. The sequence goes on along the minus strand of CM061536.1, from coordinate 13,862,989 downwards.
GAGGGGTAGGAGCTGACCGTGACCAGTCATCGACCCAAAGGAGTGGGGGAAGTACTTTTTTTTACTACTCAGATGGAAGTAGGTTAGTAGGTCACAAGACTTAGAGTGTTAAAAAATAATGGGGGAGAAACACAACGCTATAACGCATTGTGTTTCTCCCCCATTATTTTTTAAGCAACAATTTAGAAAAAAAACTATCTGAATTTACTTTCTACGCCCCCACTTTGTAATACCATCCACTTTGTGTCTGAGGAGATAGTCTTTAGAGTCTAACTCATAAACGGTTTTCTCTTTGCGCAAGGATTCAATTACTTTAATATTATATTTTTCGCCGTTACAACTTGCCAAAATGTGTTCGTTGTCAATAACACTTTCAAATAAATAAACACAACCTCTCTTAAGCCTATTTCCTTTCACACCAATAATTTTGGATTGGTATTCAATAGTGGGGGTTTCTGTCAGTTGTGGTTCAGAAAGGTGTTTCACGACATGTACACGGCAAAAACTTTCGTTTTTAACACATTTCCTCCCACAAGCTGATCCTTTCTTAATTCCCCTAGTGAGCACTTCAGGGCAAGTAGTGGGACGTCTAAATGCCCTACGACGCTCTTCTTGTAATGATTGAAATTGCTCTGAAGGAGCAGGTTTAGGGGCAAGTTTAGGAGCTGGTTTAGGAGCTGGTTTAGAGGAATCAGTTTTGTGATAAGTATGATCTTCAGGTGTAGTAAGTGGTGGGGTAGGAGGCAATGGTGATAGTGGGATGATGGGTGTACTAAAGCGATGAACAATAGTTTCAATTGAAGGGGTATTAATACGGGGAACTGGCTTCTGCGGTGGTGGCATCATAGTTGATGGTGGTGCGGAGTCCTTTGAAGGCGAAGGTGAAGGTGGTGAAAAAATACTGCGAAGTCTAGAAGTGTTGGTTGGCGGAAGAATAGCTCCAGAAGTTGAAGGTAGAGATGCAAGTTGATTCTTGTAGCAATCAGGAAGGTTTTTAAGGCGAAGAGTTTTCTTAGGTGCAGTCGTAGTAGAAATTGAAGTTGAAGTAGAAGTAGCAGAAGTAGTAGTTGGCAGAGACGACATGGTTAGAACTCCGAGTACACAGCGTGATGTCTGGAATCAGAATGAAACACTAGCCACAGTCGCCGCGTCTTTTATAACAATATGCAAATGAGAGGGGTAGCAGCTGGCCGAGACTGATTATTGACCTGGGAGGTGGGGGAAAAGGGGAAAGAGAAGGTATTTATTTCAAATAATTCGCATAACTTTTGACTAAAATAAGATAACCAAATTCTTCTTTTACCAAAATGTTTGTCTTACATAGACCTTTTCAATGATGTATCGCTTGTCCAAATCCGTCAATCCGTTATCAAGTTATAGCCATTTTAATTTTTCAGGTCATGACCGGTCATTCACCCAGAGTAGTGGGGGAAGGAGTAGGGGTAGGAGTGGGGGAAGGGGGGGGGGGAAATCGACTCCATTTTTTCGGGGGGGGGGGAATCGACTCCATTTTTTCGGGGGGGGGAGGGGGGGGGGAATCGACTCCATTTTTTCGGGGGGGGGGTCATTGACCCTTCCGAAAGTGGGTCAAGGTCATTCAAGATTTATAATGATACAAGGTGATGGGAACAGTAATACTGTTCCCACCACCCTGTTTGCCTAGCGGTTCCCACTCCCAACCCACTAGTTACGTTCTGCAAGGGAGGTCCCTGGGCCGTCCGCATCAAAGCGTAACTTCCCGTCCGCAATAAAGCGTAACCATTAATTTCAGGGAAACTGGAACAGTTAATGCAGAAACGCAACTCTAACCCCACCCAAACTAATCCCACCCATCATATTCCTAAACAAAATGCAAAAACCTAGTCCGCATTTTGCGGATGTCCCACCCCTTCTAAGTGAAGTTCAACCAAACTTCTGAATTTACATTTAATCTACCCCCTAACATCTAGCTGTAAGGCAAAACAACATTAATTAGTATTACCAACACTTAAAACTAACAACACATCATTATTAAAAAACCAAATAATTCAACACAACCAAATACCATCATTATTCTTAAAATTAATACACCTTAATGCTAAATACCTCTTAAAATTAATACACCTTAATGCTAAACCCAATTTATAACTAACATCGCAATGCGCAAATTATTTCTTAAATTAGATACAACTTAAAACTAAACACACACACACATACCACATTGCATTAAAAAACGCAACGTAGTAGAAGAAGTTCAAATATATATAGGCCTACTATATATTTGAAACCTCTTGCTGAGTCGCCAACAACCTTTCGCTATGAAAGTTTGTTGACGACTGATGCTAAGATCAGGCTCGTATTGCTCCTCGGATTCTCGAGTAGTGGGGGAAGTTGTTTCACTCCAGTACAGTGTTCAATCCAGTCCAGTTCGCAGCAGTATAAAAGGAAGGCGAAGGAGTGGGGAGCGGCGCATGGGCAGCGACGCAAAACCAAGGTTTGAGGTTAGAATTATCCATGCGAAGTAGCGCTAAAGTGAGTAATACAGGACTAGGCGCATGCGCAATAGCATAGTCACTCTTCCGATCCAAAGTACTTGTTGCATGCGCATAGGTTTGAGGTTAGAATTATCATCGGCGACCAACGATGACCAGGTGACCGGTCATTGGCCTCAAGGAGTGGGGGAAGGAGTGGGGGAAGGAGTGGGGGAAGGGGTGGTAGGGGAAGGGGGGGGGTGCTCCATTTTTTCGGGGGGGGGGGTTGCTCCATTTTTTCGGGGGGGGAGGGGGGGGAGGGGGGGGGGTCATTGACCTTTCCGGTCATTGCCCCAAAGCCCCCTACTTCTCTTGCCATCTGTCCGCCAGCTGCCCGGAGTAATTGGCGCTATAAAACCAGGTAGTTGGTCGGCATCTGCCGGCATTTGGCTAGGGTTATTACTGCCTCTATAAAAGCGGATAGTTTATCGCGTCACAAACATTCATTACCTTGCATCCTCGCAGTGATCACCTCTCATTAGTTTTTATTTTATAACTACTTCATTACTTCTAACATGCAATTTAGCATTCATCAGCATGTGGCTTCCTAGCCACTTCATTAAATGAGTCTAGTTAATTCTAACCTCAAATATTACTACTATAGTGTTCTGTTTCAATATCCTTTACACTTCATTTTATACCTCAGTCTTCTTTTAACTTCTAAATGTAACACATTAGCTATAATGGTTGCACAATCTTTAAGGTTAAAACTTTTGCGAACACAACATATATTACGAAGTACTTCTAAATCTTCAATTTCAAAGTGTAGAACTAATTTAAATAGAGTTAGGAAGAAATACAGTTTTAACCCGTTATATTCGTCTACAACTTCGCAGGTTAACGTTGATGATAGTGTTATTCACGACATTTTACGTTCTATGTTATGCTTCCACAACTTTCAACTTATTACTCCTATCGACTGTGTTTAACAGGTTTTCCTATTTTACTCCCACCATTCCTTATATAAATGCGCTCACCGCAATTCCTACTTCATTATCCTCTATTCTCTTCAGCTAAGCTAAGGTTTGAGGTTAGAATTATCCATGGCGGCCGCCATGTCTGCTTCAGTTTCAACACATAGAGTCGGCGACCGGTTATTGGTCTAAAGGAGTGGGAGAAGGGGTGGTGGGGGAGGTTGCCATTTTATAAGCCCTCTCCCTAGGCGGCGTTTCTCATTCGATCGCCAACTTTCATACGATAAACACCTCTCCCATGGCATGAATCAATTATCCCGCTATCACCAACTACTTCAACTTAAAACTATTTCTGGTGATAGTTGGATGGAATTTTTAAAAACTTACTCTGGATGACCTTGACGTATTTTCCACATCCCAGTTATAAGTTTGAATTTCAATTTTGAACTAACTCTTAATTTTTCTTCAACTGTTAGAGTTTTGTTAACACCGACGAATTTCAATTTTCAACTGACTTTTAATTTATGCGCATTTTTAGTTCAACCCCACTTTATGCGCAAATTCACTTCACCCTAACGCCAACACTATCGCCAGCTCCACCCCAACCTATATGGCATAACATATAACTACAGCATCTCATATATACCCTCTAACCCCCACCGGAAGCTATATGGCATAGCAGCTGGCGCCAGCTGCCCGAGTCAACTGCAGCAGCTGCTCGGGCAGCTGCCCCACTTCCGGTCTAGGTGTAACCAAAACACACTACTTCTGTAAAGTAAGAAGCATAACTACTTCCCAGGTCAGGCGAATAGCTTTTTTTATGAAGCGTCTAAACTAAAACGGAAGTCAAGTTACGTTATAATATTTACCATTACACAGCTGATTGTAAAAGAAAATGAAGCAGTCCTGCCATGTACGATATTTATCGTAATGACACCATATTACTCTATTTTAAATGGTGATTATCAGTTGATAACAAACCGTTAGGTACCGGTAATAACCAAATTACAAATTATCAATCAAGGTAAATATAAAACTATAAATTCTACTCTAGTTTGCTTTGAAATTCCTTATCTATACTTATTTAATACGCTATAAGGGTTTTTTTTTTTTTTTTTTTTTTTTTTTTTTGTCTTGAGAACTCCTCCTACAATTTTCAACCGATTTTCAAGTTTTTTGTGTCGTTGGATAGGGCTTGATCTGTAGTTGTTTCCGCCAAAAACTGATGAGAATCGGACTGAAAATAAAGGCGCTATCCACCATTGAAATCTCAAAATATCCCATTTAAATAACATTGGGATTGAATAAAGCATTTTAAACATCTGTTTACAGTGCTTACAGTGCTTACAGTGCTTCCTCTTCGTCCCGTTGACCCAGTAGTGTAGGGCATGGGATACGTCAGGACAGAATTATAAATTCTGCTTAATTAATTCTATTCTATCTTTCATTGAGACAGGATTAACTTTAGATCTTACATAATTCATCCACCTCATACACAGATTTTTCGATCAAAAACTTTTCAAGTTGGTTCTTAAATGTACTTATGCTATTGCAGTTGGTAATATGTGATGGAAGAGAATCTAATATTTTGTTTCTAACATAAAAAGGTTGCTTTTCAAACATTTTTGTATTGTGGAAAATAGCAAAGCGGTTCTTAATTAAATCTAGTAACCTATTATGTGAATGATCACGGACAATTGGATGTCCGTGGGCCTTAGCATACAGAACAACTTCAAAAATGTAAAGACTGGGAAGTGTCAATATTTTGAATCTTTTGAACGCCTCTCTGCAGTGATCACCAGCCTTGAGGCCAGCAATGAGTCTCACGGCCCTCTTTTGCAAAACAAAAAGACGATTGACCGACGTATTGTTGGCCATCCCCCAGAGTATAACAGAGTACCTGAGGTGGGTCTCAATGAGGCCATGGTAAACAAGCATGGAAAGACTCTTGATCCCTAATTTTGCAAAATTTCTGTGAATGAAATTTGAGGAAGAAATCTTTGAATGAATTTTGTCGATTTGATGCTCCCATGTCAGATTACAATCTAATCTGACACCAAGGAAGTCAACCACCTCTGCGTGACTCAAATCGTTGTCGCCTATAAAGAGGTTTGGATGAAAAGTTTGACTGAAGTTTGAACTCTGGACTGTTTGGATTTGCATGAAGTTAGTTTTGTTTGGGTTGACTGAAAGTCTTTTTTCCTGAAAAAATTGGGCAACATTGTTGATTTTGATGTTTGCGTCGATTTCGGCTGATTGTCTGTCTATGTGACTGACCAGAATGGTTGTGTCATCCGCAAACATGAAAAGATCATCGTTAGGGACAACACCATCCAAGTCATTCACATAGATCAGGAAAAGTAGGGGCCTAAGAATTGATCCTTGAGGCACCCCATATTTAACTGGTGATTTTTCTGATCGAAAGATTTCATTGTTTGAGATGATTTCCGTTACCTGGGAACGATTTCCCAAGTAAGAACGTAGCCAATCATAGATTTTTCCGGAGATTCCCGTGTTTTGAATTTTCCTAAGAAGAATTGCAATGTCGACGCAGTCAAATGCTTTTGACAGATCAGCAAAACATGCAATCGCACATTCGCCCCTGTCCACAGCACGTATGCATTCGGAGACAAACTCAACCAAAGCGAGCTTGGTTGATTTGCCTTTGCGGAAACCGAACTGTTTTGAAGAAAAAAGATTGTTTGATTCCATATATGCCATGATCTGGTCATATACAACTTTTTCAAAAAATTTTGAGATTGAAGGAAGCAGAGAGATTGGACGAAAATTGTTCATGTCTTTGTGATCTCCTTTTTTGAAGAGTGGCTTGATTTTTGAGGTTTTGAATCTATCTGGAAAAATACCTTTTCTCAATGACAGGTTGATCAAATGCATGAGAGGGACAGCAAGTTCGTCTACACAGTTTTTCAAGATTTTCATTGACACCCCATCAATACCAAATGAACTTTTTGACTTAAAATGTTTGAAAAGCTTTACAATGTCATTTAAATTAACAGGAGTGAAGTCATTGATAATACTGTCAGTAACTATTGTATCTGCGTTAAAAGTGTGAGTTAAGTTAGGTTGAACCGTTCTGGTTGCGACTGAAGCAAAAAATTTGTTGAATTTATTACTAACTGAAACAGGATCAGAGATCTCCAGACCATCCACCCTGATGGGACAGTGAGACCCTACACTTTTGGAGGACGGCCTGTTCTCATTGATGATTTTCCATGATTCCTTTGAAATGCAATCAGATAGCCGCAATCTGTTTTCGAGTTCAATTTTTTTGTGTTGTTTGACGACTTTCCTAAACGCCTTTTTGGTGTTTCGATAATGTTGTTCATTTTCCTGAGTTTTGTTTTCAGAAAATTTTTTGAAGGACTCAACCATGTTGCTTTTAGCAGAAACCACCTCCTGACTAAAAACCTTTTTCTGGCTAAGTTTCGTTGATTTTTTGTGCTTGAGTTTGGAAGTGGACAAAGGAAAAGAGACGTCGAAGTGGTACGAAATGGTATCCATGACGTGATTTACAGCATGGTCCAGATCATCGCCACCCAACGCCTCCCTCCAGTCCTCCATCCTTAAACGAGCCTTGAACTCCTGGATATTTGAGTGAGATATTTTTCTCGACTGAATTCTTTTCTTGAGAGTGTTGGAAAAAGTTTTGAAGATACCTACAACTGCATAATGGTCGGAAATATGCGTGAATAAAACAGAAGAACTTATGGGATAGCTAGAGAAAATGTTGTCAATGCAGGTGGCAGATGTCGCTGTGACTCTTGTTGGATCGTTAATTGTTGGTTTTAAATTGAAGGCTTTCATTTCATCCAAGAAAATTTTGCTATAATAATCAGCTGTAAATACGTGTAGTTTTGGTGATTAAGGAGATTCACAATATTGGATTGGTCAGATGTCATTGATTTAGAGCTAAAAGTAACATTTGTACTGTTTAAAATAAATTGCTCGATTTCGAGCAACACGTATACTAGTTTTAGTAATAGTTGAGACAAAAAATCCCCAACGCAAACAAGAACGATTGTTGTTTCCTGCAGCGCTGGCAACACTTGCAGGTAACAAAGAGTAAAATGTTGGTCTTTTAACACTTTTTAAACTAACAAAACCTCTGTGGCGACATCCATGGATGTCGCAGAAAGTGACACCATTGCTCTTATCGGATGTGGCTCACCTGGCCCTGGCCTACAGTCACCTTGTGACGACCTCAGGATCAATCCTGTTTATTACAGATATATAGAATCTTTAGTTTTAATCTGAATATTATAACAAATTTTAAGAAAAAGGTACTGTAATTTATCTAGCATCTGCTCAATTTCTTTTACAAAAGAGTATAGATTTTGTTTGTAAGCTAAATAATTTATGAGTCTGAAGTCTGCAATTTTGTTGCTGCCATACCTCATGCACCTCTGGTGTTGGAATCTATCAGTATCAACCTGTAGTTTGATAGCCCTCTCCTCTCCTTTAACTTATTACTTGGCCTTTCAATATCGTTTTGTTTATGATATTCCTTTACTTCTGCAAATACATAATATAATAGAAAAATTATCTCATCTTTTTGTTGATGTGCCACTGCCACTTGATCGAGTGTTCTAACACACAACAGTCTTTGTTTTTTTATCTACCATTTATCCATCATAAAACAAGATCTTCCCTCACTTAAACGAAGATTTTTTTTCTTTGCTGACAGCAGGAGCTGAATTGACATTTACGCACTGAACGCCAAAACCAGACTAAGACTACCTATGAAATGATATGAGTCGCAATAATTTTACAGTAACTGGCAGTCCGGCCACTGGTTCGAGCAATGACCCCGCTCACGCTCCACACTCAGCTTGCAGCTGTGAGCTAATTTCTTATTTTACCTATGGTAGGCAAATTTATTTTTAAATTGAAAGTTAGTTAAATAAATTATGTTTGATTAATTACTAAATAAAAACTAAATTAATTATAATAGGACTGTATGAATTAGTTTTGAAATATAATAATAGTTTTCCAATATAATCTGATGTTTTCGGGTTTCTACTTCGTAAAAATCACGCAGAATAAATCTTAATCTAGTGGTGGTGCCTTGGCACCAGTGGCACCACCTGTGGACACGCCTATGCTCAAACTCCTGTCTGTGCTACCATAAAATTAAGCATAGTATGCTTAATCTATGGTGCTACTACTAGCAATGTCATGGAGGAAATCTGAATACTGTAACCAGAGCTGGATTACAGTGTGGAGCTGGTTATTATGTTTCTGTGGCAAGGGCCAAATGGGCCCGGGGGGCAAATCTTCAGGGGCAGCAGATTTTTTAGAGATTATTTAAAATTATTCTAAAACATATATCATGAGAGGTCCATGCAGATTATTTGGCTTCAGGTTTCTTCACCGAGAAAAATTTCAATTATCTTTTTAAACAATAGATAATTGATCAGATTCCTCATAGTGTAAGCGTCACTAAGAAGGGGTGGCATCCGATGTACATTGAATACCTTCAAAAAGCAATTGACCTTCATCCAAGTGAGCTTCGAAAAGCCCAAAGTAAACTAATTTGGACAAATGCCTGTTACCAAAGACTGTGATTTTTTAGTACAAAATAGGATAAACGGGTTTTTGATTGTTCTACATGATTGGCCCATTTCAGACCGCTGTCCATCATGACTCCCAAAAATGTTACACAGTCAAGGCTAGTCAACTGTTTGTTGTCTATTGAAAGGTGTGGGGAAGAGGATTGGTTAGAATTTTGACGATGTGTGGTCTGTAAGTACATGTAGGTAGTTTTGTCCGGGTTAAGAGAGAGATTTTGTTCAGAAAACTATTGGGGGAGTTGGTTGACCTCAGTCAGAGCGTCAACTTCAAGCTGTAATTGGTCGGAATTCTTAGTAATCAGTGTGGTATCGTCTGCGTAGCGTATATGATCCAGTTGTCTTATAAGTGATGTTTTATATCGTTTATGTATATCAGGGCCGGCTCTACTATATAGGCGAACTATATCTACACCCCCTCAGTCTTTAAAGGAAGCCGCTGACCTGTGGTAGTCTGTGACGTCACAGCTCAGGACAGGTCAGCGGCTTCCACCCAAAAAGGGGGGATTGTTCCCCCAGCTTTTTTAAAATTTAGAAAATTGATCTATTAGGATTTTAAGATTATGTATAGGTTTAATGGCCTTTTCTATGATTGTGATAAGTGATAAAAAAATTCATAGAGGAGTTTAAAGTACCTAAAGGTGTCTAGTATCGAGTTATAGTAGTATTAAAGCTATAGACAAATTCGATATTGATAATAATCATTAAATTATTAGAGTCTGTACTTGTAATTTTCATAGAATTTGCCCATTCTAATCTCAAATATTTAAGAATATGTGTTATACTGTTATACTAGTAATTAATACTGTTAGGTAATTTATATGCTGTAAGCATACTATATTGGTAGTTATCAGAATAATATAAAATAAAATACTATAGTATATCTAGTTATGGTAATAATCTTCCATTGATTGTCTGTGAAATACAAAATCTTAATAATCGAATTAATGTGCTTGATATGCTTGTAGTACATTACATACATGTTTGGGCTGCACCCTAAATATATGTTTAGATAAATTTTAACATATCTACGAATGTAATAACAACCAACAATCGCATAGATCCATTTATAAATATTACGGGCATAAACAAACAGTTATAACTTTTCGCCCCGCACCGCTATACCACAATATACGCCATATTTGTTTGTTGATTTATTTAATAACTTGAGGTAAAAAGTGTTTTAAACTTATCCATTCCAGTTAACCAATATGTGGGGAATGGAAATATCACATTTTTAAACCTTATTAGCTTTTAGTACTTAAATAAATAAGCAAACAAATTGACGTTTTTAGCTAAAATCATGAATGCTCCATGGCAATCTATACGTTTAAGACTTTTCTGAAAATTATTAATTTACCGATGTTGTTAAGATACATGCATTCCGAACCTCCATAAGATACCCTGTAAACCGACATAGGTTTGTAATATTATATCCTGTTAATAATAACAAAATTATTGCACTTTTAAAGTGGAACTATTTCGTGAATTGCTGATAAATAAGGTATTTTCCATTAAACCTCTACCATTTCTGTACATTTACTTAACGTAACTGGTTATATCTGATGGTAAATACTAATAGAGTGTAGATGGATTTATTAATAGTTAAGAATGTTACTTAAAAACACCCAAAAATTTGGTTTTATACAGGATAAACCGGTAATTTCACTACTGGATAATAGGCATTATTATGGTTTACTTTTAACTATTTATAGGTGTTTTAAACCCATTTAATGATTCACTTTAGGCTTCTAACAATGTTTATTACCAAATGTAAATGATATTAAAAGTGAAGGTCTTAATAGTTTTCTAATAAATTAGCAATAAATTGAGGTAATAGGACGGTTTAAACTCTAGTTTCCACCTGAAATTTATTCGGGTTTTTTAAGACAATATTATTAAAACATTTAACATATCTCGACTTTATTTCCTACAACTGTTGATAACCCAGCATAGTATTTATTAAACAATGGAATGCAGAATAAGCATTCTTTGTAGGCCGCCACGGAAGTTCACATTATTACCGCGACGAGCGCTACGACACATCAACCGAGCGCTACGACACATCAACCGTGCTGCGATCTAGTAGCGGCCTCTTCAATCACACCCTAATTCAGACTGATGCTGTCGACAATAAAATAATTTGGAGTAAACTACCTCAAGTCGATACAGCTCAGAGCCTGAGGTGTTGACACTTGACGTGAACAATCTCACGTAAATGTAGATGTGAATCTGAGGCGGTCATGAAATGAAATTGTAACTAAACATACGAGAACCAAATCTAGTCAAACTGTCACCATTTTCTTATAATAGCCAAAATCGGGAAAGTAAGTTTCTCACTATATTATGTATTAATTATCTAACAGAATGATATGCATAATGCAACATAAAACTCATATATAATATTTTTTCTACACGTTTTTATTTTTACTAGCGGGTCCAGGGAGCTTGAGGTCGATACCTCAAGTTGACTTGAGCCTCAGGCCCCCATTCTCAGAGTACATACGTCGGACTACTTTAATGTGTAAAAATAAGATAGAAGACCTGTTATTAATGATATTGATTTAAAAATCTTATCAAAATTAGAAAAATAAATTTGTTAATAAATTTGTAATTTAAAATTTTTTTTTCTCTTTTACTTAAGATGAAATATTACCCCAAAAATTATTATACTCATATCAAAACCCAAGTTAACTCAAACATGTCTATAAACACTAATATCTTATCAAATTAACAATCTATAACAGATAATCTGTTAGATAATCAAATTTCGAAATTTCAATAACACTGTGGGAACAATCACCCCCTTTTTGGGTGGAAGCCGCTGACCTGTCCTGAGCTGTGACGTCACAGACTACCACAGGTCAGCGGCTTCCTTTTAAGACTAAGGGGACTAAGCGACCGCCCAGGGCGCCGAGACCCGAGGGGTACCATCGCGGCCGAGATGAGCGCCCCAACTGATCTGCAGTAAACTGTCCCTAATCAGCGGTAAAGAACGCCCCCGATCAGCAGTAAAACGCCTCTGGCCGGCGGTAAACAGCTCCCTTGATCGGCTGCAAAGTGAGGCCCTGATTCCCGGTAAAGAGCGCCCTCAAAAAATAGTTAATAGACTCTTGATCGGGAGTAAAAAACTCCGCCAAAAGTCATAATTAAACCGGCGTGAGACAGTGCCTCTGATAGGCAAAATACACCTGATCAGGGTTGAATTGTGCCCCCAACCAAGGGTTAAAGCGCCCTTAATCAACGGTAAATAGCGCCCCTAATCGGAGTTAATTTACACCCACAACCGCTGGTAAAAAAGCGACCTCAAACTATGGTCAAATGCCCCCCTGTTCAGCTGACAAGAGTGCCCTGACTGGAAGTAAATATATAACATGGTGAGTCAAAAAAGCACCGCTGATCAACAGTAAAGAGAGTGCCCGACCAGCGGTAAACATTGCCTTCTAAACAACGGTAGCGCCAATAATCGGAGTTGAATTGGTCCCCCAACCACTGGTAAAAAGCGCCCCCGGTCGGTGATAAATAGGGCCCCTGTTCAGTGGTAAAGAGTAGAGATGTTATGGAAAGTTCCTTTGGCCGGATACCGGATACCAGATATCCGGCAAGGTTCTAGGCCGGAGCGCCGAATATCCGGCTCCCGGATATCCGGCTCATGTTTTAGCTTTTAGTTTAAGGATAATTTACGAAAAGACAAGAAGGGACTTGTCCCTCTGACCGTGGGCCCGTGTAGGAGGCACAAAATTTTCATTCGCTATCAGTCAGTCTGTAAGTTTTTCTGTTTTTTGTTGTTTTTATTTTTTTAATGTTTGTTTTGACCAAAAAGAAGACCGTTACAAGAAGTGATCAAGCAGTGCCAAACAATAGATTTAAGTATCCGGTATCTGGCCGAATAGTAGCAAGTATCCGGCCGGATACCGGATATTTAAAAAAAGGCCGAATAGGCAGTGTTGGGGAGTAGCGCGCTACTTGTAGCGCGCTACTGTAGCGACGCTACTTTTTTAGTAGCGTCAGTGTAGCTCCGCTACTTTTGAAAATAAGTAGCTTGTAGCTGTAGCGAGCTACATTTTTAGAGTAGTTGTAGCGGATTATTTAGCTACTTTACTCGCTACTTTGGTTTCAATAAAACATAATAATTGTGTTTACATTTCATCAATCATGGCTTCCAATAAACACGAGAGAAGGTTAATCAGCTGTTATGTTTTTTCTCTCGTTGGAATTGAAGATTACTTTCAATCCAGGATCAGCTGTTGTAAACTAGTCAAGTTACACGCGTTGATATTTTCTCTGAGAAAAAATCTTTATTTTGTATGTTTTAACTATTTGTTCAATGTAATTTTGTGTTTAATTAGTTGCACGAGTGATATTCTTTGAAAATGTAAAGATTTGTTTTAGTTTTATCTCAAGCCTGGACTTTTAATAAGCAAATTCAATTCGTTGTTTACATTTTAGGTTAACTTTCTATTGCACTAATGACAGAACAAGATCACAACTACTCTTTACGTACTGAATCTAATAAAAATCTCATTACGGAGGGAGACATATCTGAAGAAGAACAAACTCAAGGTACTTGGCAAACTGTTACGCCACGGCACTCGAAAAGATCTATGCCAACATCGTCAGAACATGACACGAAACGTCATTGTCACGTTCAAAGCTCTACTAATGGCCAGTCACCTATTCAAGTACGTAATCAGTTTGAAGTTTTGTCATCTAATATGGACGAAGACCCGCCAAATCCAACTGCAGCCAAAGAATCTAAACCACCGCCAATATTCCTTCCTGGAGTGACCAACGTGGCCCCCATGATCAAAGCACTAGATTCCATGGTAGGTAAAACAGAGTATGTGTACCGATGTTTAAATCAGGATAGAATCAAAATCTTCCCAACCTCTCCTGATGCCTACCGGAAAATAGTTACAGGACTAACAAACCTAAATGTAAGTTTTCATACATACCAATTAAAACAAGAACGTGCATACAGAGTTGTTCTGAAAAACATGCACTACTCTACATGTGTCAACGAACTGAAAACGGCAATTGAGGAGAACGGCCATAAGGTAAGAAATTTAACTAATGTTCTGAATAAGTTCACGAAAAAACCAATGTCTCTTTTCTTTATTGATTTGGAGCCCGACCCACGGAACAAGGAAATTTTTCAAATTCAATATCTTCTCAACGCTAAGGTTGTTTTTGAGCCACCCAATAAAAAGAGGGAAATAGTCCAATGCAAACGCTGTCAACGTTACGGTCATACCAAGTCATACTGCCACAACACTTTCCGTTGTGTTAAATGCGGCAATGACCACGACACAAAGGCTTGCAAAAAGCCCTCCACAGCACCACCCGTTTGCGTCTTATGTTCTGGGGAACACCCTGCTAATTATAAGGGTTGTTCAGTGTATAGGGAATTACAAAGTAAACAATTTCCTCCTCTTAGGAAAAAAAACTCTTGCCTCGCAGAGAGACAATGTTGTATCACGTGAATCTAACGGTGATGAACAATCCAGTCAGACTCCTCTTCACAGCTGTTTGGTTACTGAGGGAGTAACCTTTGCACAAACAGTACGTGAGAACCCACGAGTTAACAACCTTAGTTCGAACGAAGAAACTCCGAGCCTTGCAAACGAGACAGGAAAATTGGTTAGTGTAATACAAAATTCTTTTGAACGATTTGAACAAATCCTTTCCAAACAAGCTGAACAGATGAGTACGTTGCTTAATCTGTTGACAACGGTTATTTCCCGCTTGAAATAATGAATTTCCTTCTCAAAATAGCCTTATGGAACGCCAACGGCTTGGCTCAACATAGCCAAGAACTTCAGTTATTTATAGCTCAACATAAATTGGATATATTATTAATTTCAGAAACTCACTTCACTGAGAGAAGCTACTTTAAGATTCCAAATTATACTTTATACTACACTAATCATCCTGATAATACAGCTCATGGGGGTAGTGCCATATTGATAAAAAATACTATCAAACACTATGAATTACCATCCTTCAGAGAGGATTATCTTCAGGCTTCAAGTAGTGTTGTTGAAGACTGGCTGGGTCCTCTTACACTTTCTGCAGTTTATTGCCCACCAAGGCATGTTATAACCCAGGATCAATTTGAATTATTTTTTAATTCTCTCGGTAACAAATTTATTGTTGGTGGTGATTACAATGCGAAGCATCAGGAGTGGGGCGCCAGATTGGCCACACCTAGAGGTCGTCAACTTATAAGAGTTCTAAATAATAATCAATTTAATCATTTTTCGACTGGTGAACCGACTTATTGGCCAACTGACATGCGTAAGATACCGGACTTACTTGACTTTTTCATTTTGAAAGGTGTCAACCGGAATTACCTTGATATAAAATCTTGCCTTGACTTACCGTCTGATCATTCACCTGTCATATTAAGTGTAAGCAGTCAAGTGTTTCTCAAGCCACCTAGGAAATTTTTATACAACAAAAATACCAATTGGAATATGTTTAGAACGAATATTAATGAAAATTTAAGCCTAAAAGTGCCACTCAAAAATATCGAAAATATAGAAAGTGCTGTTGACTATTTTACTGAATGTCTAAAAAACGCGGCCAAAATGTCTACACCCTTTCTCCCACCTCAAAGTACTGACAATAATGGACAACACTATCCAAACTACATAAAGAAAAAAGTTGCAGAAAAAAGGAGGCTAAGAAGAATCTGGCAAAATAGCAGAGATCCACGTGACAAAACAAATTTCAATAGAGCCACACGAAATTTGAAAAGATCACTAAATACTTTGAAGAATCAGTGGTTTGAATATTATACTCAGTCTCTGACACCTCATGAGGATACAGATTATGCACTCTGGAAAGTTACGAAAAGGATGAAACGACCAACTGTTTGTATTCCTCCAATTTTGAAATCCGATGGCAGCTGGGCAAAAAGTCACGAAGAAAAATGTGAAGCATTTGCCGAATATTTCTGTGATGTTTTTAAACCAAACGATGCAGTCGTCAACAATGGAGAGGAAATACAAGATTATTTGGACTCTCCGATGCAACTAGACTTCCCGATACAAAATTTCACTCCATCTGAAGTTCGTTTGGTGATAAATAATAACATTAATCCGAAAAAATCTCCCGGGTTTGATTTAATTACAGGGAAAATGCTGAAAGAGCTGCCAAGAAAAGGTATAATTTTTTTAGCTTTATTATTTAATTCAATTATTAGACTTGGTTACGTACCTTCACAGTTTAAGCTAGCTCAACTAATTGTCATACCTAAACCTGGCAAACCCCTTAATCAACTTACCTCATACAGACCAATTAGCTTATTGCAAATAATTTCGAAATTATTTGAAAATATTTTGCTGAACAAAATATATGATTTAACTGATGAAGACCAGATAGTGCCAAGCCATCAGTTTGGATTTAGGCAAAAACATGGCACAGTTGAACAAGTTCACAGAGTAGTTGACACTGTACGACAATGCTTGGAGAATAAAAAATATTGCTCTGCTGCATTTCTAGATGTAAGCCAAGCTTTCGACAAAGTGTGGCATGCTGGCTTACTATACAAAATTAAAAAAATGTTGCCCCATTCACTATTTCCAGTTTTAAAATCATACCTTTCAAACAGGACTTTTCAAATTAAATTTGAAGGTATTTTCAGTGATCTGCGACCAATTGACTCAGGCATTCCTCAAGGAAGTGTCCTTGGACCGTTTCTCTACGTTTTGTACACTGCTGATATCCCGGAAAATGATCATACAACGATTGCTACATTTGCAGACGACACGGCGGTTTTATCGGTCCATATTGACCCACTTCAAGCCTCAGTAAATCTTCAGCGAAGCTTAGCCTTAATGATGGACTGGTTTAAAACATGGAGAATCAAAATTAATGAAAATAAGTCTACTCATATTACTTTTACTCTGAATAAAAGTCATTGTCCTTCAGTACTTGTTAATAACACCCAATTGCCTCAGGTAACTGAAGTTAAATATTTAGGCTTACATTTAGACAGCAAATTGACTTGGAAAACACATATTTGGTCAAAAAGGCAGCAATTAAATTTAAAAACAATCAAACTGAATTGGCTACTAGGATCTAAATCAAAACTTAGTATAAACAACAAATTACTTTTGTATAAGGCAATTTTAAAACCAGTTTGGACATATGGCGCTCAGCTTTGGGGCTCTGCAAGCAACTCCAACTTGGAAATTCTACAAAGATACCAATCAAAATTACTCAGAAAAATTGTCAATGCACCTTGGTTTGTATCCAACAGAACTCTACATAAAGACTTAAAAATCCCGACAGTGAAAGAAGAAATCGTCAAAATTAGTACAAATTACATAATTCGACTTGAAAACCACCCAAATCACTTAGCCCTCAACTTGTTGGACAATTCAGAAAGTGTCTACAGGCTGAAACGAGCCACAGGACTTACAAAATAGGTTTATATAACTATTTTTTAATGTTTAATTAGTGTTGGCATAGGTCAACATCTAATTCATGTTTTCATGTTCAGTTTCATAATTTTCAACATATTCTTTACTTATTGTTCAAATTTTATTGTAACAGATTGTAAAGTAAATAAATTTGTTAGAAAAAAAAAACTTTCAATTCACTGCCACCACCAGACGCTCCAATTACAACCACAAAATGACAATCACCAGTCTTGTTCTCTGACTCTTGTTTTTTGTTTGCTGACCACTAGATGCGCTAGTATTATATTCTACTACTATGCGCCTATATTATGGAATAGAAACTAAACTGCTGCACTAAGCTTGCGCACCGCCAGGATCGCTCAGGTCAGCAGGAATGGAGGAAAGGAATGTTTACAATAATGAGAAACGACGCGACGTCAACGATTTCAAATAAGCAAAATTGTTACTACTGGCATAACGACTCAACAACATGACCACAACCACCTTGATTGATTGTAGATGTGAACGTTTACCGTACTTCCCGAACTGTGTAAATTTGTACTTAATACTTTACAGAGTGCTTCATACTTATATTCTGTTTCTGTAGTATCTAATGTAACAATCGACATCATGGCAATTAGCAGGCCTAAAAGCGAGATTGACAAAACTGAAGAAGCTAGTCCTTCTTGTGTGCATACGCCAGCATTAACCCTACCGTGGCCAGTCTTCCAGTCTAAGAAAAGTGTTTTAACTTGTGAAGATAACTTAATAATTGCTTTTTACGTCTTTGATGTAAGTCTTTTTATTCGACAATTTATATTTTCATACCACTATTCTGTTTACATCATCTAGGCTCCATAAGAGTCACAAATTATTATATTAAAATGAAATGTCTAAAAATCAATTCAAAAAAAAAGTATAGGCCTATATTAAAATAAAACTTAATTTTACTTTTAAGGGGGAAAATTGGGTGGTTATACATCACAAAAGAAAAACAGGATCAGATTGCGAAAGTAGCAAAGTAGCTAAAATTGTAGCGAGCTACATTTTAATTGTAGCTGTCGCTGTAGCTAGCTACATTTATGAAAATGTAGCTGTAGCTGTAGCTAAGCTACTTTTTAGGAAAAGTAGCTGTAGCTGTAGCTAGCTACTTTTAAAAAGTAGCTTCCCCAACACTGCGAATAGGCCGGATACCGGATAGTAACCGGATATCCGTTACATGTCTAGTAAAGAGCGCCCCGACTGGAGGTAAATACCGCCCCGACCATCGGTAAACATTATTTACCTTTGCCTTCTAATCAACAGTAAATAGCACCCCTGATCATATCAGAGTTAAATTGCGCCCCCAACTGGCGGTAAACAGTGTACCCCACCGTCGGTAAAAAGCGCCCATGATCGACGGCAAAGAGCGCCCCAAATAAGCGTAAATAGCGAATTTGATCAGCAGCAAAGGACGCCCTCGACTGGCGGTAAACATGCCCCCCCCCCCCAATCGATGGTAAATAGCACCTTTGATCAGAGAGCCCTCGATCGGTGGCAGTAAAGAGCGCCCCTATTGAGTGTAAAAAGGGCACTTCCAGTAGGAAATAAATATCGCCTGCGATCGAGGAAAGAGAGCCAACAACAAGAGCGTCCCCCTTGTAACAGATTTTTTTCTTGATGTCTGAAATGGATAATAATAATCATCATTTGCATCATTGCATATAAGTACTTAGATCCATTATGGATCTTTGCATTTTTGCTATGGATAATTGTGCAAATTATGTTTACAATAAATTATACAGTAATTAGATTTTTGTATCCAAGTGCTTTGTTTGATAATAAACTGTTAGTAAAATATTGTTTGTTTTAAATGTTGTTTTCTTCGTAATCTATATCTATAAAAGGCAAAGCCCTCACTCACTCACTCACTCATCACTAATTCTCCAACTTCCCAACTAGCTAGAGTGCTGAAATTTGGTATACTCATTCTTTAGGCTCAAAATAGGAAAGTCTGACTATTTTCATATTAATATTCACAAAGGGCTACCCCCTAGACGTCCTCAAAGTTACCATGTTATTCTTATGGAAGCAACATTTTTTGTATTCTAACATATGATTATGGAAATTTAATTAGGTTTGTTTACATCTGCCACATGATAATTCATGCAAGAAAATGTTTATAAGCATAGAAGTAACCAGGTGTGAGATATAATATCTATTTATGTTTGTCATTGTCAAGATTATAGTGATTTACTATTAATTTTAGTCTGGTGTACTTTGGTTGTATTAAGTGCAGTTAACTTTATTTCGTACGGTACTAACAGTTTTGCAAATATAGTTTTTGAAGCACTTAAGGGCTCCACCACACTGGATTTCAAAATTACTTTAGGGCATTCGCGGGGTTGAAATTTTGGGACATGGACGTTCCTCTTTGCTCATGGGTGCTCACTAAGAAGCTGTTTTACCATTATAGTTTTCGAATTTAAGAAACGTTTTGCAGATATAGTTTTGAAGCCCTTTAGATCCGTACCCCACTAGACCTTCAAATTACTCTAGGGCCCACGGGGTTGAAATATGATGGAGGATTCCCTTTGCCCATGGGTACTCACTAAGAAAAGGGTTTGCAAGTATAGTTTTTAAAGCACTTTAGGGCTCTACCCCTCTGGATTTCAGAATTACATTAGGGTCTTCACGGGGTTGAAATTTGACATGGACATTCCTCTTTGCTCATGGGTGCTTACTAAGAAACGGTTTTGCAAATATAGTTTTCGAAGTGCTTTAGGGCTCTGCCCAACAGGACTTCAAAAACATTTTAGGGCCTCCGGGGTTGAAATTTGACATGGACGTTCCCCTTAGCTTAAGAATTTCAAAAAAGTGTATATTTTGAAATTCTTTAGGGCTTCGTCCCACAAGTCTTGAAAATTACTTTGGGCCCACGGGGTTGAAAGTTGACATGGACGTTTCTCTTTGCTCATTGTTGCTCACTAAGAAACAATTTAGCAAATTTACTTTAGGACTCCACCCCAAAGAACATCAAAATTACCATAATATATGCTAAGGGATTAAAATCTAACGGAGATGCTCCGTTTTCCAAATAGGTGCTCACTTGGAAACGGCTTTGCAAATATAGTTTTCGAAGTTCTTTTCCGCCCCATAGGACTTCAAAATTATTCCAGGGGCTTCCCCCACAAATCCTCAAAATTACCATAAATCCTACGGTGTTGAAATTTAACGTTTATATTCCGTTTTGCTAATAGGTGTTTACTAAGAAACAGTTTTAGAAATATAGTTTTTTTTATGTTCTTTAGGGCTCCACCCTACATGATTTTAAGTAGGCCCTACACTACGGGGTTAAAATTTGACATTGTTGTTTTTTTTGCTCAATGGTTCTCATTAAGAAAATGTTTTGCAAAATTCCTCCAGAGCTCAACACTCAGTAATTTGTTGTTTCGATGTCATTCTTAAGGAGGAACATGTTTTTGCTGTTTTAAAGATTTTATTACCTAAAAAATAAATTCAGTCACGGGCGAAGCCGTGACGGGAAACAGCTAGTATATAATAAAAGAAAGGCTATAAAAGAAATGGCTCGAGTAGTTTGGCCAGTTGGGGGGGGGAGGGGGTAGAGGGGGCGCCTACCGTCATTTTCGCCTAGGGTGACAGAAAACCTAGGGCCGGCCCCGATGTATACAGTGAAACCTTGATATATCGAACCTCAATATATCGAAATCCTTGATATAACAAAGTTTTCTCATTCCCCTTGAACTTGCCTATCAAACTAATGTTATTTCTACCTCTATATATCGACGTATTAGCGAGGATAACCTCAATATAACGAACTTTTGGAGCACGAATGCACGACCCAACCACCTCTACGTATCGAAGTTTTGACTACAAAACCTCAACATATCGAAGTTAAAAAAAGAACAAGTTGAATCATTGAGCTCATACATTTTCTTTCATGTTGCAACCCGTCGCTCTACAGACGTTGCCTTTTGCCGTGCCTTGTGTTCGCAGCGCTGTTCTTGTTTCCCGTGTTTTCAGTTAACTTATTGTGTTAGTGTTGTTTCATTCATTACCTTAAGTGTCCGTTAAGCGGCTGTTAGCATTTTGTTTAAATGCATTTTACATCATTCTTGTGAGTACTAATCTGACAACCCCATGTATGCTGTAATATAAACGTCTTCTAGTAACGATTGATGGTTATTAGAATAAATAAATTTTATGTTTGCAGCACTGTTTAGTTTTTTGAGTCACTATTTATAGTGTTTGTTGTGATCAGATCATGATAAAAAGTTCATAGATGGGTACTTATAAACATTAAACAACTTATAATGTTACAGTGGACTGTTTTGTGCAATACCAAAATGTTGGTTATGTCATATTACATCCATATTTATTCCTCACTTTTTATGCCTTTTGGAAATAAGTAATGGTAGTATAAGGTTGTCATGAACCTCAGTATATCGAAGTTTGTAAATAATAACCTTGATATAATGAATCTCAGTATATCGAATACCTTGATATTACGAATTTTTTATATTCCCCTTCAGGTTTGTTATATTGAGGATCCACTGTATTAAGAAAAGTAGGGGCCCCAGTATCGAGCCCTGGGGCACACTTAGAGATACTTTGAGAGAATTTGAGTGATACGTGAGCTTTGATGTGTCAGGGTCGTGAAAATCAATTTCTGTAATCTGTGTTCTGTTTGTCATGTAAGAGGTGATCCAGTCAAGGGCAGTGTCGGTGATTCCCAAAAATTAAAATAAAATATTATAGTTACAATAGTACCATAGTTACAATAGTTAGTTATTATAGTACAATGAAATATTAACTTAAATTTAGGTATTTTTTAATGTCAAGCACAATGGTGTACTACCGTAATCTAATAACCCCTGAGCGGTTCCCAAGTATTTTATTTTATTTACTGTAATTGATTTTTTTGCAATATTTGGTCCATTCATTCCATATGGGCGATAAGCATTTGAACAACTACGCAACCTCAATCTTGGGGTGCTTATTTGGACATATGAGATGGAACATGCAAAATCGCACAACAATGTCATGTAGATGGTGCGATTTGAAATTGTAGTCTATACCCACTAACTCACTCGATGCTTGCTTTGGCATTGTGAATAAACCGCCCTTAAAATGGGCCTAATGGGCTCCTTAGGGGTTATCGATTACGGTAGTACATTATCGTGCTTGACATAAAAGTTTTAGTTAATTTTTCATTGTAACTATTTTTTAACAAAAAAATATCATAAATAATTGAAAATTTTACTTGATTTTGAAGTAAGATCTTCATAAAAAATTTAGTTATTCTATCCATTTCTTTGATAGGTCGTATCCCTTTAATCTTTGAAATCTTTTTAGATAGGGCCTATTAAATACAGTACCAGGATTTACGACTGTCGCTAGATTTAGAAAAATCCTATTACAATTAAATTCAGCACACTAAGTGCGATCATCTCACCATAATAGTTAATTAATTAATTAACCATAATAACTTAATTTAACCATAATAGTAAGATACACGTAAATAGTCCTATGAGAGTTTGTGAATTATTGCCAAATTTATTCATAAATACATTTTCATACTGTATTACACACTTACACATGGTAAGAATAACCATAAATGACAACGTTGCAGGGTGTGAGCTGTTAAAATTTTCATTGAACTCAAATTCAAATTCAAATTCTTTATAGTTATATATAGTCTTTATAGTCTTTATGAACTCTTTTCGTACATCTTACTAAAGTAAAAGTCTGCATAAGCAGCATTTCAAAATCACGCTTATAATTAAAAATTATTTTTTTTTATTAATTAAAATGAGCTTAAGGATATATTTTGTGCTTTGTCGATAAAAAACTATAATATCCTTGTCTTTGCTAAAACTACAGCAAAACTACGTGAAGTCCAATGACACAAGATTTATTATGTTACAATAATATATTTTTGAAATGAGCCATACCATATTTCACAACTCCCACACTACACAGATAGTAACTTGTGCTTTGTCTTCACTGTTTCTTGACCCAATTAAGCGATTTTTTTGAGGAGTCCAAGCAGGAGATGGATTGCGTTTCGTGGGAACCACACTGAACTTTATTATTCCGCCCTGGTAGTTCGTATGTGAAACACGTGTTCCGGTCACCCGCATTAATGTTGAAAACATGTTGACCTCCTTGCTTCTTGCATTTGTACTGAAGTGCCTTGAATGCCTTCTCATCATTGGCAGAAGCGCAAAGGGAGTCTAAGAATCTGCCATTATACGACAATTCAGCATAGAATTTTCACCCCCCGGTTTCTGTACATGATTTTATATCCTCACAGAACTTAAGTTTGTAGGAGTTTTTGGAGTCGTACTTAGCTACATATTCGACCGCTCCCGGACAAGACAGTGTGGCCTCAGTTTTTATAGAGGTGTCTAAAATGAATATTGGATCACACTTTACCTTTTGAACATTGAGTATTGAGATGAAAAGCAAAATATGGAAAGCCGAGATAAAACATTGTATAATATGCCATGACATCATGTTAAATGCGCTTAGAACACACACGATCGGTAACAGCAGTGACGGAGTGATTGTCAAACCTAGACCAGTGCAGGTATTATTTATAAACTATACAGTAGATATAATTGATAACACCTGATCAAACAGCATCGTTGAGTGTCGCTACCAGAAATGTTGTTTCAACCGTTAAATATTACATATTCTAGCTTCAATATAATATTTTAGATTTGCTTATAAAACGGATTTAATCTATTATTAACTAGTTATCTGTCCATTTAGTTCATCTGGATATACAGTTTTTTTTTTTTTTTTTTTTTTTTTTTTTAGGGAGAGGCGGAAAAATGCATTACGCACACAGGTGGCCAGCCTGTAGTGTGGGGCTCCCCTAAAAACGGGTTTACCCACTAAAAAACCTCCTCTACTCTTTAGGAATCTAACCTGGAATTGTTTGTCACATTACGTCAGGCTAGGCCTAAATTTGGCTTACGCCCGTGGGGCTCGCTCCTTATCCAGCCGCTCGATCAAGGGATCTGGGCCACTTCGCGGTCCAGATCGGTTTTCTTTTCCAGGAGGATGCCCCGGACGAACTGTGACAAACAATCCCAGTTGCCCTCATCCTCCAAAATCTTTTGGCAGACCGAGTCCACCGAAAATGCACCAAAGATTTGTGTGCCCTCCAGGCGGGGCCCTTCCCAACAGGGACAGCGGAAGAATGTGTGTTCCGCATCGTCGGGAACACCCGGGCAATAAATGCAGTCCGGTGAACCGGTCTTTCCCATCCGGTTCAGGTACGACCGAAAATAGCCGTGACCTGTCAAAAATTGGGTCAGGTAGTAGTCCACCTCCCCATGCCGCCGTTCCACCCATGGTTGGACCTGCTTGATAAGTCGCGCAGTCCATCGTCCTCGGGTGTCGTGCTCCCAGCTGTGTTGCCACTGCTGGAAGGTTCGGGAGCGCTCTTCTGTTCTTGCCGTGTCCTTGCCGATCTCGCCTTGTCTCTGATAAATCGCTTTCCTCTCCCCTGCCAAGAGCTTGACAGGGATGACTCCGGCGACCACCAGGACGGCAGGCTCGGACACTGTCCGGTAGGCGGAACACACCCGGAGCGCAGCTTGACGCTGAACCCGGGCGAGTCGCAACCTGTAGCACTCCTTATCTAGAGCGCCTGCCCACACCTCTGCCCCGTAAAGAAGCACGGCCTGGACCGCGGACATCAACAGACGTCTTCTGCTGGATCGGGGACCCCCGACATTGGCCATCAGCCTACTAAGGTAAGTCACTACCTTAGCGGCCTTGTCCGCCGTACGGAAGATCTGATCCCTCCAGCTTAACTTGGTGTCCACCATAACCCCGAGGTATTTGGCGGCACGAGTTGATGTGACCACCTCCCTTCCCACTCGAAACGGGACGACGGTGTCGATCCTCTTCTTCGTAAGAATCACGATCTCCGTCTTACTGAGAGCAAGTGAGAGATCGTGATCGGACTTCCAGTTGTTGACCACCCGCATAACTCGGTTCAACTTCAGTTGGGCCAGCTCAACGTTGCGTGCAGCAATGAGAGCTGCGACGTCATCGGCGTACCCAACCAAAGTGGTTTCCTCAGGCATCTCGGACCTCAGGAGGCTGTCATAGGCAACGTTCCAGAGATCCGGGCCGAGTATTGAACCTTGTGCGGCACCAGAAGTGACTTCCATCGTCCGCGTTCCGTCCCTCGTGTCATAAATCAGGCTTCGAGAGCGTAGATAATCCTCGATGAGCCGCAACAGATATGCAGGAATACGAAAGGTGTTGCGAAGCGCATCCAACATATCGACCCACCTCGCCGAGTTGAAGGCATTCTTGACATCAAGCGTAACAAGAAGCACTACTCGGCGGGAGAAATGGTTGTGGCTCTCGGCTCTCTCCACAGCTCTCTGAACTTCGGTGACAGCGTCGATCGTTGACCGTCCCTTTCTGAAGCCGTACTGACGGGGGCATAAGTCCCCGGCAGCTTCCACGGCAGAAGTCAGGCGGGAACGGATTAGCTTCTCGAACAGCTTCCCAGCCGTGTCCAACATGCAGAGAGGCCTGTGGGACGACGGCAGCTCGGGATCACCTTTGCCCTTGCTGATCAGTACAAGCCTGGGTGTTTCAGGGAGCCGGAAACACCCCTTCTACCAAACAGGCATTGTACATTCTCAACAACAAGTCAGCGTTGATTGAAAATACTTTCTTTCAGGGGTGCCCACAGGGGGGGGTTACGACGCAGACTGCGTCGTTGAAATTTTTAGGGGGGGTCGAAAAAGTGGTATTTTGTCCGAGATGGGGGGCGATTTTTTAAAGTATACTTTTATAACGAGTATTAAAACTAAAGTTTTTTAAATGCACAAATCATTTATGACCGTCGAAAACTGTATAGAATAGGATTTACCATCAATTTTCCCAAACTGTTGGTCAACGAACACAATGACTATCTATTCATTTCTCTAAGATTGGCGAAATCTACAAGCCTGGTTGCTATGGAATCGGGCGAGCTGTAAATGACGCGCGCTATGCTATGTCGTTCGTCGTTCGGGAAGCGGCGGAAGTAAGTCGTGTCAAAGTGTTGTCTCACTTGCCCATATCTGTTTTTATTTTATGAAACAACACAAAAAACACACACATTACGCTGTTTGTAATTTTGTCCGGAAAGTAACGTTTTTAATAGCCTTGGTCAATGAAATTTCACGATACAGAAATCTAACTGTTGTGCGTGTGCGATAACCTCAAAACGTTTAGTTTGTAAGTTAGGCCTATTCAAGGTTTCTAGGTTGTTGTTCAAGGACCAGATTCAAAACCAGACAATTATTGAATATTGTTCTAAAAGCTGACAATGTATTAAATAAGATCGTATTAAAATCATCTACAAATAGAAAATTATAAAGATTCATGTGTCCCTGATGATTGATGAAACACCAAAACAAACGGAACAATCTAATACCAAGTTTAGTCTAGACGCCGTGCCTTCCTATTCACGTTGTCAAAGGCAAACGGTGACCCCCGCATATTTCACTTTTAAAACATAAGAACGCCTGTATTAGGCTAAACCAGTAAAGTGGTAGGTTAATGTGTATAATGTTAATAATTACCAGTTTTAATCTTAATCTTCCATAATAATTGCATTGAACCGATATTTTAAAGAGATATAGGATGTTTATGCTAACCCTGAGGATAGTCGTGTATTTAAAGGAAATGCTGCAAATATACTCATCATGCTCCTTAATAATTGATACGTAAATCATGAAAATTGGTTTAGTAGTTAGGCCTACTAAGAAATATCGTTTCAATTGTATAACTTATTAAGATATAGGCCTATAAAGTTTTAAAATTTACTCCAAGGAATACATCCTAACCACTTTCACAGTTTTTTATTATTATTATTTTTTTTTTTACATATTGCTCAACAAATAACATTAAACAGCCAACCCTAGATTTAAATAAATTTCTTGATAAATGAATTACAGAAAGTCACACGAGAACATGTATTTAGAACAGGATATTTTTTCCGATGGGGGGGGTTACAAATTTTATAGCCGGGGGGGGGGTCCTGGTCCGGTGGGGGGGGGGGTGAGTCTTGGTCCCAAGGGGGGGTGGGCACCTCTGCTTTCTTTAAAGCCTCACTGAAAATCCCATCCGGGCCAGAAGCCTTGTTGCTCTTCAGGGAGAGAACGGAGGTTTCCAGCTCCTCGAAAGTGAAAAGTGGAACGTCCTCTACCCGTCCGAAGTCAAACGGCGGTCGCTGTGGATGTTCAGGAAACAAAGCAGCGACGATCCCTCCATGATGGAAGGTGGAGAGCGGGCGCCGAGTTTCTGTGTTACAAGTTTGTAACCCAGGCCCCACGGGTCGGAATCAACGTCGTCACGAAGTCTCCTCCAGCTATTCGCCTTGCTCCTGTTGATCGCCTGGCGGAGAGATTTTCTCGCAGCTTTATAGGCCTCCGACTTACGAACTCTGTCTGCGGGAATTCTCGCTCTAGTGGCGGCTCGTCTGGTTCTTAAACATGTTCTTCTGAGTTCCGCAATCTCTTCAGTCCACCAGTAAACGGGTTGTTTGTCGCGTCGGGGTTTCCTTCGCGGCATAGACTGGTCGCAGGCCGAGACGATAAGTTCCATCGTGGATGTTACTAGTGCCTCGGCTCCAGCCTCACCAGGATTCCCCTGCGCTCCCCGAGAGATGACTTCGGTGAACTTGACCACGTCCAGTTTGTTGGTGTTCCACCGGCGTGGCCCTTCCCGAGATGCGGAAACTCGACGATTTGCCTGATCATGCAGGTCAAACACGATGTATTGGTGGTCGCTACCCGTGTAGTCCTCCACAACCCTCCAGCCAGAGATCCTCGGAAGGAGCGACTCAGACGCAAAGGTGACGTCAGGGATCGTGCCTCTCTGCCCGGGGCGCCGAAAAGTAGGTGTGTCGCCCTGGTTGAGGACGACAAGACCGGCCCTGGCGATGAAATCCAGGATGTATTTCCCCCGGGAGCTGGTACAGGGCATTCCCCACTCGACGGCCCTGGCGTTGAAATCGCCACCAACGACGACATGCCCGGTGGTGCCGAGAACGCACTCCTCTAGGCTATCTATCTTGTCGCGAAAGTCCTGGACGGCCTCGTTGGGTGTGAGGTAGCAACTGAAGATAGTCAGCACGTCCCTACACCGAACCCAGACGAATCCTCGGCCACGCCCGTGACTCCGCACCAAGACATCCTGTGTATTACGCGCCCAAAATGCAGCAGTACCGAGGCTGTCGGAGATCCAAATGTTTGGGTCTCTGTCCCGATACTGTTCGCTGATAAGGAGCGCGTCAGCACCAAGTTCTCGGGCGAGCTGATCTAGAAGGTTATCAGCTCCCCAGGATCTATGAAGATTGGCCTGGAGGATGCGAATTACCGGCCGCTGCCTTTTGCCTGTTCAAGTGCGGCTCTGAAGGCACCGCACTGACCAGACCCGGGTATGGTACCACTACCATACCACTACATGGTATGGTAGTGGTAATTTATTAAATGGTATTATAGATCATTTTTTTACTATTCAAACAAAAAAAAGATAATGGTCTTAACATTTAAAATTTCAATTTGTTCCTTTGTTTAAATTGTTCCATAGTGAGATTACTTTACTGCGCTTTACCAATATTGTAGAGTGAATATTAAATAACCGAGCTTTTACACTATTAACTATTTTATTATGTCAGCCGATAATATAAGTACGGAATGAAGTCTCTTGGACATTTGATAATTGGGATGGACGATCAAGATTCGATTTTTAGTTCAAGACGAGACGGGATTTCCCTTATCGTGCATAACGGGAAATGAGCATTCGGAATTTTAATCTAATTTTGTACCATAGTTAAATCCTGATTTATTACAGATAATTTGTAAAAAATGAAAATTATAACAGGCAATTCTGTTTAACAATTTTGACTTAGGAATATCATTAAAATAAATCAGAAAACAAATATTAAGAATCTTATTACAAATAACTCAACATAGGCTAAGAATTCGTGATATGAGTTTAGGATACAACATCAAAAAATGCAATATTTACCAGACTGGAGCACTAGTCTTATGAGTTAGCATTAAATAACAATTTCTGTCTTGACTTTTTGGTGTGTCTTTTTTTGCTATATTCAGTCAAATATGTCACAATTAACAACACTTCTAAAAAATAGGATGACAAAACAAAAATTATAGTAAATGAAGGTTATAATAATAACTATAAGCATAGATAAATATTAAAATTAAGCAAAATGATCAATGAAAACTAAAGAAAAAAACTTTGATTGCCTGAAAATTTGGGATGGAAGTGTAAAAATAAGAGAAATAAATCCCTTCATTGTGCTTAAAAATCATGTATTTCAGTACTAAATAATTGATAGTAAAATATTGGCCTATAGCAATTCGTAGATTATTTATACTGGTTTTTTCACAAAATATTTCCTGTATTGAAAAATCTCGAGAAAAAATCCTCCCTTTGAAAAACAAGATTTAAAATTTCTTTAAAATTTAAGGAAATTTTGAGATTTATCCATCTCTAATGATAATGAAATCAATTCGGTATTAAGATGATTTGAATACAATGAGAAGTTATGAAATTTAGATTAGCCCTTCTCTTGCGCAATAAATTGGTAGAGTCATCATTATGTTTATATTACCGTACCTTGTTGTCCTCATTATATGTTTACCTATGACAGAACTATATACTGGCTGGGTAGCTGAGTGGTTAAAGAGCTCGCCTTTGAATCTGAAGGTTGCCGGTTCGATCCTGAGAAAAGTTAGTGCTTTTTGATGGTTCGTAACTGGGCCCAGCTGCCTTTGGTCATTGGGCTATTAATTAATGACCCTGACAAATGAAACAGCTGATATTTGTCAGTAACAAAGCTACACCTCATCTGATCCATTACAATCATCACACTCACCCCAGTCATACTCACCTTAAAATACGCACCACAGAGTGCGTCGGTGTTTCAAATAAAGTATCTAAAGTATGACAAAAAATGTAAATACACCTCGATTTTCTGATCTCCCTAAATTACTTACATTAACAGCATTTACATAAATCAGTTGATAAATATGTTAATGTGGTTTACAATTTTTAGCAGACAAAATAATTTCACATGCACTGAAATTACTACAATTAAGTATACTCAATGTTACTACAAAATTACTCAAATATCCCACTGCAATAATATTATAGGTGTTTTAATTACTAAAACTACAAAAATTTTTGATAGCAATTCAATAGCTCCTTCAAAGCTGTCAATGCAATAAACAAAACAGATCAGGTGAATAAATCATCTCAAGGTTTGAGGGCGGTAAACCTTACAGCTATGTAATAATATCCTATACTATAATACGAGCAATGTTTGAAGGGATGTGTGTTCCACGATCTCGAAATCTAGCTGGTATATTTTGCTTAAACTTTGCATTTAAGAGAGTTTTGGCCCAAAAACAAGTTTACCGCCTCAATCCCAGGAAAAATCGAATTTAGTCAAAATTTAAGTTTAAAAATCGTAATTTTTAACATTGGTCTTATGGGGTTGCTATTTTGGTAACGAAATAACAACTAAAAGCAAACATGAATTATAAGCAGTTTTTTAACAGCTGTTATCTGTGAAGAGTCTGGTGTAGATTTAAAAGCTTGATTTCCACGACACTAAAACAAAAGTGAATTAAAACCAACAAGCAAGGCTCGGTTAACCTGGTACTACTAAGTTGAAACAAACTAATTTTCTTGAATAATGTAGTTTAATTTTCCATACAACATATACAATACAAAGTTGTATGAACTTCATATAATTTCGTTCTATCAGACTGTTAATATTTATTTTCAACAATATTGAAAAATGCTGTTTTTAAAATCATCTGTGCAAAGCAACAAATCTTAAAATTTAAAAATAGGTAAACATTTTAAATTTTTAAAAATAATTTTAAATTTATTTAATATTTAAAAAATACGTTTTTGAATTGTTTTAATTTTTTTTTATCAACAACAAATTAGAAAACAATATGATTGACACTTATGGAGATAAATTGAATCCGTGTAACTTGTGCACTAATGAAGAAGATGAAGAGGCGCCTAAAAATAAAGAATATTTAGAGTTTTCACTAACTGGTAATGACACTACTTTGATTGTTCGTGAAGTGTCTCTAGACGATGTGACTAAGCAGACAGATGAGGAATTGTCTGTAGATGAGATTTCCGAGCCTCTGGACAAAGCACCTTCCACGAAAGTCCATCCAACTCCGCTGTCCAAAAACTCCTCAAAGACTTTCAAACTGTCCAAGTCCAGTTTGAACTCTAAATCCCAGAACAACCGCCGTCTCGATGCGCTATACACGAAAAAGTGGTCGGGCAAAACGTATTTTGAAGAGGAGATCCGTAGACTCCAAGAGCAACAATACAACAACGAGTTGAGGGAGGCAATGAAAATGAGAAAGCTGTGGCATAAATTTCAAAAGAGCTTTTGCAGGATAGAAGGCGAGATTTGGTGAAGAGCAGTGGGCCGGAGTGGTGGCAGGAGCCTTCCACGAAACAGATCGTCCTGGCGACCACTCTGAAGGACGTGATCAGGGCTGACTACGAGGAGGGGGTGACAGGCCGGATCCGCCAGTGGCTGCTGGACCTGGGGGTGGTGACGAGGTTGACGCCGAGGGAGGTGAAGCGGTGCATGAGACGGTCCCTGCTGGAGCCGGTGGACTTCCTTCTGGATGCTCACGCTCTGGTGGTGAAGGCGCAATCGAAGAAGAATGGTCAAGTCAAGAAGAAAGGTCATCTAGGAAGGCCTTTCTCCGTAGACGAGAGGCTACTTCTGACTGCTGTCTGTGTGTTGCAGCTACCGACGCTGTTGTGGATGCTGCACTACATCCTTCCACCACCTAAATCCTACCCGACGAACAAGTATATCCAGGAGCTTCTATATGGAAACTTAGATGATGAAACCATAAGGTACTCGACTCCGTATATGGAGCCTCTGCCTTTCCGAAACAGGGTAGATTTCGAAGATTGGGCCTTCGGGAAGATCTGCTCTGCTCTGCTGCCAGTGCTGTTGAAGGATGATAGATTTGGTCACAGCTTAAGAAAATCTGTGTTGTCGGAAAATATTTCCTCGGATGTAAAGAAGTCTCTCAGCATCCCGAGCCTGCCTCTGACTCTGAACCGTTTATCCGTACATTCCGCTGCTCCGTCTGTCGCAATTTTGCTGAGTTACTGCCTCGCAAAGCGGCTTGTGCGTACGGAATCCACGAAGGCGTTAGTTGACGATGAGTCTGTCCATCATAGAACTTTCGGCCGGCGATTGACCTTATTGGGCAAATCCCACAAGCACATAAAACTTGCAGATACGTTTAAAATCGAACAAAATGAAAACACCGGGGGTTCATTTGATAAGTCTTTGGACACGGAACCCACCCCTTCAGTTAAAGATGTACCACCGACTCCTGTAAAAATCGAGGACTTTGTGGAGTCACCACCGCCGACTCAAGAATATATGCCTGATGATGAATATTATTGGGCGAATCAGCCTTGGCAGGGCGAGTACGCTCAGCAAATGCAAGGCTACCCTTATCAGTACCCCACATCGCAGTATTATGATAATAACATTGGCCTATACGATCAACAAGTGGACTACACTTACAATGATAATCCTCTAATATCACAATCGAACGAACGTGTGAAAACACTATCTAGAACAAAAACACTAGAAACTGTTCAATCTAAAACTTCATCTAAAGTGACTGTGGAACAGACACGATCAGATATCCAAGTCTCTTTGAAAAGTCCACAAAAAGAACATGAAGACCATGGATCCCTCCGTCAACTTGAAAACATTTGGGAAGAGATAGAGGCTTGTCCGGAAAAGGAACAGCTGCCGAGGGCAATCAAGATTTTAACTGAAATGGGGGACCCGTTGGCACAGCTGCCCAAAATTGAAAAGCTCCCGACTATCCAACGATGGCTAGAGCTACGACGTGGAAAGAACCGAATACTTTCTAAACAAACAAAAGAAGAACTGCTGAATCGAAGTAGAGGAATGTGGAAGTCTGTTCACTTTGGATCTTTGAATAAGGGCCCGAAAGTTGAAATGTCCAAAAGAAAAGAACGTAAACTCACTTGGGAAAAGAAGAAATGGCTGGATTCTGAAGTGAAGAAGGAAAAGGTCAACTATTTCTCGAGGCTCAGACAAGAAAAGGTTGATAATGCTAGAGCATTTTTCCCAACAATGCTTAATCATTATGATTATGGATCCAAGTTGAACAGGAACTTCCGTGATGTTTTCTTTACATATTTACCAGCTAGGGAAGCCGACACCTTTGCTTACAGACCGTGGCAGCCCCAAGAAACAAGGAACTCAAAATCATAAATCAAATCATCCTCATTTTATGCTGTAATGAAACGTTAATATGTTTCAATTATAATACATTGTAAAATAGGAATGTAGAAGTAAAATAACAATGAAAATTTAGTAGGCCTACTGAAATTACTACCTTAAAAATGTGTTTCATCAGGCATCTTTTCACACTTTTGAATAATATCTATAACACTTCACAAATATACTTGAATTTTTTTAGAGGGGCTATATTTATTACTACTTTACTTACTAAGTACTATTTATTTTTAACTTTAAGTACGGTACTTACACGTGGCCTAGGTTGTTTACCGAGGCAAAGCAAGGGTGGGGATCGCTTTGCAAATATTTGTTCAACCAATCCAGAGAAAATTCTCCAAGTTTTATATAAGGCATAAGGAAAATACACCATCTTATTTTCTGAAGAGGTAACAAACTTAAACTAATGTGAAGTTTCAAGGGAACATTAACTTATCTAAAGCAAGCTGGGACTTGGCCAACTTGGTCCTTAGGGGTTAAAAAAAATACAAAATAAAATTTATAATACATTTTGCAAAAAAATAATAATATAACCAGTGAGGAAGTAAAAATCCTTACACAATTTGTTGTAAACTACTTCATTTTAAAATACTCTTCAACGCGAGTAACTAACAGATAATATTTATTCTATGGTTTAAATTCACACGAGATAAAATCCAGGTAGCAGTAAACTTAGTGCTATTGGTAATGTCATGTAGGTACTAAAGAGGTCGTGTCAGTAGCTCGACTTTCAACTTGATGCATTATTTATCAAGCTTCCCCTCCAACTTCCTCGCATGTCGAGCTGACAGAAACACGCTGAACCTGTTGAGTAATTAATTGTTGACATTTTCCTTGATCTTAAGCCCTTTTTAAAACTAACCAACTGTCTCATCGCTAAGAACTCAATCTTTATTCTTTGCGCCAAACCCCAAAATTACTAGATTAGCAAACATTGGAACCCCTAAACTTTTCTTATTAGAAAAGTGAGTTAAATTCAATACTCTAATACGAGAAAGGTATGCAAGACCGGATTCAGGAGTATGCCGCCTGTGGCTAGATCGATTATCTGTCCCCCCCACACCCCCCCCCCCCCTTAGGGACAGACTAGACTCATACATAGTTTTTATTATCACTTAAAAGAGCATATTCACCTTAAATACCCACAATATTACGTTGATGTCTCAATATTAAAGTTTCAAAAACGTTTATGAATTGTGTATATTCTTTCATTGAATATACTTTCAGCCAGGAATCTCAACCCAAAGAATCAAAGTGACTTCACAGGAGCAGCTAGAACAGTGGACAGGCTAGGCAGTATAAATGAGACAAAAATGCCCGCCCAATAATAATGTTGGTTTTTAACAAGCTGCAAGTTTAGAGGATTTTGAATTTAAAATAGAAATTTGAATTGAAGAAATGGTTTTTAATTTGAACAGTTAATGAATTTACATAGCCTTCCTTTCTGTGTAAATTGACGTAAAACTTGAGAAAATAAACCCTAAACTCGAATGGACCCTAATCAAAGCAATACGATTCACCACTAGGCAACGCTAGAGCTAAAGAAAAGGCAACACCGTGGCGCCGGCTCGGAATAACGAATTACATGTCTTAAAATAACTTAAATAAAAATAAATAAATTCCAGAAATTTGAGGTGACATTGAGACATCTAACGTCATCATGTACAGTTGTGACAATCTAAGTCTGAAAAGTCTTGGTCAGAAGAAGCTAGTGGTCCCTATCGTGTGTAAACTGGCTCCATCCTTTTCAGCCTATTTATAAAGGATCTACCGTTGAAAATGGTCCAAATAATTCTCTTAGGGCATATGATTTTTCAGATATGATTTTCCTAGATTCATATTAAAAATTGGCCATAAGAATAACATTACAAATTTTGAAGACCTGTGTTGCGGAGCCCTGATGGATGTTTGCAAAACCGTTTCTTAGTGAGCACCTATAAGCAAAGCAGATGACCGTCCATGCCAAATTTCAACTTCGTAGATCTTATAGTTTTCTATATTCGTTGTTTCCTAGATTTGTACAAAATATTGGCCATAAGGATAACATTAGATAGAAATTTTGAAGTCCTGTGTGGCAGAGCCCTGATGGAATTTTGCAAAACCGTTTCTTAGTGAGCACCTATGAACAAAGAAGAACATCCGTGCTAAATTTTAACATTCTAGGCCCCATAGTTTTTCAGATTCGTTGTTGCTTTGATTTGTATTAAAAATTGGCCATAAGATTAACATTAGATGGAAATTTTGAAGTCCTGTGGGGCGGAGACCTGAAGGAATTTCGCAAAACTGTTTCTTAGTGAGCTTTTTTAACAAAGTGGAACGTCCATGTCAAATTTCAACCCTCTATACCCCATGGTTATGGAGATTCCCTGATACGTGAGTGAGTGGTATTTGACAAATATACAGGGTGTCCAGCTTCAAACTTTACAAACTTTTCCAGGTTATTGCCCACGTCAAAATAAGCAAAAAGATTCCTATAAACATATGTCCTAAAATACCCGCTAGCCGCCATTTTGTTTTTTACACTAAATAATTTTTATTTCTGTAACGGATCATTGTATTAAGTTAATATTTGGCATGTACCTTCACTATAACAATACCCATTTTCAGTAAAAAAATTATCTTTTTTCAATGCGTATTTTCAATATGGCGGCCATTTTAAAATTTTAAACTCAAATATCTCAAAAACGGTAAATTTTATAAAAAATGTTACAGGAGACAAAAAAGTTGACAAATTAAATTATCTAAACATTGATACCAAGTTTGTAAGGATCCAACAACAAATAACGGAGTTATTGTGGTTTTCCTTCAGAAAAGCACTGATTTTGCACTATGATTAATGCCAATTTAGGTTATTTTAAGAGAAAAATCTCGATAACTCCGTTATTTGTTGTCGCATCCTTAAAAAATTGGTATCAATGTTTAGATAATTTAATTTGCCAATTTTTTTGTCTCTTGTAACATTTTTATAAAATTTACCGTTTTTAAGATATTTGAGTTTAAAATTTTAAAATGGCCGCCATTTTGAAAACACACTTTGGAAAAAATAATTTTTTGACTGAAAAAGAATATTGTTATAGTGAAGGTTCATGCCAAATATTAACTTAATACAATGATTCGTTACGGAAATAAAAATTATTTAGTGTAAAAACAAAATGGCGGCTATAGCGGGTCAGTGAAGCATTTTGGGACATATGTTTATGGGAACTTTTTTGCTTATTTTGACGTGGGCAATAACCTGGAATAGTTTGTAAAGGTGGAAGCTGGACACCCTGTGTAGTAGAAGATAGGCCCTGAAGGCATAATTAATTGTAAGTATGTATGATTGCTCACAGATCTCAAAAACTGCACAAACGATTTTCTTCAAACTTTTCAAACCAAAGAAATAATGAAAACAGCTGCTTACCACTTGTTCTAGTATAAACATGTGTAGTTTTGCATGGCAGCGAGTTACTAAACTATTAAATGGTACTGGTACTACTGTATGATAAAAATAATTTATTATTTTTTAAATCGTACTTCGCAGTGCTGATTATGAATGTTTATTCATGTAATGGTATGGTATATAAAACACCTAATCAATTCGTAGAATTGCATGTTGGAATTTTAAAACAAAATTATTAGTAAGAATTATAAAAATAAGTGTTAACTAAATTATTAAAATTCACGTGTTACAGATTCAAAATTTGTTTCAATAAATATACACAAGAGTGCAACACCCCGATTGAAACAGTCAGACATACATTGAAACAGTCTGAAAGGCGAGTGAGCGGAGCGAATGAGCTCGTCTTAAACAATTTTTTGCACTGAGCATTTTAGTGGACTGACTGTAACTGATATCACTAGGCCTATAGAGAATATCCCTGTTTGAGTTTACCGAGCAAATGATCGGCTCCCAGGTACTTTATATAATTAAACTAAGAGGGATCGCAATCTAACCATAAATAGGCTATGTTCATGCTCAACACTGTGATCTGTGAATGCTGTATCAATTCGGAAAAATAAATTCCAAATACAAACAAAAAGACAATAGGATGTAATGAGTGTATAATATGCAGGGATATAAACTAGAGTGGTTTACAACCAGCCAGCCTGGGCTCCAAGATAAATTCCTCCGCGTGACATTCGGATTCACACAAGACGGATTATCCGGTAAATCACGACCGGAGTCAACGTTCGAGATCCGGTCACGCGTCCGGCAACAATCGGCGTCCCTTCGGCACCGCTCGGGCACACTCGGCAATGTCCGGCCGTCGTCGGGCACTCTCGGCTGTGTTCGGCGCGTCAGCACGGCGCAGTCGTAGTAGGTGCCGAGATGATGCTGCAACTGTTGATCTCAGGTCAGTCCAGCTTCCGGCATCCGGTTTCCTAAGATGTATTCGTTCAGAGTTTGGTTGTAACGGGAGTGGTGCGATGGGTTATGAAAAGAATAGTTCTAATAATTTTAAATTAATGTCATTGAATAAAATGGATTTTTCACTCTGTGCACAACAGTAATTGAAATATAGATTGCAAAAAAATAAACACAAAACAGCTTTTGACGAGGAATTACAAAATATAAATTAAGGTTTTTGGTATTTATTAATGAAATGAAACACTGCCGTTTATCACAATGTAGGTCACACTTTTAAATAAAAAACGTATTGTAGTTTTGCATTTGCAAAAATATTATAACCGTTTAAAATTTCAAAATGATGCAATGAATTTTTTATTCATTTTTATTATTTGAACCCTGGATCGATTTTAGACTGCTAAAATAAAAATGTTAAATACTTGAAGAACCGTCGTTAATCCACTTATTTTATGATAACAATAGTTTCGGGACTACAGTCCATTTACAAATCGCTGTCATCAAGTTGTCTAACCCAGTGTCGTTGTCTTAAGGTTAAAAGCATATTGCACAAACAAAAATGTATACTTTTTGTGTGACGTCCGTTTTGTATAGGCCTGCTTACGTGTTTAAAATGTGAGTCTAACGTCAAGACACTGTGATTAACAACAATTTGAGGACTAGAATATGTATAATCCCAAAACTATATACTTAGCCGTCATAAAACCATAAGACTAAGGGTTGTAGATTGTTCAAGTATTTAATTTACTGAGTGGAAAAAAGATTATGTTTAAACAAATTTTTATTACAGAAAAACTAGTAGTTTGACCTTATTTGGAAAAAATAGTTTTGATTGTTTTACTATAATTAAATACCCAAAATCTATATCTATAAATACCCCCGTCGCAGCAGACCTGCGTACTCAGCAAATTTCCAATGGAATTTCAGATTATTTACTTTCCCCATAAAAACACCATTTGCGATTTGAAGTAGACTCAGGGGCTGGTTTTACACTCATTCCTGAAAATGACTTCAAAGATTTGAATCTCAATGTCACCCTTAGCCCAACTAATGTTTACTTTCGAGCGTATACAAACGAAGTATTTCGACCCTTGGGGAAGGTTACGATTGAGGTTACCTTTAAGAATGTTAAGTCAACTGAGGACATGTACATTGTTCCAAATGGTCGTCCTGCAGTCCTTGGACGAGTTTGGATCCGACATCTTAAAATCAGCCTCCAGGAAATCAACCAAAACCCAGTACCGGTGCAAGACAGTTGTTTCAATGCTTCAAAAACAATATTTCCTATTGAGGACATATTTTCTGATTTTTCTACTGTATTCGAACAGAAAATTGGCTGCATACCAAATTATACAGTGTCCTTCCATCTTCGTGAAAATGCTAGTCCGGTTTACACCAAAGAGCGTAATGTCCCTTTTGCCCTACGAACTCAAGTCGAAGAGGAGCTTAACAGTCTTGAAGCAGCTGGCATAATATCTAAAGTCGATGCTAGCGATTGGGGATCACCCTTGGTAGTAATTCCGAAAGGGAACGGTACTGTACGGTTATGCGTAGACTATAAAACAGGCGTAAATGATCGTCTAGTTTCAGCAAACTTTCCAATCAAACACATTCCAGATGTTTTACACAGTTTACGGGATTCAAGGTTTTTCTGCAAACTTGACATTTACAAGGCGTATTTGCACATCCCAGTCGACCCGGAAAGCAGTAAAATTCAAACTATCACTACACACCGGGGTACATATTCAATGCACAGACTTAGCTTCGGGATTAAAACGGCACCCGCAGAGTTCAATCGCATCTTATCCCAAATTCTATCAGGTTTGCCCAAGACTGAGGTTTATTTCGACGACATAATTGTGCACGGTACCACCAAAGATGAGTGCTATGCCAACCTCAGATCATGTCTTTCGCGCCTTGAGGAACACGACCTACACTTAAACAAAGACAAATGTAAGTTTTTCTGTGAAAAGATCGAATATCTTGGTCATGTAATTCAACACAATCAGATTTCAAAGTGCCCTCAAAAGATTCGAGCTGTTTGCGAAATGCCGAGACCTAGGAACGTTGACGATGTCCGGAAATTCCTTGGAATGGTCACATACTACTCGCGGTTCATACCAGATTTATCTACAAAAACAGCACCACTTCGACAGCTTATACAGAAAAATCGAAAGTTTCATTGGTCTAAAGATTGCCAAGCCGCTTTTGACTGTCTCAAGGGAGAAATGACTTCCGACCGTGTTCTTGTGCCATACGACCCTCACCGTCCAATTGTCTTAACTTGTGATGCCAGTCCAACGGGAATTGCCGCAGTGATGAGTCACATCATCGAAGGCGAAGAAAAGCCGATAGCGTACGCATCCAGATCGTTAACTGCTTCAGAGCGTAATTACAGTCAGCTCGATCGCGAAGCACTTGCCATCGTGTTTGGGGTAAGCCACTTCTACAATTATTTATATGGTATACACTTCACACTGACCACTGACAATGCCCCACTTACTAGAATCTTCCATGAAAGTAAATCCTTACCTCCTATGACTTCCAGTAGACTACTGCGTTACGCATCGTACTTGTCAGGATTCAATTATTCTATACGATTTAAAAAGGGAGAGGCCAATGCCAACGTAGATTGTTTGTCACGAGCTCCAGTAACTCAAGAATCCGGAACTATAGATGTTTTCCTAAATAATGAAACTGCCACTTTCCATTCAGAGACAATATTCGAAATAT
Organism: Neoaliturus tenellus; assembly: GCA_030545055.2. Classification (NCBI taxonomy): domain Eukaryota; kingdom Metazoa; phylum Arthropoda; class Insecta; order Hemiptera; family Cicadellidae; genus Neoaliturus; species Neoaliturus tenellus. The sequence goes on along the minus strand of CM061536.1, from coordinate 13,822,092 downwards.
CATCTGAAAATCTAAATGCAGATATCTTGGCACAGGAAACCGAAGCAGACCACAATCTTAAAGAAATTAAACAAAAACTACTTACCTCATCTACAGATCTACCCTATACTCTCGATAATGGAGTAATTTTCAAAGAAAACCGTGTTGTTATTCCAAAGAGCCTTCAACCCCATGTCTTACAGCAACTTCACGCTACTCACATCGGAATCACAAAAATGAAGCAACTGGCCCGAAGATATGTATATTGGCAAGGTATCGACAAGGATATAGAAAAGTTAGTCCAATCCTGTGAAAATTGTGCCCACATCAAGTTCAACCCTAAGAAAGCACCTTTACACCCATGGGCAGAACCCGAAGGCAACTGGGAGCGCATACATATAGACTATGCTGGACCCTTTCAAAATTGCTACTTCCTTGTTTGTGTTTGTGCGAAATCAAAATGGGTCGAAGTTAAGGTCTTAAGGAACGCGCCTTCATCTTCTGACACAATAATTCTTCTCGACAACATCTTCTCATCTCATGGTTATCCTCAAGTAATGGTTTCGGACAACGCTTCTATATTTACCAGTACAGAATTTAAATCATATTGTTCTTCAAATGGCATATTTCAAAAACTAATTGCACCTGGACATGCTGCTACAAATGGACTCGCCGAAAGAACAGTTCAAACCTTGAAACAACGACTGAAGGCCCTCGGAAGCGATTCTCGACCAGTTCACACCAAAGTTCAGGAAATCCTCCTACACTACCGTGCAACTCCTCTTTCCAATGGAGAGTCACCAGCAGAACGATACCTAAATCGTCAAATACGCATAAAGCTAGATGCCCTGCGGCCCTATCATAGTACGAAGAATCCTCCCTCGAAATTTCGAGTACGATCATTTAACGTCGGGGAGAGAGTCCTCATAAGAGAATATTCAGCTAACAACAAATATATTTGGACTCTTGGAGAAATTGTTGAAAAACTAGGAGTACTGCACTACATTGTGAAGTTAGATTCTGGCAAAACATTGAAGCGACATCTAGATCAACTTCGTAGAACAGAAGTGAAGAAAGTACACTTCAAGACCACTGACGAGAAAGTGCCAGAAAATAATAAATCCAAACCAATTCAAATCCCAAGCATTGTTCGACGTCAAGAACCCATTATACCTCGACAAGAACATTCAGTTCCAGAATTGGTGAATGACAGACCACCTCCACAAAATTGTCAAGTACCAATCCAACCACCACTTCGTCGTTCTACAAGAGTACGTAAGCTTCCAGAACATCTGAACGATTACGTCTTGTCATGAAGTTCCAAAATAAGTGGGGGAGACTGTTGTATCTTTTATAATCAGCTGATCAGCTGTTTCAGTTGTTATTAATTATTCTAGTTTATTCTCTTTACAGTTTTTGTTTACATGTTTCAAAAATGTGCATTTCAATAAATTTTATAGAGTTATTTCGAATGCGTGCTTATTTAAAACTCTTATTACAGAAAGTCACTACAATCGAATATGTAGGTTTGCCGCCATATGGGTTTTGAAAGCAAGTATAAATTAAACCCTATCTAGATAATGTACATACCAAATTTGATTAAATTGTGTCAATAAATAAGCAAGGTAGAGGGTTTTCTTGATTTCCCATAAGAATGACATTGAAAACATATTTTTTGTTTTCTCCATAACCAGTTATGCTAAGATAAAAATTTAAAATACCAAATTGTTTGTTTTTTTAAGCTCTTTTAAATGGTTTTAGTTAAAATTGATAAATTTTAAAAAATGAGGTCCCAAAATGCCAAAAACTGATTTTTGACCCCTTTGAAACCCCATAAAACTTTGTTCCCATAACCCGATCACGCTGGTTCGCGAACTCATGAAAATAGACCTGGTCATACACCTTCATACCAAATTTCATCAAAATCAGAGGTCGCTGTCAAAAGTTATTAGTAGCACGGTCATATAGATATATGACCTCGTATAATATATATATATATATATATATATATATATATATATATATATATATATATATATATATATATATACATATATATGAAAATGAACGAACGGTGTTTATGGCTTCTAAGGACCTCAAAACGAAAAAGAATGAAAAGAATGATGGACCCGGGCTTAGGTCTTACCATGGCTACTACCGTAATAGCGTATTCCCTATAGGGAAATTCGCTAAAAAGGAAGTATATGTATATGATTTATGTTGCCTATGGACTCCAAAACCGCTTGACAGATTGTAATGAAACTTTCAGGCATTATTAAAACATTATTCAAGGATTTTGAGTGTGAAGTTTGGTGCAAATCTGTTCAAAAGGCTATGACCCAGAGGGCATACAATAGTTAGTAAAAGATCTGAAAATCTCTATTTTATCTATTTTTACTGGTTGTTAAGAAACAAATTCAATGAAAAAGTTTCATTTTAAATATTCCAGCCATTTCTTATATTAACGTGAGCATGACAGCGAGTGAGCGTAGCAAACGAGCTTATTTACCTATAAATAAATTCAATCATGGGTGAAGCCGTGACGGGAAACAGCTAGTTTCTTAACAACATATACTTAACAATTAACAAATATTTTGATGAAACCCAGCCGTCTGTTATTTAGACAAAGTGTCTTTTTTCATACAATGAGGTAAAAATAATTATTTTCTTAAAATGTGTAATGTGATAATCAAATTGAAAAGAAAGAGGCCATCCATTATTGAAATTTCCCGCGCTAGAATAACATTGTGATTGGGCTGAGCATTTTAAATATCTAGGAATGTGCAGCTGTAAAATAAGTGTCGTTTTCGTTGATTACTAATATTTACAAAATTGGATTGGCCGGGTGTAAGTTAATATTGATTTAGAAATAATATAACTTTTTTGCATAGTGTAATAAAATTGAAATTTTGAATAGTTGGATAGTAAGATTTTGATTAACAATTACACTAATTCATTTAAAACATTTAGACAACAAATCACAACCACGATATCATAATGCCACTGGAAACGATTGTACTACTAACCTACAGTTGCAAAAGTGCAATTATTCCACCCATCTCGTCAACTATATTGCACTATCACTTGTAATGCTATCAATCATTTCAGTAGTTTTCAATCATTTTATTTTCAAACTAAACACTAATAATTAATAATTGCATAAGTTTAGTTTCCAACATAAATAATGACTTCGTAGCTCAACAACGTGTGTCATACAGTGGTACCAACATACAGTTCCTATATTATCCTATATGTCAGTCAACGCTATCTAATAAAGCAATGTCCCGAAAAAGAGCATTTTTACAAAGTGCTCTTATTCCACCCACCTCCTTAGCTTTGTTTGCTATAAATGATCCTTGTACGGCGTGCGCTTTTGAAGCGTTCATTAAACGATAGGATAGGCAATTATAATTTACCTAATTTCCCTTTATCAGATAATTTCACCGTGTATTAAATTTAATTGCCTCTTTATTCAATTTTTAAAAACGAATATTCGACGGAACAAATGCTATCCAGACCCACCAAGCACTTTGACTCGGCAGACCGACAGTTTGACCCTAAACATCCGGGAACAAGAAGCAAGAGATCTATAAATTATGACGTGCAAAGCCTCGCATATGTTTATGAATAGGAAGCCCATTATGTTGTGGGCGCAGGCTGCACACAATACTGTAAACAATGCACGTGAGACAACGACTACTTGATTTGTCAATACTACCACATTCGAGAAGCGCGGAGGACCAAACCCCCGGATGTTTGAAGACACTGTTCTTTCGCTAAGACTTAGTCTGCCATATTTTTATGTAAATGCACGACGCTAACATTTCTGGTGATACATTGTTGGCCCTACTGACTGAAGAATTGATGCGTATCTAATCTATATCTAAATATTTAGTACGCGACAGGTTTTTGGTAGCCTACAATGAACTCCTTACACAGTTTTCAACAGATTTTGATGATTTTTGTGTCATCGGATAGAGATCGGAGTGAATTTGTTTCTAAAGTAAATTGGTTGATATGTCCATTCAATTTAAGGAGCCCTACAGCCCCTTAACGTTTTTATATTCCCCCTTTTAATTAACATGGGTCAGGAATTTTAAAGTTTGACAATGAGTAACACAGTACATTAGCGAAAGAAAAGCATACATTGATTCAACGAGGTTAATCGATGGATTAAATACTAATGTAATGTTGATTGACGAACTAAATTTAAAGAGCTTAAACCGGAAACATTTGTGAGCCTACACCATCAGTCGTATTTAATATGCTAAGGCTTTATTTGTTAAGAGAACTCCTTTTACAATTCTCAACTGATTAAAATTTTTTTTGTCTTTGGATGGGGCTTGGTTTGCAGTTGTTTCCGCCAAAAAATTGTAAAAATCTGACTTTAAATAAAAATGCCCTCCATAACTGAAATTTGAAATTGTCCTTTTGGAATAAATAACATTTGGATTGAGTTGAGCATTTAAAAAAAAATGATGCACAAATGTAAATAAGTGTAGTTTTGTGTAATGATAATCAAAATATTGGATTGGTCGGTATTAACTGAGTTGGGACTAAAGTAAGATTTATAACAAAGTGTCTCAATTAAACTTACTCAAAGTGTACTAGTTCATATAATTTTACAGTTAAGTTGTAATTGAATTGAAATCAACATTGTGACGCTGTGGCGCTTTCTAAGATACAATCGGCATTTTGCTTCTTATTCCGCCATATGCCATTCATACAAAATAAGTTTAAAAAAGTAACTCATGTTAGCATTTTTTTATATCGACATATGAAATTTAATACCTATTTAATACATGTTTTTTCGTAGAGAATAACAATTTTACATACAATTATTAACGCCAAAGACAAAGAATACTTTAAATAGCCTACATTTCTTTATCTAGTCCTATACAATAGTAACCTAACCGGATGGTTTGATCTTCTCTTGTTGTATGTCATGTTTATGTTTCTATTAATTTTACTGTTATTCGATTTGTGGTTCCTAGCACAATAAATAAATTGAACAGTACATTCTAAACTTTAGATAGTAAAAAATTAGTCTTCAGTCCCTTGAGGATTAAATTACCAAAGTTTCATGGTAGGCTACATAAAATAAATTAAATATTTATTCTAAGGAAATAGAAATTTTACTATGACAATTTAGGCTAAATATGTGAGGCCTAGGTTGTTTATTAAATTTGATAGTCTCATTGTACACGTTAAAATTGCGACGCCAATGTCAAGTCTTCGACGAATCCTCTCGTTAAAGTCCCCGTGAAGCCTACAACGATAATTTCCAGATACGAATATTTTGCAGCTATGGGCACTGGGCAGTGCGGACAGCGGAGACAGGATGACGCGAACTGGAGAAGGAATGGAAGAAACTCTAGGACTGGAAGTGGAATCTGGAATGTTTGGTTGTTGGGTCATTCACCGGGGAAACACGCTCCTTGTACACATAGCCAGGCACGTGCATTCATCACTCAGCCTAGACCCACGTACCTTATATTTGTGCAAGTACATTGTAATGTATCAACGAGGTTAACTATAGAGTGCTACATAGATAGGGGAAATTGTCTCCTGTTGTTTGGCGCCATTTTACCCACGATTCCCACCGTTTCCTTGGTAAAGAGTCCATTGTTTACACTTTACCATCTGTTATTTTATTAGTCATATTACCCACACATATCCGACGTTTCTATGGTACGGTAACCAATATCAATAGCCTGATCACAGACCATATCAAAGTGGTTTTAAAAACAAACAACAAAACAACAGACAATCGTTTTAAAAGTATAGGCCTAACTAGTGTACGTGTTGCTCGAAATCGAGCAATTTATTTTGGTACAAAACAAATGTTACATTGAGTTTTAAATCAGTGACATCCGACCAATTCAATATTGTGAATATCATTAATCAATCACCAAAATTCATTGACAGCAGCTGTTCATTAATAGAAGTTTAAATTGCTCAACCCTATATCAATGTTATTCTAATGGGAAAATTTCACAGTTAATTTTTGGATTGCGCCCTTTATTTTGAGCCTGATTCACATAAATGTTTGGAGGAAACAACTAAAGATCAAGCCCTATCCAACGACACCAAAAACTTAAAAATCGGTCGAGAACCGTAGGAGAAGTTCTCAACACAAAAAAGCCCTAGCGTTTTAAATAAGTATAGATCTGTGATTTTTTACGTTGGTTGCGACCAATCAGAATAGCTAAAACTAAAAAAAAGCAAGTTAAGCATGTGAGCTAAAGGCATGTTAAGTGTGGGATGGTTGCTAAGGAAACGTTGGGAATCGTGAGTTAAATGGCGCTAGTAAAAAAATTAACACGTATTAAGCACTCTATATTTAGTTGACCTCATTGTGTAGTATCTGGAAACGTCTGTCAAGAAAGGGATCCTTTGAAGTTTTATGGTCAGAAAACATACTAATTAGTCAAACTACTAAATTCTACATATTGTAGGCCTAACAACACACACATCGTTGACCCCTAGTTAGTGAAGTTTCAATATTTCTTTTACTTTTGCTACGTAAATTCACTTAAGATCGACGGAATCCGAAATTCTCATCTGTGTTGCCACTCAATTCTGCAGGTGAGAGCGATATCCTGTCCGTGTTTTGACAACAGGATTGTAAAATGTCACCAGCTTCGGCCTCAAGTTTATAAACCAATTAAGCTGGCAGCTAATAAAACAGTCAACAGAGAAAAAATAAGTGATTTTCCTAGCGCCGTAGTTTCGACTATTTAAAGGGTTTAAGAAATTGTCGTTGAGTTTTCGGCTCCCTAATAAATTACCAGATCATATGGTGACGGCTTCTTCTTACACCACAGCATGGAGATAAAGCCTACCGTTCAGTACAGTGTATATCAAACGTTTATAGGAGCAAGCGATCCAAACCAATAAAAGTTTCATAGGCATCCCAGGAATCGAACACGTGACCTATTGAACTGAAGTCCAAGACGCTATAACCTTTAGGATAGCTTTCCTACTATTTGCAAAACGATTGAATAAGAGCCACTGTTACTGTACTATATATGATTTTATTTTGCCACTTTGTCTCTTTGTAAACAAATTTTATTTTTGTCTGGATAGCTAAAATAAAAATATTTTTCCTACCACTGCATGGAAATAATCGCATTGCCACACCTGTAACCCCTATGCAAAACAGTTCATTTCCGGTTTCCGTTTCTTTCCCGCTCTAGAGCGGCAATGGTTCTTTACCGAACGCTAGATCAAACAGCAATTTTAAATCAGCTGTTATTACAAACCATGTTACAGCTGTTATTCATTGTTGTCGTTTTGTAATTGTTTCTTTTTTAGTTTGAGGTTATGTTTGATAGTTAACATTGTGTTCCAAGAGAAACAAATAAAAAATAATCTAAATGACATTTTGTATACAATAAAACATATAATGTGTAACAATTATGTTGGTAGGAAAAATCTTGTGTGTATTACGAGCTCAAATAGTCATTGCCGCTCTCGAATTGTTTGGCCGCACTCAGTTGACGCTTAGTGCGGTCATTTACAATTCTCGAGTGGCAATGACGTACTTTACGCTCTTATTACACAAATAGCTATTGTATGGCACATTGCCATGAAACTAAAAGAGGTCCCTGTCTCAAAATAGTGATTTAGCGTTTTAATAAATTATCTAAATAAAAGGTTAAAAAAACTTTGTCTCTTATATTCTTCTGATATTACGTGTTCATTTTTGTCTTCTTCCCTCTGTTTCTACTAATCCATACGTAACATATTGTTTTAACTGTTGAGCGTAGCTTGGTTAAGATTAATCTTATATCACCATTAAAAAATTAAAAGATTTTTGTCCGGCTGTCTAGAAAACCCATAAACATCCGGTAATGTAAACAGACATTTTCCGGCATGCAATTTAGTTAAACGAAAGGGCGTGAAGCTTGCATTACTCTGTGTTAAGTGGCGGCTGTAAATTTCAAACAGCTGATGTTTAATTTGCACGACCCGGACGCTCTCTGACAGCAGTTTCGTGAAACACGAGTGACCTTGAGGCAAAGTTCATGGATCATTGGAGATGGAGATCGGACCAAGTGTCGGAAGAGTTCAACATCTCATCGATGGACATCTTCAACTGACTATATCCAGGAAAATGCCTTTCACCAGTAGAAAATACTCTATAAGTCTCGCCAAATAAGTTGACGAATGAACAAATCAGCTGGGATGAGCGAAGAAGGGGGGGGGGGGGGAGAAGGGGTACTTCCAACACCTGCTACTTCCAAAAACATCGAGCTTACGTCACATGCAAATTTTCATAGAACATCTGATTATCCAATAATTTTAACTGAATAGTAGTGCAAATTCATTCGTCAAGTTACGTGGCGAGGGTTAGTTATCCATCTGAAAAGCCGGATTTACGGGGTTGCGTCGCACCCTTAAATGTATTGTATGACAATTTTATATAATCTTAATTAGTTGTAGCATTGCAGCATAACATAATCAAGAGTTATATAACAAGATTAAGGAAATATACTACCTTTTCAGCCATAAAAACAAACAATTTAAATTGGGTATTGGTGTATTTTTTGTTAAATTAATAGCCTATCTTATATAGATCTCGCAAACCCCATATTAATACCTAAGTTAAATCCACCCATGTCTTCGATCGTTTGCACTATAAGTTCGCTTTCTTGCATTTTATTTTTAGTCATTTACAGTAGCTTTTATGTTTACATCTACATAAATCTTTTAAAAAAGATTAGTGGTTTTACAATGAGTTACCAAAAACGTCCAAATGACAGTTTGGTACAACATTGATATCAGTCAACGATAAAGTATATCAAGCGGTCATTAACTAACTAGAATTCGGTGGTTGCCGACAAAAATGCGAGCAGTAGGCCTACGCATAGTCAATGCCACTGTATACTACCGGCTGTGACCGACTGTTGTTACAAGGCCCGGGGGCAGGGACGAGTGAGACACATGCTTGTTAATGTTTTTTTGCGCTATTACATGTGTTATTTGGCAAAATAAAGATTACGAGGTGGCCTGTGCGCAAATTGCGCATTTTATGATTCTGTATATGAGTGAAACTCACCTACAGTATACGTGAATGTTGTTTATGAAGTGACAGAGATTTAATTTTGTTTACTATCTGGCTTTAAAAATTCATATGAAGGTAATCAGCTGTTAAATTACAATTCACATCAAAGAACTTGCAATAAAAGTTGGTCAACATTTTAAAGCGCCCTCTAGAAATAAATCAAAGGCCCGGGGGGCGAAGCCCGAAACAATATGACCTTTTTAATTACTATTCGTCACTGAGGTATATCGTAAGCTTTAAAATGACACCTCAATCTTAAAAATCGGTTCAGTACAGTGGCGGATCCAGAGAATGATCTTGGGGGGGGGGGGGGGGGAACTACCGGCGACAATAATAACATAGTTAAAAAAAAAAAAAAAAACACGCGAAAATGGCAATAATTTATTTTTTTGGTTACATTATTTACAAATTGTTACAATTAAATCGTACATCACGATATTATAACCCTTTTGCATTTAATGTTGATTTGAAAAAACACCAAATTCAACCTTACTGAAGTTTAACCTTACTTTGACTTTACTTTAACCTTTACTGAGGTTAGTATTATATGCTAAATCTAGTGATTTTGCCCCCGAAACTGAGTGCGGCTTCAAAACTACAGTACCACTTTAACCGAGCCTTGCTCGTTGGTTTTTATTTACTTTTGTTATAGTGTCATGGTAATAAAGCTATTCAATTTCCACCAACAACCAACTATACCTCTTCAGAAATAACAGCTGTTTCCAAAAGACTGCTTAACATTAATGTTCCTTTATTTTTGTATACCTTTCGTTGTTACTTCGTAACCAAAATAGCAACGCATAAAACCAATGTGAAAAATTACGATTTTTAAACTTAAATTTAGACCAAATTCTATTTTTCCTGGGATTGAGACTGTTTCCAAACTTAGTTTTGGGCCAAAACACTCTTAAGTGCAAAGTTTAAGTAAAATCAACCCACTAGATTTCGAGATCGTGGAACACACATTCCTTCAGACAGTGCTCCTATAGGGTTGTATATAGGATTGTTTTAGTTCGTAAAACGGGCACGGCACAGAGTGCAAAAGCTTCCAGTCACATATGGGCAAAATTGTATTTAGTTTGGATGGAGAAATGTTTTGTGTTGTAGCAATGTATACCTACAACACATTATAATACCTACTACATTATAATAGCCAAGTATTATTGCTATAATACTAACCTCAAAAGTTTTTTCAAGTTCACGTTTTTTGGATGGTTATCAGTGTATTATAAAAAATCTATTTGTTTTGAATTATGTTATTTTTTATATCAATTGCTTATCAAACTATGTTTCTGTTGTTCAGAAATACCTAGTAAAATATTTCAACGAATGTAACTGCGAAAAATATTTCAAGGATTGTGTCAATCTCTGAGTTCTCTACAAACATCCAACGTGTTAGGTACCACTGACACTAGTGACACTGGCCAAGTCACAGGTACAGTCACGCTGACTGACACTGCCACCTTGTCTTGCGACTTGCCTTGAGGTTTAGTTCTGAATACAATGTAGCCATCCGTTGCTGACACCTCAAAAGTATCCTCATTTACTGTATAATACGATACGACATACATCCACTTCGTCTGCTTGTTAAATAAATTGTTATTCCTAGTACAAAGTTGAAATGAAAATAAACTACCGTAGAATTTAAGCATTTTATGAAAAAAGAATTAAAGTAGTGAAATTCGTGGCTCTTTTACAGCTTAGGCCTACAGTAACCTCCACAACATTTGTTGGTACTTGTTTCTTATACAGTTGAATTTTTTTACCAAGAAGCAGTCAAGATTAGGTCGACTATCTTTGGCTCTGAACTTCTTTTATTTGTAGCATAATCATGTGTGTCATATCAATCATGTTTGTAGTTTTGTTTATCAACAACGGTTTTTTACTTGTGCTTGCTTAAAGTCAGTCATGTCACCGATGATCGCGGCGAACGTGTAGGCCTAAATCCGCCTGCGGCCGCGATGTTGGGTGGGATATAGATGTCTAGACGGTTTAACTTATGACTTATCGCTACCGTGTGATTCGTTTTGAGTTAGTGAAAGTATTTCCTTGGTATATACAGTAACAGTACCAAAATAACCTAATCGCCGCAGCGCACTGCAAACTTGGCTGAGTACGTGTAGCAGGCCCGGTGTCGAGGCCGCGAGCGGAGATGCGTTCGCCGCGATCATCGGTGAAATGGCTGACTTTAAGGAAGCAGAACTCAAAATCCGTAAAACTTAAAAACATGAAATTTTTACACTATGCTCATAAAGTAGCCTTCTTTCAATTATGTGTTTTTATTAAAGATACCAGTTCAAAATGACATAAAAGGTAGCTGGGTTATGTATAACAAACAAATACTCATAGTTTGGATAATCGGTTAAATAATCTCCTACTTAACGTAGAAAATTCTTGGGCCCTAGGGGGGGGGGGGGAAATTTCCCCCGTTCCCCCCCCCCCCCCCCCCGTGGATCCGCGCCTGGTTCAGTAGGTCGAGAAAAGAGACGTAACAGACGAAACCCTTATAGAAATAAGAATATAGATTTATTCTAAAGGGGTGGGCCCTCGGTTCATTATAAAATAACATTAGAAGTTTTGAAAGCCATATGACAAAGTCCTAATAATAAAAGAATTTTATGACTTAAAATAACGATTCTTGAAAAAACTTTTCAATGATGTAATCATTGGTTTAACTTATATTTGCTTAAAGAGCCTAAATGGTGGTAAACTTATGTACTCACCCCCACATATGGGGGTTTATGGGGAAATTGAAAAGAATACCATAGCTTGATAAAATTTGGTGTGTACATTTACTAAGTAGGGTTTAATTTATCTTAACCTACAAAACCCATATGGCGGCAAACCTACATACTCAGCCCCATTTCTATGGGGAAATATAAAACATATAAAAATTTGTTGGAAATTCGCTGAGTACGCAGGTCTGCTGCAATCATTTATCGGTAAAAATTAAGCAATCGAATTTGTGTGCAAATGAAACATCATAGGAGTGATTTTAAATTGTAAATTGAATGAATTATTCACTTTTACATGAAGGAGTAAGCCTAATCGTCCTTCCAGAAAACAGTATGTTTTAATTTCGAGACGAGGGTAGACCAAAACAGTACTGAAGTACCAAGTACATTGTGAAGAAATTTAAGAGAAAAAACACTACACTCAGGTAGTATAGTTCTTTTAAAAAATATTATATTTTCAGGGATTCTTTTGACGAATGGAGTTCTCTGTACACCAATAATCGAGTGGGTGAGTGCAATGAGATTTTTTTAAATGCATTTTATGTATTTTTTATTGGGCCTAGTTTGTTAGTAAAAAAATTAAATTGGTTGATTTATCATATGAAATGTTTTCAACCACCCCTAATTGATACTGACTTATTTCACATGAATAATAGACCTAAAATGACAACAAGAGTAACAAACTTGAATTTTCACAATTTTAAGATGGAGATGGATGGTGGTTTAAGTACGTGTACAATTATAATTGTTTGTTGGTGTAAGAAACAAATAGGCTAAGTTAGTCTGGTATTTACCTTTGTACTACATAAAGTAAGCAAAATATATCAACACAAGTAGCAACGTTCAAATGGAGAGATTGATTACGAATGTTATATCATTGATTGAGCATATTCAATTGTTACAGTTACAATATAAACTATGAAACCATAACCCGATTCTAAGGCTTAGGTGATGTGTGTCATTTTATATGTGTTTTGAGGGTCAGAGAAAATATTTAATTTTAAATAACTTTAATATCTAGGCCTATTTACCAGTATAGGCTTTAAAAATTAAAGCTAAAAAAAATTAGTAGTTCTCAATTATTTAAAATTCATAAAAGCATAATAAATATTCAAGTGAGCCAGTGATTTTTTTTCTGATTTGTACAACATCAGGTCTGCAATGTGTTGTTTGCTCACATCACAAGCAAAGTGTATTGTATTACCATAATACACTATACTACTCTTTCTCATAGCATAGAAGTGTTTGAAATCGATTTATGGGGGCGCGATCCTCTGTGGCGAACATGAAGTACGAAGTACAAGTGACATATGATAGGTAAATCAGTTCTACCAGTCTTCTTAATCAAGTACGGTCAATCAGTCTTCTTAATCAACATTTTATAACCATTTTAATGTTGTGATAAAGTGTTTTTGCACCACTGTAAATCCAGCTAAATAATTACAACTAGAGATCACCTCCTGATCGAAATTCGACCAAAATTTCAGTTGATCTGGACCCAAGAAGTTAAAAAATATTTTATAACTCAAACAATTTGTTCTTCCTGTTTTTCTAGCAGTTTTTTTACAACAGCTGTATAATGAGAATCAATTATCCGTCCTCCATAAGATTAACATTGGAACTTTGAAAGCCTGTGGGCATAGTCCTGGAGTCTAATGTGAATTAGAATGGGATTCTGCTCATCTACAGGACTATATCTTTCTAATGGTATGCACAAATTTATCCTACAATGCAGATGAGCTGAGGAAAAAGGAGGAAACGAAACATGCTTGCCTGTTAATGATTGCGTTGTAACTCTTCTGGGGCGCGGCAAACACGAACCTTCCAAATTTCAGTATCAAACAAATGTGTTGGATGAAAAGTCTATTTACATTAGTGTGTATAGTCAATGGTATTAATTACTCGTATTTGACGTAGGCTACCTCCATTAAGCATATGTGTATTGCAATCTTGGTATTTTTAAATATTATTTTCAAACTTTTCGATCTTGTGAAGTTCTGAAAACGTTATTGGGTTTTAAGATATTTAGATTTAAAATTGAAAGTAGCCTCCATTTTGGAACCATTAAAGATAGATAGTACAGTAATGTCAAAATGATATTAAGACACAAATTCAGATTCGTGTCTTAATATCAATAATAGTAACACTACTGTTAAGTTTGATCTCCGTAACTAAAATCAATCGTTGAAGATTTAAGGGATTAAAAAAATTACATACAGGCAGTCGGAACACTAATCAGGGTGGGATCGATGTAATATTTCCTCGTTTTATATTATGAATAATTTGGTAAAGTTTGGTCCAATGGTGCAGAACACCCTGTATATTTTCGAACTTACAAACCTAATTAAATTGATTCACAACAAAAATAAGTTACTGATGATTTCACAACCATTCCTTTTACATTCTGTGATTATTTGACCACCCAGACTGACAGTCCCATCGGGGTCTCCTGCAAGGGGCGGCCAGATGGTTACTACGCCGACACCACCGCCGCTCACGATTCATTTTTCAGGTAAGAAAAGTGTTTTACTTTCAAAATATAACTGAGAAAATTTCAACAAAGTTAACATATTTGGTAAACTAGAAAAGAATACAAAGATAGGAGAATTATATTATAAGTTAGTTCTCTAAGTACAGGAACTATAGGAGGCAGTATTCTTTGGTTTTCCAAAGAGTTACCCAAAGGCGTTTCCAGATTATGATGATTATTTCCTTGAAATTTTAGAATTGGGTTGGCACTCCAATACAAGTCAATGTTTCTAAACTGGCCCAGCTATAGGATTTTTGGTGCCCTAGGAAATTGTCAATCCTATCTTCACACTCTTCAAGTCTCTTTTCATCTGGGAGAATGCTTCTAAATGATGAGACAGTGGAAAGGACAATATCGGTTGGGTGTCATCTGCATATGAATGAATGGCACAAAGTTCTTTATCAATATCAGCAGTGTAGGTCAGGAAAAGTACTGGCTCCAAGAAGCTTCCCTGAGGAACGCCAGAAACCTCATGCAAACTTCCCAAAACCTGCTTGGCTATCCACCTTAGTTAGTTGTGAAATATTTCTCAGGCAAGAAGAGAACCAGGAATTAGAAAATCATCAAATTGGTTAAACTTCAATTTTGCCAAATAAAGATCAAAGTTGACAGAATCAAAAGCTTGTAGTCCAGGCCAGTGATAAGACTCTCCCAGTGTCTATCCTTAGCACAGAGCAGATCGTCAAGAGAGCCAAGCTAGTACCATAATCCTAATGATATATTATATATGATGGGAACGCTTTGAAGGAATAAAATTATTCAGCTGAAATTGATCTAGTGTATTAAATTATTGGGTGGGATAGGGAAACAAGCCACTGATGATGACCTTATCCATTTTTTTTGCTACCATACCACTTACCCATGTTGGTGCTTACCATAGATATAAACAAAAGCATCTGAATCGTTAACTGAGATTGCAGAATAACGCTAAAAACAAGCCTTTAGTGAATCTTGTTCATTTACATTCTTGTATTTCAGCTGAAACTGTATTTATTGGTGGATCCACTACATTCTTCTTTGTTTATAATTCTTTTACTTAATTAACACCTTACGGTGGTTGGAGTATCGGCTCGTTTTTGCAGCATTGTATCAGCGATCCAGATGTTCTTATTTATATCTATATGGTTCTTACCCATTGTTTTTGTCATCTTAAAAGATGTTGCCCATGGTTACCGGTACCTTAAAACATGTTACCCATCGTATATTACCAGGTGTAAGGACAACGAGGTGGTGGAACAAGCAAAATGTGAGCGGGGATTTCGCTACGATCCACACACCCGCCAGTGTAGCCTC
Source organism: Neoaliturus tenellus (assembly GCA_030545055.2). Lineage (NCBI taxonomy): Eukaryota > Metazoa > Arthropoda > Insecta > Hemiptera > Cicadellidae > Neoaliturus > Neoaliturus tenellus. Next base: position 13,806,485 of record CM061536.1, on the reverse strand, counting down.
ACCACGGCCCTGGACACTGAGTGTGACCAATCAGACGACAGCTTCTACACCACGCCCGGCACCCTGTGTAGAGGCTACTACCGCTGCCGCAACGCTACCAGGGAGGACTTCACTTGTCCCAAGGACTCGTACTTTGACATGAATACACAGGTGGGTGAACGAGTGGCGTGAAGAGGCGACAACGCCGACAACAAAGTGGAATCAGCAATGAATTTGCTATTTATTTCTCAGAATTCATTAAGATATCGTTAACTTCTTATCTTTAGCAAGAAAATGCCAGAAAAGACCAATACAGTAATTTGTAGAAGAGTATGTATGTATGTGAGAACAAGGACTCCAATGACCATAATCTTTCTGTATAAATTTTGTATACCATACTAAATTGTATTCAAAAGTTGTAGATTATTTGTTGATTTTTTATAACTTATGTCTTGTCTCATTCCACATATGTTTATCAACCAATATGCAGGTTTTCAGATTGCACTATACTGACTTTTTAATCAGTAGGTATAAAAGAACCTAGTTATGACACAATGATAATTTTTCTAAAACATTTGATGCTTTATAAAATATGGTGTGGAGCTTTGTAACTGTTGCGATTGGAAATAGCACATGTAACAGTTCTTTATTTCGCACATTTTGTAAGTGATTGAAATATAAAAGCGGAAACAGAAACTAAACAGAACAATGTTATCTAAACATTGACTATCAATTATTAATAAAAATAGCCGATTACTTTAGGTTTATAATGAAAAGTTCATAGAGTTATCACAGTAACCTAAGCGCTTATTTTTGGCTTGATATCAGGAAATCATTTACAACAGCAGTAAGAACAGATTTTAAAGGACGGTTAATCCTGTTAAAGCTCTTAAGTAATAGAACAGGCATTTCAAGGTCAAGTCTTTCAGTAAACCAACTGATTTTTTCTTATTTATTTCGCCTGACCTTGACCCACCTATTGCTGCCGACTACAGTATGGATGGTTAGCTTCTACTATAATACATTCCGTGTGCTGTTGGCAGTTCTGTGTGCGCACGGGAGGTGTCTGCTACGAGCTGGTGTGCAGCGGCCGGGTCAACGGGAGGTACGCGGACACGACCCACCACTGCCGGAGGTCGTACATGTGTGAGGGCGGTGTGCTACAGTCTCTGGGGATGTGCCCCGGGGGACGCTGTACAACGGCACCTCGTGCCAGTCCCAGGACCAGGTCCAGGTGAGGGATGGAGGGATTATTTTGAGGCAAATTTTTTTTGGCTGCCAAGTATTGCTGATTTATCCAGCTGAATCTTTTCCCAACATGATTAGCTAAGCATTGGTGTATTTTGGCGACAGTATTTTTCTAGCTCCAATGTTAAGTGCAAACTTGACAATAACCATAGGTTTCCAGCCTTCTTATAGGGTTTCAAGAGCCATTTAAAAAAATTGTATGTCATTAAACGTGTTAAGGGCAAAAATTTATTTATATGTGTTGCTTTTACGTATTAAATTTTTAACTATGATGGCCAAATAAAAAACGCTTTAAATACAAAACCCATTATTATCCTTTAATTTTTCTCTAAACTTAATTGTTAGCTGTTGTCAATTGAAGTTAATTAAATATTTTTATCTTTGATTCCAGTGCCTTAAGTCAGAAAAGTCCGCCGTGGCAGTCAGGATCTTGCCCACTGACCCTTGTGCCGAGTTGCCAAACGGTTTCCAGACTCTGCCGGATGAGACCTGCCGCAACTACCTCCTCTGCCACTCCGGCCAGACCATTGCCAAGTTACGATGTTCGCCGGGCGACCACTTCAATGGTGCCAAGTGTGCGCCGGCCACCAACGACAGTTGTGTTTCCTACTGCGCCGACAAACCCGATGGCTTTGCCACCGATCTGCGACGTCAGTGTCGCGGCTACGTCAGCTGCCTTGAAGGGAGAGTCGTTGAAGAACTAATGTGCAAGGATGGATCGCTGTTTAACGGAAAAACCTGTGTTCCCGCTTTACTGTACCAATGTCCGCTCCCTTTGAAGAAAAACATCTGCTCCAAATTAAAAGATGGGTATCACCAAGACTATATGACTGGTTGTAAAGAATATTTCTACTGCCATCAAGGACAGATGTTGTTGAGAAGTACCTGTCGGGACGGGAAGGTCTGGAATGGGTCGGATTGTGTGGGTAAGGATGAGTTTTTATGCGAAGGCCCACATGTTTGGCCAGGATGTAACGGTTTGGAGGACGGACTTTATCCCGATCTGACGAAAAGTTCCAAGTGTAGGTTTTATCAATATTGTTCAGAAGGTAACAGAGTCCGGTTGGGTTGTCCGGTAGGTTTTGTTTTCAACGGGCAATCTTGTGTGGATAAAGATTCTTATCATTGTCCAGAGCTGGATTCAGATTGCCATAACAAGGTAGATGGGTACTACTCCGATCCTATATCCGGGTGTCGATCGTACTTCTACTGCTCAAATGGTCAAAAACTAACCTACATTTGTCCGGAAGGATTGGTTTTCAACGGTTCGGAATGTGTTGATGAACACATTCACAATTGCACAGCGAAAAGCAATATTTGCACTAACAAAACAAACGGATACCACGCGGATGAAGCGACCGGTTGTCACAAATATGTTTATTGCTTGCAAAAAGTAAAAATTACCTCATTTGAATGTTCTGAAAATAGTGTTTTCGATGGGAAAAAGTGTGTTCCCTTTGATGCAGACAACTGTCCAAAAATAAAGGAATCTTGTGATGATGTTGAAGACGGTTTGTATGGTGAACCAAATAGTCAGTGTACGAGATATTTTAAATGTGTGGGGAAAAAGAAGACCACAACTTTCACTTGTAGAGAAGGAAAAGTATTTAATGGCGTGAAATGTGTCAAGTACATTTGTCCAGTGAAAAGCGAGCAGATGGTTAGAAGGGATGACTGTGTTGGAAAAATTGGATTCTTCCAAGATTTTGAGTCTAATTGCAATAAGTATTATTTCTGCATAAATGGAGTCAAAACTATGCTCTCATGCAAGAAAGGTCAGGTATTCAATGGCGAGGTTTGTGTAAGTGATAAAGACTACACTTGTCCTACTTAGAAGGGTTGAGTGGCAGAGGATGCTGTTGACTTTGTCAGAATAAGCTCTTTAGGGAGAAGGATTGTCTGAAGAATATTTGAGGGAGATCTTATGATATTCGTTGACAAACTGGTGATTGTTAGATCAGATGCCGAAAGCAAATGTTTGTACAGTAAAATATTCAAATGAAAAAACATGAATGAGTCAAATGAAAAAACAACTAAATGTATAACTGTAAGGAATTTTGGAATAAAAAGGCAGATGGAAGAAATCTAAGTGGAGTAATTTTGGTTACGAATTTAACACGGAATAAACATATCTGAGTTTTAAATAGCAAAACAAACAATAAAATTCCTGTTATCATATAAGTTAGGGATTTCAATATTAAAGTAAGATTTTAAATACTAATTGAATGCAGCAAACAAGGTCTTTAGAACAAAAAACATTTGACTTGCAATAATGGATTGACATGAATCTGTATTAGAATAATCCTTAAAAATTTCAAAGAACCGGTAATGTAGGTAATATGTTTATATTATATCATTTATATTATTTATAAAACTTATTTATTTTGTAAATAAATAATAATTTTTTATATAATCTTTAGTTATTTTTTCCATTGCATGACTCTTTAATTTTCATTAATGAAAACAAAACGATGTGAAACTTCCTCTAAATTTATTAATCCTGCAAGTTTCTACACAATTTAATTAACTGCACAATAAATGAGGCAGATTTTATGCATGGCGCGACACGCGTCACATCTAGCTTGGTCGCGCTGCTTTCCTAGTTCTATTGCGTTAAATGGAACCATTTATTTACGCATCACGTTGTGCGACACACGTCTAGATTTTACTGCTACAATTCCAAAATGCCCACGACAGGAGTTGGAAACGCGGCGGTAAAGAATGTTGCGCGGGTAGTCTAAATACACTGAGTCAAATGAAGTAAAATTTATTGCAGTGAGTTTAGCGACATCCGACACAAGCAATCATTCTTTTTTTAAAATAATTTAATCCAATAGAGTCACTTAAATTAATAAAGGGGCTATCACTGGTCCCCATACATACGACTATATCCTGCATGAAAAACTATACATAATTTTTTTATAAACCACAGGGAAAACAAACAAAATTATCAATCAGCAAAAATACAACTAAAACTAAATGTAAAAATCAAACAAATTGTAATTCTTAATACGAAGTTAAGTACGGTATACAGAAATATTATATAGATGAATTATTTTCTGTTTCCCAGAATTCATCTATGAAATTTACAGACAATTGAATAATTTTTAATTGGTTTTTTAAATTTTGTCATCTCACTTTTATTTTGCTTGTGTGGCAGGTGCAGCCCGCAGGGATGTAGGAATGAAAAGGGGTTGGTTTGTTTTAAATCATCTTTCACTAGTGCGAAAAAATTCTCATTGCACAGCGTGTGAAAAAAACCTCTCTGTTTACAGGATCTGTGCCTCACTGTTTACAGGATCTGTGCCTCACTGTTTACAGGATCTGTGCCTCACTGTTTACAGGATCTGTGCCTCACTGTTTACAGGATCTGTGCCTCACTGTTTACAGGAGCTGTGCCTCACTGTTTACAGGATCTGTGCCTCACTGTTTACAGGATCTGTGCCTCACTGTTTATAGGATGCAGTGCCCAGCGCCTTTTTCTCTGCGGTGTTTTTACAAACAAATTGTACATCGTGGACAAAGCCACGGGGTCCATGTTGTAAGTTGATAAACTCAACGTAGATTGGAATAAAAACCCAAATCTCTGGGGTTCTGCACCAACTTTTTAGAAACACGCCAGGAAAACGCATGACCGATTTTGTGAAATGTTTCACATGCGCGTCTAATCTAGATCCAGTTTGTCGTGTGTCGTGTTGTGCATAAAATCAGCCTGAGAGAGGCCTCGCACATTTTAATAAGAAAGCAGGGAATAAGTCAGTGTTTGCAAAGTGTCACTGCTGCCTAGACCTGCTCCCATTCCGGTACATGTCGAGGCCTCATGTTCGTGATTTGTTGTGTGTTAAATTTTGTATAACACTATCACTATATCACTACCTTGAGACAGGGACCTCACATGGTGAGTATTTTAACCTGAATATGAATGAGAGATGAGTGTAGGATGATTGTGGCGCGATCTTGTAGTCTTGTTACTGACTAAGGCCGACATTCTCCTTAGACAGGACTGTTAATTAATAGCCCAACAGCCAATGGTATCTAGAGACCTACAGTTTAACGTGGGATCCAAACCACAACTTCAACCTCACATATACGAATTGGTCTAATTATGAGGATGATCTTTATGGATGAACTAATATTCACAAGTGTGGACGTTAATCCTCACCAGAGAATATTGTATCCACAAGCCTTCGTTTATAACTATCCACAATTCGTGACCTCCAAAGAGCTGGATTACAGGACGTCGCCACGGTCCCAGTCCAGTATGTAAGTGAAGGGTCTCTAGTTTAATTTATTCAAATGTTTGTGAACTTAAATTTGTTTTTCAAATTACTGATCTCGACATGAGCAACATTTTTTGTCTTGATGGATTTTTGAAGAAGGCCCTTGAATGCGTTTAAATGCATAAAAACAATGGATTGTATAGTTGGGAGATGACTTGTTGGCTGTTGGTAAGGGGAATACCCCCACCACTATCAGCTGTTAAATAGCATTGAAATAAAAAAAGACATTAAAAATTAACCAATAGGAGATCTAGAAATCACTGAGGTGGGGGTAACCTCCCCTCAATCCCTTTTTCCCTAGCTGGCCAACAAGTCATCTCCCAACAGTACAAAGTCTAGACGACATACAAGGTAACATGATTTTATATTGTCCAACCAGCTTTAGAGAATCACAAAATTTAAAATACTCTGTGAGGACAAAATCTTACTTTTTTACATTGCTAACTGCCAAACTAAACCTAAAGAGTAAAACTTTAGGGGAAAAACACTTAAAAACTGTCCAATTATATAAATAACATCCGTTTATTCTAGTTAAATAAAATGATAATATTATAGCAATATTAACAATATTTATAAAACTATAACTATAAGTAATGGTAAATAAACATTTGATAAACATCAATAACTCCATAAAACACAACGAGGTTAACGGACGAATATAGGACTAACTGTGTGAATACCAAAAGGAAATTTATAATGTTTTATCAAAACCAGTTTTCACACAAAGCTTACTTATAACAAATATCAACAAATTTGTGTTTCAACTGACCCCATTCAAAGTGATGTTATGAGTATAATGACTTACAATTGAATTTCATTTTAAAGAGTACTTATTGAATATGGTCCCTGTAAAGAGGTTATAGATTTCAGTAAAAAATATTTGGAGAGAAATTAAAATTAATGTTAATGGTCTTTCAGAATCAGAATCAGAATCAGAATCGATTTATTTCCACAATATTTTTACAATTTATTACATAAAACAGCTCAGTAAACAACTTACAATTTCAGTAAACAACTTAATGATGCAACTGGATTTATGCGGTAAAAATTATTAGGAACACACAAAGTCCTAGAAATCACAACCCTTTCATGGAATTAGTTTTTCATAAAACCAATATCACTAGTTATATTTTTAGTTTTACTGATGCTTCTCAAAGAATTTCTTTGTTTTTGTGTATTTTATATGAAAATATATATTTTCCTAAATTATTGATTTAATCAAGCAGCATATATAAGTATTTTTAAGTCTTTTAAGTAAAATGTTGTATTCCGAGGAGGAAATTTTACCAAGCGATTGATTCTTCATGCAGTTTAACCCTTTTCATTAGCTGCTAATTTTATAGATTTTAAAATTACTTCTCAGAACCAAGGAACTTTGAATAACAACAGCAAAAAATATAAAAACCAGCAGACTTGAACAACAAATGTATAAATTCAAGTAACACGATTCAACAATGTTAAAAAATAAAACCATGCACCTTCCAAAACATAAAATTTACTTGCACCATTTATTATATTTGATTTATGTCAATGAAAATGGTAACTGTCTTTACTTTGCCAAAAATATTTGATTCTTTCTTTGATACTAAACAACTGCACTTTATTCTAATTTATCATATTACTGGAAGCTTTCAACAATATATTTTCTGTTATTTATTCATATTATGCTTCTGTGATTGTTTGGTAATATCCGAATTCAAACTAAAGTAAATGCAAAACAGTCAACATAATTTAAGTATCACTATCACAGTTCTGGATTTGTTCAACCAAATAACATTTAATAGGAAAACTTAAACTGATTTATCTCGTGATAACCTTTGTTGTAATTCATACATCTCATCCCACTAAATCCTTTTACATTCTCTAATAAGTCTTATAAAGGAAATCCTAATCGAGCTAATATTTCATTAATTTGTAAACTATCATAAACAAAAACTGTAACCTACGACTCGATGAAATAACCAAACTATCTTAAAGTACATCTCCTTAGCACTACGTCTAAACCACATCGTTACTTATTTTAATCTTCGTAGTATAACGATTAAATATTTACAATGATTTGACCACTGCTAAAATATAAATAAAGAGGAAAATCTGTGTTGGCCGTACAAAAATATAATTCATCGGATAAAAAAGGTTGATTACTCCGGTGAGGGGAAATGTAGGAAACAAAATTTTGAATGGAACATCAGCCCTTAGCAGCACAGTGGAGAGGAGAAGCACGCTATGTCGAGAAGGGGGCTGAGCCTCGCTAGAGAAGGGCCGACACGTCCCAAAGCTTAATGAGCCTGTCTTGTCCGACGGTGAGCAAACGCTTCCTCGGCTCGTCGAGGTCCATGGCGACGATGCAGTGTTTGGTGTCATGGAAGGTGGCTAGCGGCGTGCGACTGCAAACACAACACATCGTCACAACAGCTGACTACGACATGCATTGAACGAGAGCTCTTCGGAAATTAACCTCGGTTTATATTTGGTTAGGGGTAGAGTCATGCGAGTTAGAAAGAATTTATTTTATTTTGTGTTTATCCACGCCAGTGGCATTTTTTAACGTTTTGACAGGGAACGGTCCAAACCCCAGTCTTGTTACTATCTAACATCGAACAGTTGTTAGAAAGCATTATTAATGAATGACCCAATGACAAATGGCAACTGGGTCCGGAATCGAATCTTTAAAAAGCTACTAACTTTTCTCAGGATCGAACCGGCAACCTTTGGATTCAAAGGCGAGCACTATAACCACTCAGCTACCCAGCCAGTTATTCTTTAGGAATCAGAAGAGCATGTTTTTAACCACCAATATTTTAAATGCCGGTTCTATTACCGGTTCGAGTAGCCTAGGGATTTGGTCCACCCCTATAAATTAATGAATATGGCCTTTTCATTAGCCTTTCCACTGCATGGAAATAATCACATCGCCACACCTGTAAACCGTACGCAAAACATTTCATTTCAGGTTTCCGTTTCATTCCCACTCCGGAGCAGCAATGTTCATTCTCACACGCTAAATCAAATAGCAATTTAAGGTCTGCTGCTGTTACAAATCATGCCACAGCTGTTGGTCATTGTTGTCGTTTAGTAATTGCTGCATTTTAGTTTAAGGTCATGTTTCATAGTTAACGGTGTGTTCAAACAGAACAAAATCAAACATAACCTAAATGACATTTTGTATACAATAACACATATAATCTGTGGCAATTCATTGTAATAAATCCCCATTGAGGGAGAGTAATAGGTCTAACTTCTCTAATTAATACGTCTGCTGGACAAGTACGGTTTCGAAATAAAGTAATAATGTTGTACAGAATGATTACCAAGCATTAAATTTAAATTAAATTTTAAATTAAAATTTAATTTTAAGTTAAATTTTTAACGACAATAAACATCTTAAAGTAAACATCTATACATAGTATTTTATGTTTTGTTAAAATATTTGATGCTTTATTTCCTAGAATGTTTTCACTCTCATAAATTTATTACAGTATTATGAATTAAAAATTACTTTGATTAAATTTACTTTTTATATATATAAAAAAAAACAGCGACAAATTTCACTAAGCATTTGCCTAACAAAAGTAATACAGTAGAACCTCGATACTTCGACTCTCGATAGTTCGACACTCCTGATAGTTCGACATGGTCCATGATAACTTAACCTGTTAATAATGACCGATAGTGTCCATGTTGGAGCCTGACAAAGGTGAAAATGTAAACAAATTGGTGAATGATTTTAATGTTGTTTATGTTAGAGTTCAATTAGGTTATGGTTTCACTAAAATTTAGTGTTTCCTAAATTCAAATTATGATTTTTATACCCCCAGTGTTAAAATTTCCCACATACTCCCTATAGTTCGACATTTCGATAGTTCGACACTCTCCAAGTCCACAAAGTGTCGAACTATCGAGGTTCTACTGTAATTTTAAGATCCAGTATTATATTTCCAGAAGATCTCTAGTATCAGCTCCTTGAAACAGTGGTGAATATACCCATAGTTGGTCATTCATACAATAAAAAAACTAACTCATTGCTGATTTCAATTCATTAAAATTTTTGACATCCAAACTAACCATCCACTACATTACTTCGGATGAACAAGAGTGAACTGTAATACAGTTTGTTTACAAAAGAAATATTAAGATAAAACTTTACTCTTAACACTCCTCAAAACTCCTTGACATAACAGTTGATGATGACCTAAACTGCACACCCCATATCAACTCCTTATGCAGCCAGCTCAGCACAGGACTGTATGTAATAAGAAGAATAAAGAGCATAAGCGATGTGGCAACAGCCAAAATCGCATATTATGCTCTTTTTGAAACACATCTTCGTTATAGAATCGTGGTATTGGGGGGGGGGGGGGGGGGGGGGGGGGGGCACCACTGCTGGAAACCTACAGAGAATTTTGGTTCTCCAAAAAAGAGGCATAAGACTCCTTGGAAATCTCCAGCCCAGACAATCATGCTGGGATACTTATGCCTACAAACAATTAAAAATTCTGACCATAATAAACCTATACATTCTTGAGGTCATCGCTTATATTCATGCCAAAGCACCTGAAGAAATAAGGACAAGTGCACAGTTGCATAACTATAACACAAGACATGCAGCCAATTACTGTCTTCCTGTGCACAGCATGAGCGCAACAGAAAAAAGTCCGAGCTATATGGGGGCCAAAATGTGGAACACCTTGCCCGAAGAATTGAAAAGAACCGACAAACGACAGTTCGCCCAACAACTGAAAATTTGGCTTCAAGACCGGCCATTCTACACCATAGCAGAATTCTTCCACTGGAGGGGACATCAAGACTAAAAAAAAACCCAACCAAAATGTATTTTAGGTTAAGTTCATTTTAACACTATTTGTAATCTTAAAGATTGGAAATAAAGATGATTCAGACTCTGTGAACACTCACTCGGCGTCTCGCAGCTGGATGTGGCAGGGGTCGCAGACGCGCACGGGCAGCTCGAAGCCCATGGTGGGGATGGTGACTGCGTGGCCGGAGCACCGGTCACACACGGCGCGGCCGCACGCACGGCAGTGATGCTGCCTGAACCCCAGCTGCTTCTGGTCCATCATCGCGCGGATGTTCCAGAAGAACGGCCGACCACACAGCTGACACGTGTCTGACTCCACCCACTCCGGCGTCTGAGGAAGAGAGTCGAGTATCGAAGTGTCATAATTTGAATACAACTCTGTACTAGACTAAGCAGATTAACGTTTCTGTTCAGGAGACTCACTGATGTAATACAACTACATTATATCAAAACTTCTTTATTTCGCTCTATTCCAATCAGCCCTCAGCTATGGAATAATTTTCTGGGGAAACTCTACCCATGTGAATGATGTACTAGTTATACAAAAGAAGGTTCTACGTATAATGGCTAAGGTCAACCCCATTGGATCACTGTCGACCACTTTTTGTTGAGTTTAAAATTAAAAAGGGAAAATTCTTGCATGACTGCATGATAACCCCTTCTATAGTATCAAGGAATTTTTCAGTTTACAGTCAACAGACATGGTTTTTAACTAATTGACTAACTAGGCTAGTATTTTAATTATTTTATATTTTGTTTCCAGAGTCCTTGAATGCCACACTATTTATTTATTTATAGTCAGGTAACATTGTCTAATGTACCTGAATAAAAATGTTAAATGCATGTCCCTACTTGACAATTTCCTAAATGCATGTAATATGTTTATTGGAAATAAAAATCTGATTTCTGATTTGTACTACAACACACGATTGTGATGATGCCATACATGTAACAATGTGAAAACGGCAATAAAGATTTGTCATTTGACAGCGGTTGTTTGTAATAGGTTCTACGCTTCTAGTTTGACGTCCGCAATTTCTTGGCTGCCATCTCATGCAATTTTTGTAAGCAAATTCTCCCATTGGGTTGGCAGTCTGTTAAATAAACGGTATCAGTTAACTGACACATACTTTCTCCCAACAATATAAAAAAGGTGTTAAAAGCCTCAAAACATTAATGTCTTGATGGCTCAATCAGATAGCTAACAGCTGAGCAGCACGAGATTGACCCTACGCGCTTCTGTGAGTTTTAACAACGTACTGCGTTTACCGCTAAACGAAAAATTGAATTTTCTCCGCAACCACTTGACATAGAGCAATAATTTTAAGTACTGGATTATTTAGTTTTTTGAGCTTGATTTAATGGTCATGAGTAAAATTTATTTCAAAATAACAGCTTTTTGAAAATCCAAAAAATTGATTTTTGAAACACCTTTTACTCTATAATTTTTGAACGCGCATTTTCTTGGAAATGCGGGTGGTGTCATTTTATTCAGCATTTTATTCTATAAACCACAAAAGTTTAATCAAAATTGTTAGAGCCATTTTTGACAAATTGGATTTTTCACGTTTTTTGAGGGTTTTTTGGGGTAAACTACCCTTAAAAATAAAAAATTCAAAAAAATGAAAAAAACGCCTGGAATTATTGTGGTTTTGGACCTACGTACCAAATTTCACCAAAATCGGACCATTGGGGCATTCTCTAGCTCTGTATACATCCAGACACACACACACACACACACACACACACAGACATCACTCCGAAAACCACTTTTTTGGACTCAGGGGGAACCAAAATGGATAAATCCACCAACAACTCAAATTCGAAAATTTTGACGAAAACAATACTTTCTCCATATACTATAGTATAGGGGGAGAAAGTAAAAAGTGTATATTAAATACAACTTTTTTCTTAACTGTGTTGGAGAACTAGGATCGTGGGTTCAAAATCCGTCTCTGAAATGGTTCATCTCAGACATTGTTTGACACTAATAGCATTCTCAAAATGATTGTGTAAATAAATATTTTTGTTTAATGAGTCTATTGATGTTATCTGCAACTCAATAGGAGTCAACCTGTTTGTGATATGAGTTGCCTGACCAGAATCAGAGTTAGGCAAGACAGGTGAAAGTCATTGAGATTGGTCGATTATTTGTTAACATTGACGAGAAATTTATTTCATGATTGATCACAGGTCAAAATTGTATCAAAACTTTTAAATTTAAACATTTTTGTTCAAGTTTTCCCACACAGATTTACCTCTTTCCTCTCGGCGGTCATGTCCCAGAAGACGAGAGTGCAGTCCTCCCCCCCAGAAATGAGCTGTTGTCTCATCGGGCAGTAGCACAGGGCCGTCACTTTGTTGCTGAAACAAACCCCAAACTATCTCAACAAACGACAAGCAGAGTTGCCAGTAGAGATGGACAAGTCTCGAAATTTCTCAAAATTTTCAAGAAATCGTAAATCTCATTAAATGAGACAAGATTTTTTTATCTCAAAATTTTTAAAGACGGGAATTATTTTTTGAATAACTTTAAAAAACGATAGTTTCATAAATAATTTGTGAATTGTTAAACCTATTTTACTAGCAATTTAATACTGAAATACATTATTTTGAAGCAAAGTGAATTGTTTTATTTTCCCTATTCGTCCATTTACATCCAAAATTTATACGTTATTAAAAGTTTGGGTTCAAAATTTTTTTCTATGTTTTTAGTAATGACAATGACCGTCATTTACTACATATATTATTTTTTAGAACTTATTTTTGAGTGAGTTAATTGTGACTAGTCTAAGACAAAAATTTAACTGAGTATAGGAAAAAAATCAAACAAGACTTACCAATAAGACAAGATTTAAATTGTAATTTAGTACTCAACTAATAAGACTGTGTTTCAGTCTAGTAAAATTTGCAATTTCAATGTCAACACTCATCACTATGTCTTAGACTATGTTTAAGACTTATTAAGGTACTTAATATTTGTTTTTATTCTGATGTATTTTAAAGATGTTTCTAAATGAAAGTTGGAAATCAGTCTTGCCTGTTATAATTTACATTTTTTATAAATTATCTGTCATAAATCAGGATTTAACAATGTTACAATATTAGATTAAAATTCCGAACGCACATTTCCCGTTATGTACGAAAAGGGAAATCCCATCTCAATCTCATCTCAAAATTTTATGAGAATTCAAAAATCTCATCTCTTCTCGTCTCAAACTAAAAATCCAATCTCGTCCATCCCTATTTGCCAGTTTAGTGGACAGTAAAGTTTCAATTCTCCAAAAATCCACCTATTCCAAACACAGTTTCTCGGTAAAACAATAGTTAAAAAAATCTAAATCAGGAGTTCTAGGTTAAATAAGTTTTTGGAGAAAAAACCTGTAATGCAAAATGCAAAAAATACGCTCGGTATTATAGATACAGTTCAACTGATTTGCACCTCATAAAACGAAGAATTTAAGATTCCTTCCCATGTTAACAGTTTACAATTAAAATTAAGGAATAGTGTGAAGGAATAATGGCTGGGTTACAAAAGATGCCTGAGCCGAAAGGTTATAGAGCTTGCCTTATAATCCAAAGTTTGGCAATGTGATTCAGAGAAAAATAAGTGGCTTTTTGAAGGTTTGAAACTGGATTTAGCTGCCTTTGTTCATTGGCCTATTAAGAAATGATCCTGACACATCCAATCATTGATTGACTTTGATGGAATTCCAGCTGGTCTTTTCCAACAAAGGAAGTTTACACCTGGTCCTAACCTTTCATACCTAAGTCAACCTAAGTAACCTGTTTACGCCTAAGTCAAACCTGGTTGAAATTATAACCAGATAAGGTCCATCACACTCAACCTTCAGTGGTATTCACCTTGTCGTCGTTTCAAGTATAATACACTCTCGTTCATCGAACTGGGCGACATCGGAACTGAAAATCTGGATATTATTAATTTTTTTTCTTACAAAATAAATAATTTTGTCTGTTTTAGAGCCTTCAATTTCTATTCGTTCTATCCGCACAACAGTGAAGTATCACATTTTGCATCAAACGTCATCAGGCGTTTTTTCTATAATCTGTACCCATCGATGTGATTTACGAGGCCGTAGAGTATTCGCACAAAAATAGAAAAAGGAAGGAGGGCAGGAAGTGAACATCTGCTTCGACCGCTTCCCATTGTCTCGTGCACCTGTGTTATGTGGAAGTCAATTGACTACTGGAATATGAGTGGAATATGAATATGGAATATAGAATAAAGATTTTGGATCCCTATTTTCTGCGTTGTTTTTATTCCTATAGATTCATCGTTACAATGTTCAAAGTTTGAGTGCCTTATTTTCATACAATTTCTTATATTATCTTAAAAACCAGAGTGAATACAATCACGACAGGTCACCGTACGGGCGGAAATGATGACTCACGACAGACTCCGCTTCATCGGAATTTTTTGACATCCGAACCGGCCGTCCGCCACATTAGTTCCAATGAACGAGAGTGTACTGTAATATTAAATTACCAAAGGTACAGACAATGTTGGAAAATCAATTTGCAATGAGCACAAACATTTCCTCAAACTCTATGAAGTTAGCAGTATTCATATTTTGCTCAGTGTTAAAATATTTGAATTCTAGAAATACAACATAGTTGGGAAACTCTTTTCACAATAAATTATACTTTTTTAATTGTTGATAGGTTATCTTACCTTAACAATCCTAGTGGAATATCCCTAAAAATCGATTTCGGGTTCGAAAACCCATCATCAGTTGAGGACCAGGTTGACTAAACTAATTAAAATTTTCTATCCGGTGGACTTCGTTGTCACAAAGTGCTTTTTTTAGAAAGTGAGGTTAGGTAGTCAAGTTAGACAACAAGTTTAGAACCATGGTTCTCAGTGTTAATATTTAGTGTTTTATCGTCATGTATTATGTTTTTAATATGAATTGTGTTAAATGTGAAGAGATTAAATGTAACGAAGTCCACCGGATAGAAAATTTTAATTAGTTTAGTCAACCTGGTTCTCAATAGATGATGGGTTTTCGAACCCGAAATTGATTTTGAGAGATATTCCACTGGGATTGTTAAGGTAAGATCACTTAATACAAATATTAATCAAACAATCCAGAGGCAAAATGAATTTAATATTTTTTTTTACTCAAAAAGTAAAAACCTTTTGTAAGCACTTATACCCAACATTTTGGGAAATCACATAACATTAGTTTCATAAGGTTATTCTATAAGGTTATTTTCTCAAGATATTGAGTTCCCTTACTGGTGTCCCTGCAGCTCGTAGGCGTTGCCCTGCTGTCCCCCGATGTCCCAGCAGATGACAATCTGGTCAAAGCTGCCGGAGTAGAGGCGCTGCCGATGCGGGTCCCAGGCTAGCGTGCGGATGCTGCCCGTGTGGCCCTGTGACAGGAAGCAGGAGTGACAACCGTTGCTGAAGTGAAAAACTAAATTTCCCACACCAACTCTCATGTTTTACTTCTCTAATGCTACAAGTACACGGCAGTGATAACTTTTCCTATGAAATTGTTCAAGTCTAAAGGTGCAGGCAATGAAAGTTTACATTACATTTATTACGTGACACCACAGTTTTGGTACATTTAAATATGTATTTGCATCAAATACATATTAAAAAATAAACATAAATGCAGCATTAATGAAGCAAAGTGATGTGCTATCTGAATCGTAAATTCAAGCTAATGGTAAGGTTTAAGGCAAAATGTACTTTGAACGAGTAATTGATTTTAAGATTTTGGTCTCATTACTTCTTAAGAGTAAAAGAGTCATTGTAATTGAATATTTTAATGGAGTAATATGAACGCATTCCTACTTAACAAAAACATTGAAATGAAACTGCATTTTTTAAATTGGTTCCTTGCAGAAAATTTTCACTTACCGTTGAATGAGGTATCATATTATCTTTTATAAGGCTATATAAATTAATGATTGCAAAATTTATCGATTCGGTTTCGATTAGGTTTTTAACTGGCGCTAGTTGTTGGCTTTTCAGTTTATTTTAGATAGTAAACATGAAACAACTCCAAGTTCTCATCTAAAATCAGACTGAGCCCTATTTTCTGCCTTTTACACATTAATGCTTTTAAAATAGACCAGTTAGTAATTGCAAGAAGGTATACAAATATTAACCCTTACCCCACTATAATACTAGTCAAGTCTCATTTTTTATCTGAAAGTGGTCAAAAAACAATACAACCATTTCAGTGGGAAAAACTGCAATTTAATTTAAACAAAAAATAAAGAAAAATGAGGTGGCCCATGCGCAAATTGTGCATTTTATGATTGTGTATGAGTGAAACTCACCTTCAGTACGTGAATGTAATTATTATGGTGTGACAGAGATCTATTTTTGTTTACTATCTGGCTTTTAAAATTAATATGAAGATAATCAGGTGTTAAATTACAATTCACATTAAAGAACTTACATTGAAAGTTGGTCAACATTTTAAAGCGCCCTCTAGAAATAAATCAAAGGCGAGGGGGGCAAAGCCCGAAACTATATGACCTTTTTAATTATGATTCGTCACTGCGGTATATCCTAAGCTTTAAAATGACACATCAATCTTAAAAATTGGTTCAGTAGGTCGAGAGAAAAAGGGAAGTAACAGACGAAACCCTTATAAAAATAAGAAGATAGAAGTTTTGATTATTGTATTTTTGTAGGAATTGGTGAAATATCTGGAAGCATAAAACAAAAATGTAGGTCACAAAATTAAACCAATTAAAAAAGTTAAGAAACACCCTCGAATTATGGCCTAAGAAAATGTCTTTTTACCATGTCTCATTTTCTTAAGAATTAGTAGCAATTAATTATATTTAATAAATATGCATTTTGTATCAGATAATCATTTCTAGTTCTTTTAACACAGTAAAATAATAATTTTATTTCTATAACTAAAATATGTATATTTATAAAAAATAAGGACTGTTGTATTTTTAAATTCAATATTAAAAACAACATAATAATAACATTGATTAATCTGTTGAACCACAGGCCGTACAACTTAGATTAAAGTATTCAATTTGTGAAAATCAGGGAAAAAATGTGCTATAGTTTGTTTTGTGTGACAATTAGATCAGGAACCAAATATAACGAATTAGGGAACTGATAAGGACGTAAATCAGATAAGTGATCCTTGCTGGCCCAATGCCAAAAAATAGATCTCTTATTGGCAGGTGTTCGGCATTCCAACTATTGTCCCATATATCCCTAGAACCAAAGACTTCTTTTCCTTCATAGTTGATTTCTGTTTGATTTTTCATCTTTCATTAGTAAATAAACTAATAAACCGAAAACTGACATTTGTTATCTATTCTCGGTTATTGGTGAAAAACCGATAAAAACTAACCAACCTATCCCTAATATAAATAATTTCTTCTTAACAAATGGAAGTGACTAGTAATTTTCATTTAAAAGATACAAAACTGCTTACAATTATAATGAAATATAGTTTAACATATAAAACAATAAATGATAACAGGCTTAAGAAAAACTTGCAGCATCCCACAGTTCAATTTATTTTTAAGTTGAAAAAAATTCAAAAGTTATCATCCTTGAGTTTAAAAATACAGCATATCATTCCTACACGTGAAAGTTTAGTTGGTAACTTATCAATGACCAATTGTCTTGCCAGACGAACTTCTAGTTCACAAATTCATCATAAGCTAACATGAGAGTGTGTCGAGATCCACGGAGGTAGTTGAGACGGTTACCTTGAGCGAAGTGATGACTTGACAGCCGGCGTTGCTCAGCTTCAACATAGTGATCCCTCCACTGTAGTCACCCACAAACGCGTGTTTCGATGGTGCGTCAAAACTGAGATAATACGTTAAGGATACTATGGAGAGGCCTCATTCGGTATACAAAAGATTTGGTTCCACGTTACCTTACATTGTGTAAGCTAAAAATATTTAATATTAAAATAGTTTTCACTAAATATTTAATCTGCAAATAGTTTAAAATTAGGGCACATTAATTCTCTACCTTAATGGAAATGTCAATAAATCTTTCAGTTATCTTAAAATTCACTTATTGTCAACGATGAAAATTGCAGTTTTCTATAAAAAAGATTGCAAGTAAAATGTACTCTTTAATTTAGTTGTTTCCAAAATGGACAACTTCCAAGCAATATTGTGAGATGTGTGGATTTACCACGTTGACTTGTCATTTATTTCCCATGCCCCAATCAATGGAAAACATGTACTCACCAACCTGAGTTAAAACTAAAGGTATTATTCTATCAGTAAAACTTTGCAGCAGCGAATAACGGAATCAGCAGATTACCCTGGTCTTCATACTGTGAAAGAGTTACATTAAATTAAATCAGATGCTAATCACTTAATTCTAGTCCCCACTGTTGAAAATATCCTTAGTAGGAAAACCCAGCTTTACAAAAAATCTTTTCTACCTTCAAGGCGAAACCTTCCAACCAAAGGTGTTCAAATACAGATGACACCCACTGACTCAAAGTTCACCGGACCAAGATTTTTCTTTGGGTCATGAATTTTTCATCTTAGGAATAGGTCAAGTTACAAAGGGAGATTTTTATTAAATTTGACCTACAGAGGTACAATACAGTGGTGTCAGAAGACAGATCGACCGCATGAGTCATCGACTTTTGATCTGTGCGTCAAGAGTTTCAAGCTACAGGTCTGTAGGAAAACTTTGAAATATAAAGGTAAATTTCAACTTATAGAGGTAAAGCACAAATTTAATTTCTGTCATCTACAATTGAAGGGCTGGGGGGAAGGACGATGAAGGTACAAAATGTTCTGTTTCAAGAAATCACAATTAGAAAACGGAAAAGTCCTGAACATTACGTTAGCATTATTTTATTTTAATAAATCAATTATTTACAGGTGTGTAGGTCAATTTTGTACCCATATTTTAAGTTACAATACTTAAACATTAATAACTTCTTTTATTAATTACCTAAGTTATTAAAAACAAATAATTTGGAAAAAAAACGACGAGGGTCCATCGAAATGCTGGAAAAAAATTATGAAGGTCCAGTAAAAAACTGCAAAGCTTTTTAAAACACAATAATGTATTCAAAAAAATTGAATTACACAAAAAATTGCTTTCATCTACCGGTACCTGAAAAGTGTATAAACCTGAAAATAAACAGGTTTTGGACCTTCATCGTTCTTCCCCTCAGCCCTTCAATTTAAAAGTTATAAAGGTAGGCCTAATCTCATTGATTAATAAAGGTTGAATATAATCGTAAAATTGGTGGTTATGTGTTTATTTTTCGACTTAACCAGGGTCTTGAAGAGGATTGAAAATAATTCTATATACTATTTTGAGTTATCGATGTTCAAGTTAGCGAGTACTGTATTACAAATAATGGCATTTAGTGCAGCCAAAGAACCAGCTAATGTGAAGGATACACGAGCGCGGTGCACCACGCACTGCTGATGAAGTGTCCGAGCTGCCGGCCCGTCTCCGAGCAGTGGAACTGGAACATCTTATCCCGGCTGATGCTGAGCACCCACTCGAGCGAGAGGGCGAAGGTCACGGCCGTCACCCGGCCCTGGTGAGCGAGCACGTCCCGCATCGACGACATCCGATTGAAATCCTCCTCCAGCAGGTATTGCTAGGGCAACAAACAGTGGATAAGAGGGTGGGAAAAGGGTTAGCGAGCACATTGAGAAAAGAAAGCTGCTTTCCAAAACTTGTAGAGTGGCAATTAGGTGGGGAAAAAACGCTTGCCGGGAGTACTTAGTGACAGCATGCCCTTACGGCAACCAATGGCGCACTCAAAAAATAATTATGGTGGAAGGGGGGGTGGGCTTTTTTGGTCCCTGGGCCAACGGGCCAACCAACAGAAAACTTTTAAAAATTCTATAGAAACCCCAGATTTTAAGGCATTATTAAGTTTATTTTAGCTCTTTGAATGCAAGTTTTGTGAAGGGATCGATTATAGGAATGAATGATAAAACCCAGCAGATTTAGATCGATAGCTTTGGGAGTTGGCTATTCCAACCAGCAAACACCGCAAACCACTGGCTGTTCCAATTGAACTACATCCCTCCCTCTAGTCACCACCGCATGAGCGGCAATTTTATTCGTTTTATAACATTGCAAACAATAATAGTTCGGATTGAAAAATTGTAATTTTTCGTATTAATATTTATCACGTAAGTTATTAATGGAGGTGACAATATGGTGTTAAATTTATGTTTCACACTATCCTAGGACATTTTGGCTGGAAGGGGGGAAGTACACATGGTGGAACAGCATGGTAGTACAGCGTGCGCTGTCTCGTGGTGGACTGCCCAATCACAGAAACTGACAGAATAAATGCCATACCTGTCCGTCTCAAAAGACTCAGTGTTCATTGGTAAAACTTATTCTCAGTCTGCCAATATAAACTCACTCACAGCAAGTAGTGGCAATGTATACAGAACCAAATAAGTAGGGACATCCCATGTTAAAAAATTTTAGTTTTGCCCCCGAAAACCAGAGTAAAATAAAGCGCTGATGCTATAGGATTACCTCTCCTTATGTCACAGGAAGCGCTCTTTCTACCTCTTAAATGTCAAAATGAGCGTATTTGTTTACAAAAAATCCAAACAATAACAAACGTCTGCAAAATTATTCTAGACATCTGTTTCCATTCAACCAATCAGCATGATTCTAGAATAAAAATTACGTCTTGGTGGTGCTATCTAAGTTTCGGGGGCGGCGTTCTCACTTCCCCATAAGGATGTCCCTACTTATTCGGTTCTGTATACATTGGTAGTGGTGAATGATCTGTGCATTCCTGCTCAACACAAGACGAGCTAAGAAGTTCATGTGAGTATAACATAGCCTATACACTTATTTTTTGGCCGCTGGTAATGCTTTCATGTTGTAATAGTCCGTCAAAAGCCCTTTCATAGTGCAA
This sequence comes from Neoaliturus tenellus, assembly GCA_030545055.2. Classification (NCBI taxonomy): domain Eukaryota; kingdom Metazoa; phylum Arthropoda; class Insecta; order Hemiptera; family Cicadellidae; genus Neoaliturus; species Neoaliturus tenellus. Next base: position 13,785,261 of record CM061536.1, on the reverse strand, counting down.
CATAAGAGTTGATGTTGACAATTACTTGCACATGTAACCTCTGTCACTAATAAAATCTCATAATACTTTACGCTAATGCGAACAAACAATATTAGCCAAACATTGACACGGATCTTAGAGCTTAGAAGGGGAGTGGGCGAGGCTTGCTGCTTGCCGCACGCAGTTGGGTTAAGGAAGGGGAAAACCCCTTTCTGCCACCCGCCACCAGAAATAAACAAATCAAGCGGGCACGAGAAATGTTCCTTTGCGAAGTTTTTAATATTATGAAATAAGTGTTATTTTTTTTTGTGCATTTCTTAGGAATGCAGCTATTATTTCTTAATTGTAGTGAAGTGGTAACTCCCGCAAACCAGTACTTAGTACTCAATGTATTCACTATTGGCAAATAAAAAATTAATTTTTCTAATTTTTTTGAGGGGGGCTACAGCCCCTTTAGCCCCCCCCCCCCTCCCGTGGGTGCGCCACTGATGGCAAACTATCGATTGTTGAATTAGCTGTGTACATTGGTCTGTCAAATCGACTACATATCGCATCAAATCTTAGCTACCGTCATCGTTGAAAACTATCGAGGAATTGAATCGGATCAAGCTATTGATTGTTAAAAGCTTTCAATTATATAGCATTGGCTGTCAGTTAGTGACGCTTCTGGCAGACATTCATGTCTTTCAGAGTTCTGATGTTTTAACATTGCATTGCTACTCTTTATGTCATAAAATAACGACACCATCTTACTCAATGGAAAAAGGAAGTCAACAAGAATAGTTGTCTCAGATTATTAAAAAAATCATTTGTGACAAAATTCATCAGGGGGCTTGATCAATAAAAAACCATTTTGGCTGGCGAATTATTTGAAACAAAGACATTACAGTCAAAAACTCACAGTGATAAATTTTGTTGGAATCCTCATTAGAATAATGCCACAGTGATAATTTAAAGTTTGAAACCAAAGGGTTAAAATATGAGTATATTTTGAATATGTGAAATATATGTGTACAAATTAACTGTGGTCAAGTCATTTTTGTTTATTAATTAATAAACAGAAAATGATTTAGTTTCTCTAAAATGTAATGGCGCCATTTTACAATATCCTACTATTCCAGAACAAAAAAATCTGGTAGCGCAACAACGCTCTACCTTATTTGAGTTAGTGTAACTCAGTGGGAGGGGGGGAGAGGAGTAAAGGGGTTATTTTGTGGTAAAAAACTAAATATCCTTCAACTAAATACTCACTAAATACTCCTTCACTAAATATCCTCGTTTTATAGGTCTGCAATAAAAGGAAATAATAGTGAAAATAATAGTTGCTACTTCTTTGATACCACTATCTAAAATGGCAGCTTTGGTCAAGTACAACTTATTCTTGAAACTGGATAGAAAAATCTTTGGAGTTTTAATTTCACCGCTGGTTATTTTAAACTGAAAAAAGCTCTTGAGGTAAACGATTTCTTTTGTGATAATTCAAATTTTAGTGTAGGTTAACCAAAGTTGGAAGATTTTGGTAGCTAAAAATAAGTTTCAAAGATAAAGCCCTACTGAGCATAATTAGTTTTGAGTATTCACCTATAGCAGATATTTGTAATAAACAATAAATAATTTAATTAGTCTAAAATTATTCAACTGTTTTAGAAAAGTCATTTGGCAAGTGAAAGAAGAGTTTTAAGCCCCAAGGGCTGATTAATTAGCAGCAAGTGTTCCCAACTGTTTTAACTCAGTAAAAAAAATCTTTATAATGTGTCATTTTAGCGAATTTCCCTATAGGGAATACGCTATTACGGTAGTAGCCATGGTAAGACCTAAGCCCGGGACCACTTTACTTTTTCATTTTGAGGTCCCCAGAAGCCAAAAACACTGTTTGTTCATTTTCATATGTATATATATATATTTATGTGTCCGTGGTACTGATCACTTTTGAAGCGGACCTCCGATTTTGATCAAATTTGGTATGAAGGTGTAAGACCAGGTCTGTTTTCATGAGTTCGCGAACCAGCATTGTCGGGTTATGGGAACGGGGTTTTATGGGGTTTCAAAGGGGTCAAAATTGGGTTTTTGGCATTTTTGGACCTTTGTTTTCAAAATTCATGAATTTTAACTAAGATCATTCAAAAGAACCTAAAAAACAAACAATTTAGTATTTTGAATTTTTAACTTAGCTTAAATGGTTACGGAGAAAATCCAAAAATGTGTTTTCCATGTTATTCTTAAGGGAAATCAAGAAACCCCTATATCCTACCTATTTTTTAAAAATAACTTAAATTTGGTATGAACATTATCTAGATAGGTTTAACTTATACTTGCTTACGAAACCCATATGGCGGCAAACCTAGATACTCAACCCCATGGGGTTTATGAGAAAAATAAAAAATTGTCAGAGCTTGATACAATTTTGTGTTTACATTCACCAATTATTGATTAACTTAGATTTTCTAATAACACCCCATGGTAGAAAACCTACATACTCGATCCTATGGTCTTTTTATGGGGAAGTAAATAATCTGAAATGCCATTGGAAATTCGCTGAGTACGCAGGTCTGCTGGTCTGCTGCGACGGGGGTATTTGTATTTACTTCTGTGTACTTTTTTATATTACCTTAGATTTTCAGAACTGAATATCTCTTAATGTAAAAACTAGAGGTGTGCGGATATCCGGAAAACCGGATCGGATTCGGATCGGATTCGGATATCCGATCCGATCCGAATGTACAACAGGCGTCGGATAGGATCCGAAAAATATAAGATTTTTTCGGATAGATAGTGTATATGAGCATAAAAACCTTTAAACCCCCAAAAAACTACATTTGGAATCATACTGACGAGCGCGTTCGTTCTAGGTATGAATACAATGTTGGATTAAAACACGACTCAATAAATTATTATCATCTCTCTCTCGAAAACTTGAAAATAGAAGACAGTCAGTCAACACTAGTATTGACACTCCAGGCATTAGGGTGTCCCCAAGATATAGCGCACTCAAGGCAATGGTTGTCAAAACAAATCTGATAAATAGCGACTCAAGCGGATGGAGTAAACAACCCATTCTAACAGTGGTCGTGATTGGCTGTAGAGTTAGGTTCCGATTCCAACCACAACGCGCGCTAGTGAACCCTCGCTAGCACTCCACAGCCACCGATTTGGAATTAACTGGTATGGGGAACACCAGAATTGAGCGAGTGTCACGATTTTAGTCTGTGGTTATTTGAGTCTGTTGTCCTGCGCAGTAGACGGCAGTGTTTCCAAGTACACGATAATAATTTGTTATTGTACTCATTCTCCGACGTAACACTGATTTTCCTCCCAAAGATTTGTCGTAATTTTTGAAGATAATTAATGATAGTTTTGGAAAATGATTGATTTTGCGTGCCTAAAATATTACAAAATCAAATAACTTCCGACATCAATCACGAATTACATTGATAGACACGGCATTTTTGTGGCGTGCAATAATTTATTATCGTGTGGTACGATGTTTTGAAGTCTGGGAATACTGCTACAGCCGACAGCGTACGACTCGTACGAGATAAAATTTGAATTGAAGTTACGAACTTTTAATGTGATCAACTTAATTTTCTAGAATCGGATAGGCTAGTTGTTAACTTAACTACTCAGTTATGGAGCCAAGAAATAAAAAGAGTTTGATTTGGAGATCTTTTGAGAAAAACCAAGAACAGGCGGAATGCCTATTGTGCAAGCTGGTTCTAAAGGTAGGCCTAAGGGTAGGTAAAATAGGCCTAATAAAATAAAATATAGACATAATAAAATGTTCTTTGTAGAAAAATAAAATAATGTAGTTTTATTATTACTGAAATTGAGACTTGTGACTTGCTTCCACTTCATAAATTCTTTGAGATAGGAAAGTTTTTATTTTAACTAAGCTCATTGTAATAGGCCTAAAACAAATTGGGATGTAGGCCTAAGTTTAAAACCTAAAGTGTTAAAAGTATTACATGTTACTGCATTATTGAACCTAAGTAAGCTTAGCAATCTACTTTTAAACATCAAACAAGACTGTAGCCTACATGAAGGTGTAGGCCTAGGCTAAACTTACTGTTAAACAGTAATGTCATCACAGTGACTCAAAGATATCAAAACTTGCATATAGCCTAGGCCTAATGAATGAAATAGACCTTATTTGGTCATAACTCTAAGTTAATACTCAAAATTTTACTATCAATGTAACTTAGTGAAACAAATGGATCAATATCAATTAACAGTAGTGAAAAAAATGGAAGTTATCCATAAGCTAGAACAGACAATTTGCGAATTTTCTAAAGAAATACCTCTCAAACCCAACCTTGAAAATAGTTATAGTAACCCACACCAGGAAATACAGAAAACAACCCCAACGCCAACATATGCAACTACAGTTACTGGTCTAAAAAATCCAACGAATAAAAAGAAAAAAAACCCTTCACCAAGGCAAACTAAAGACAAAAATAAAACTGAAAGAAATCATAAATCTGATGATGACAAGACAATAATAGGCCTAAAAGACGTGACAGAAACAAAAGACAAACAAGAAGAAAAGCAAGAATCAAGTGAACCAAGCCCCCAACAACGCAACCAAGATGATGCACCTCCGGAAATCCTATTGATTGGAGACTCAACACTGAGAGCGGCAGCAAGTATGATTAGGGCGGAGTCTGGTGACAAGGTGGTCACAATAGCAAAGCCTGGAGCCAAAATAAAAGATGTTAGCCAATTCATCAGCCAAGCCAAATACCTCCCAGCCAAGGTAGTTATAAATATTGGATCGAATAATGTAGGGACAGCAAAAACACCCAATCACATAATGAGGCCACTATGGTACACCATTGAGGCAGGTGCTAAAAAATTTAAATATGTAAGATGGTATGTCAATGGAATCCTCCCTAGAACAGATATCAGAACCAAAAACATAAATGACACAAACGAAGCATTAAAATTCATGTGTGATCAACTAGGTGCCACTTATATTGACACCTCTCCAGTGACAAACGAAGACTTCTTCCAGATGGATGGAATACACCCAAACCGAACTGGTGCCTTGACACTAGCAAAAGTGATCATGACAAGCCTAAATACAGCTGATCTAGAATATGAACAAAACGTCAATGACGGAGAAATAAATGAGGATTTTAACGATGAAAATGACAATCCACTCTATGAACTGGACGAAATGACTCCTGATCTGGAACAAGAGGTAGGCCTAAATGAAGAAAACTTTGACATAGATTACACTCAAGACGACACAGAAAAAACTACGCTGATCACGACAACCATCGAAAACTCCACCTCAAACCACACTAAAAAAATCTCGACACAAAATCACCCAGACACCTTATAGGACAATAGAACTCAAACCACCCCGTCTCAATACAATAGGCCTAAGCTAAATAAATGCAAAAAAACTTCAATTAAAAATCTCACAATTTACCACCTCAACATTCAGCGAGGCCTTCAAAATAAAATCGAAAACCTGCTAATAGATATAGACTCTTTCAAGCCGGATATCCTAATTATCTCAGAACATGGACTAACAGACGACAAATTAGAACAAGTCAGATTGGAAGGTTTTGATCTTTTATGTAGTTTCTCAAGAACCAATCATTCATGGGGTGGAATAGCTATCTACACCAAAGAAGAATTGACTAAATCAACTGAAAAAATCAACACCACTAAATTCTGTAAAGAACTCACATGTGAAATAATAGCCTTAGAAATAAAAAAGAAAAACTTTATAATAATTGGAGCCTACAGATCCCCAAACCAAAACTTAGAAGATTTCTTCGACAATCTAGACAAGCTGCTAGCAAGAATTTCCAATAAAAAAAAAGAAATCCTGTTCATGGGAGACACAAACATAAACATTAGATTAAAACAAGATCCAAGATTTTTGAAACTTGAAAAATTCTTCTCCGAACATAACTTAAATATAATAGATATTCCTCATACCAGAATAACGGCAAATTCAATCAGTAGCATTGACATCTGCGCTACAAACATCAATCTAAATTCCACTGTGGTAAAAACTCATAAAAACACAATTTCTGACCATCATGGAGTGAGCTGTACACTCTTAAATCATACAATGGCAAAATCAGCACCCCTCAAAAAAATCATTCGGCACAGTACAGAAGATAAACTCAAGGAATTGAAACATAGACTCAGCCTACAAAACTGGGAAGAAGTCTATCAAGCCACTACAGTGGATGCAAAATATAACATCTTTTTAAACATCATTACAAGGGAAATGGAAGCTACAATGCCTAGGACATATAAAACTTTTAATAACAAACCACAAAAAAAGTTCTGGAATGAGAAAGCAACAAAACTAAGAAATACTGTCTCTACTGCACACAACAAATTCCTATTGACGGGGACACCCGGAGATAAGCTAGTCTACACTAATCTAAAGAAAATATACGACAAATATGTTCGAGAACTCAAATCTACAAACATCATTGGCAGCATTAAGACATCTAAAAACAGAAATAAAGAGATCTGGAAAGTGGTGAACAGGGAAAGGAAAAATACCAGCACAAAAACTCAACAAATTACAATTAAAATAAATAACAAGCCTATCACTGAACCCAAAGTCATAAGTGAACAATTTAATAAATATTTCATCAGCATAGGAATACCACCTACAAAAACTCAAAACACTAAGGAGCCTTCAGAATCACAACCTGATACAACACAAAAACTATTAGAATCTGGACAGTTAACAAAATTCTCAAAAATCAGCAGAAGCGAACTACAATCTATCTTCGATAGTTTTACCCCTAAAAACTCAACCGGAATAGATGGAATTTCAAACAAGATTGTTAAATATTGCCAAAAGGAACTAATTGAACCCCTCCTTCACATAATCAATACATCACTGGATCAAGCAACAGTCCCACAACTCATGAAAATTTCAATAGTATACCCTAAATACAAGAAAGGTGACCCTCAGGCCATTGAAAATTATCGTCCGATATCACTATTGCCAACCTTCTCTAAATACCTGGAAAAAGTTATAAATCATCAACTATCAAATTTCTTAGAAAACTCAAACCAAATAACACCTGATCAACATGGTTTTAGACATGGAAAATCCATCAACACGGCATTGGCTCAACTTTGCGAAACAATTACCGAAATTTGGGAAAACAGAAAACAAGCATCAGGAACCTTCTTAGACCTCCAAAAAGCATTTGATAGTCTTGATAGAAAACTATTACTTAATAAACTAGAAAACTTAAATATCAAAGACAAAGCAATTAAATGGATTCAAAATTATCTAACGAACCGAAAACAAACAGTAGAAATAGAACACTACAATAGAAACTGGGAAGTAAAAACAAGATCTACACTACAAGAAACCATCTACGGCGTGCCACAAGGCTCAGTCCTTGGGCCGCTACTATTTTTGACATACATAAACTGCTTCTCAACAGATCTACCCGCAAATTATAAATGCATCATGTTCGCCGACGATACTACAATTATCACACCATTGGAAAAAGCCGACAAATTAAATGAAAAAATTCAAGAAACTCTTACAACAGCCACCACAATCTGCAACAATTTAAGTCTAAATATAAATAGAAATAAAACCATCCACATAAATTTCAGCACTACAAACCGAAGGGAACAGGAAACAGAAGATATCCTTTCTCAACATATAGATCACAACATAATGGACTCCACAAAATTTTTAGGAATAATGATCGACCAAACATTAACCTGGCATAAACACTTAGAATATCTACACGGAAAATTATCATCAACTCTTTTCGCCTTGAGAAGGATAAGAAAAATTACCAATAAAGAAATCACAATAATGGCATATCATGCACTCTTTGCTGCGCATATAAACTTTGGAATAATAGCCTGGGGAGCCGCTGCCGAAACCTCAATAAAGAAAATCTTCACACTTCAAAAAAAGGCAATTAGAATAATAGAAGAAGCATACTATCAAGAACACTGCAAACCTCTATTCCAACAAAATAGAATCCTAACCCTAACCTCTACCTACATCCTAGAAACAATCAAATTCATAAAAAATAAACCTTTAAATCTTAGACACAACTGCCACCAATATAACTTAAGAAATAGACTAAATTTAAACTTAGAACAACATAGGCTCCAAAAAACTAGCTCAACCCCCCAATTCATGGGTACCAGATTGTTCAATCTGCTACCCGAAAACTTAAAGTCAATTCAGGACAACAAAACTTTTTTCAATAAATTAAAACAATACCTTCTTGACAGACCATATTACAATATAAATGAATTTTACGAGGAACACCACTACCCTATTAGGCCCTAAAAGGCTCACAGTAACTGACGATTCCCCGATCTTCAAGACCGTGGTGAAGAGGACTTGGTAAATGGTAAATGGTAAACTTATTCAAACAAAAAATGAGCCTGAAAATGACCTAATTCTGCGAGAGAAAATTTTATCTAGGTTATAAGCAAATTTGTAAATAAATATCGAAAAAGATTTTCTCACCATAAACAAATAGTTACAAATGTAGCCTATTGATTGACCGACTTTAGAGCTAAACAATAGGCCTACCTTAATTTGAAACTTGGTTTGATAACTTACCGTTAGCCTTGTAGTGAATTTATTTCGGATGAGACCTACTGTAGTTAGTAGAATATATTAAACTATATTATATAGGCTATAATATATTATAATAGGCCTATAATACACAAAATCATACAAATATGAAATTGTATCATACTTCATAATAACTCAAGGACAACATCAAACATGCACATTAAAAACACAATAAAATTCTTTATTCATCATTGTAAAGTATTTGTCCAAAATGTAAATTATAATTCTAGTTTTGAACAAATACTCAACAAAAAAATCAATATATGCCTACATTTCTATATTAAACAAAAATAAAATTAACATTTTTCATGCATTCCTAGGAATAAAGTGCTAAAATTTTACTGTTAATTAATTTGTATTTTAATTCGGAGTAATATAACAGTTCACTCTGTCCGCGCGAGTATCCGAATCCGAATAAAATCCGATCCGAACCCCCTACTATCCGATCCGAAACTAGACTATCCGATCCGAATCCGATCCGAAGCCAAATTTCACTATCCGCACAAAAACTATTGTCTTTTTAATAAAAAGTTTTTTTTATGTCACAATTTTGTTATAGTAGAACCTTTTTTAACCGAGTTTTTTTAGAGTTTATTTATTTATTTATTCTCAACGGATCAACCATTTTATACAGAGTATTACAATGTCATTTATTTGTGTATAATTATATTCCATTGCTCAGATGAAACATTTTACCACCTGATGATTTTGCCGTTGCAGAGAAACTAAGTCGTGGGATTTTTGAATACAATATTAAACTGTTTCGACAAAGGTATGTACCTATATTAAGTCTTATGTGTATAATGTTTCACAGATTAGCAGATGCAGACGGACAAAATATCAATCACATTACAATTCTGAATATAATATTATAACAATAAAAAAATAAATATTTTAAGAACGTGCAATAATAATATGTGCAACAACAAAATAATACGGCATGATAAATATAATGTTCATATATATAATAAATATAATGTTGGTTGTTATTAATGGGCCGTATCTTATGAAATCAGTACTATTGATGCAAGCTATATCCCTGGTAAAAATTTTATCAGCACATTATTTAATTTGGAGAAATACAATTTTGATGTCAAAAGGAAGCAAGCTGGTAATTATTACTCAACAAAAGAAGACTTCAACCAGGTAGTTTTCATATTATCTTGTTTTCTTGGAACATCGGACTGGACTCATTAAATTTAAAGCGGAAAATTGTTGCCTTTACCTGAAGAGAACAGACTTATTTCTTTTGTATAGTCATAGAATTTCTTTGTTTAGTGTTAAGTAGTTTTTCTGGGTAATTGTTAACTGTGGTTATAGTAGGAAATTTAGAATATTTGGACAACCGATCCACAAACAATATATATTGATTTAATTGTCCCATTCTCTGAATACTTGTGTATATAGGTAATAGCCTATTCTGACATATTTATCACCTGGAAATATTGTTTATTAAATTAAATGAAAGTCAATTGATGTTAGAGGCCCTATCATAATAAAATCAAAGAGAGTACAGCAATTTGTTTTGGGGTTTCTTTGTTTTCCCCATTGAAATTAATTTTAAGATCAATCCTTAAATCATGTAGAAAAAAACAAAGTGGCGCAATTTTGTTGAGAAAATAGCTTAAGCTCAGAATATCTTGGTCAACCCATCCTGCCCACCTCCCTTTCTCCGGCTACAAGCTGCACCGAGGCAGAATTTATGTTACAAACGATTAGGTATTGTATGTATATTATAAATATAAATACAATGTGTCATAAATGAAACAGTGAAGAAAGAGTGTGTGAAATTGAGATTGAATAAATTATCAAAGGCCATGAGTAGATATAATTATGTATTATTAATTACTTGTACAGGGTTAAATTTATTGTAAAAACTTTTAAAACTAATTAATGTAGAGGTTTATAACAACACTTCTGTTAGCCTATCTGTCTATTCACTTAACCGTCATATGAGAGAGAATGAGAACTTTATTCAGCCAGAAAATATTTCATACAAATACATTGGCACGTCAATATTACTTTGATACATAAACATGAGCTAAAAATCTGTTGCATTCCATATCTTTCTCATATATGCTTCTATAGAATAGAACGATTCTTTGTATAGGAAATTAGTAATTTTAACTTTTAAATCCTTATCATTAAGCAGTTTTATATCTAATGGTAACTTATTGTATAGTCCTTGTCCCAGGGCGATGGTTAGTAAAAAAGAATCGAAAGTCTACAGGATCAACTAATGGCAACCGAAAATCAATTGAAAAAAGAAATACAACTTCGCAAAGAAGCCCAAGACATCTTTGAGGAACACGATAACAAACTTCAATTGCTACTAAACAAGCATATTAGAAAAAAACAAAGACCAAGAAAAAATCATTAAGTCCTTAAAAAATAAAACTGAAAACCATGATGTATTGCTGGGAAATGATGTCAGGGATTTGCAGCAGATATCACCTGTTAATCCTCAAAACTTGACACCGATAGTAATACATAATCTCACAACTCCCCAGACTAACTCTCTCCTGTTGATCAAGAAATTAAAAACAAACGAAAAAATCTTATTAATGCTAGTAAACTTTTTAGGAAAAATAAAAATATGAAGTCACATTTGAAATTGTTAAGAAAGAATTATAAAAAATGTATTATAAATAAGAAAAAGAACTACTTTAATAGTAAAATTTTAAAATCAAATAATATTTCTAAGACTGCTTGGCAACTTGTCAATGGGGAACTTTATAGGTGTAAAGATTATTCAGTCTCAAAAATTATACTTAACAAAGATGGCACCACTATAACTGATCCGTACATTGTTGTTAATACTTTAAATGATTTCTTTTCAGAGATGGTTGACAACACTATTATTCCAAAACTCAAAACCAGTAATCCAACCATACCTTTTGTCAACACCTCATCTTCTAATCTGAACTTTTCATGTAATACTATTTCAGAAACACAATTGATCGAAGTTATTGATTCTATAAAAGCAAAATGGTCGGCTGGCTGTGACGGAATTCCAATTAAAATCATAAAATACGCCAAATGGGCACTACTAAAACCATTGGTTCATGTCATAAATGCTTCATTAATATCAGGAGTGTATCCATCCGAGCTTAAAATTTCTAGAATCGTTCCATTGTATAAAAAAGGTGACAGCAAAAATCCTGCAAATTATAGACCACTAGCTATTCAACCGTCCCTGTCAAAAATTTATGAAAAATGCATGCTCAACCAATTGGTAGATTATTTAGAAAAAAACCAACTGCTAGATCTAGAACAACATGGATTTCGTAAAGATAGATCAACTACCTCAGCACTTATATCATTTATTGAAAATGTCATTGAAAATCTTGACAAAGAAAATTACGTTGTAGGTGCTTTCCTGGACCTAACAAAAGCATTTGACAGTGTGTGTCACAGTAAATTAATAAATAAATTAAGAAGTCTCGGTATCAAGGGCAATGAGCTTGATTGGCTGAAGTCTTATCTAGAAGAACGCCAACAATATGTAGAAATAAGTCATATTTCTTGTAATAAGTTATTGAAAATAAGATCTAAGACTAGAAAAATTAAATACTCAGTTCCCCAAGGATCAATTTTAGGGCCTGTTTTGTTTTTGTGTTATCTGGGAGGTCTACCAGGTTGTCTATCTAATTTAAACACAGAAAACCATTTTTGTATCTATGCAGACGATATTAATTTTACTGTTTTTGGTAAAAATAAAAATGAAGTCTTGGCAGAGTCTCAAAAAGCAATCAAATTAATTGATGATCAGCTTAACAACATTAATTTACTTCTTAATAAAGATAAAACAACTGCTATTAACTTTGCATGTAAAAATATTTCAAATCCAAATCAGGCTGAGATTAACTTACCTTTTGAATTTTCAAATAGCACAGAATTTTTAGGTCTTCAAGTAGATAACACCCTTAATTGGTCAATTCACGTGGAAAAAGTGGGGTTAAAAATTAGTTCAGGTATTTTTGCACTAAAAAGATTAACGCATTTTTGTGACATAACTACATTAAAATCAGTTTATTTTGCACTAATTAATTCACATATTGCTTATGGAATTGAACTTTATGGCGCTACATCAAAACTCAACTTGAACAGAATCTTGCATCTTCAAAAAGTATCAATAAGAATTATGCTTAAACTGCCCTTTGATGCTCATTGTAAAGACCATTTCAAAAAATTAAAGATAATGACTGTTTTTAGCCTATATATATTTAGAACAGTTTTGCACATTAAAAAAAATGAGAGGATCTTGCCAAGACATCTTAACAACCACACCCACAACACAAGAAACAAAAAAAACTTTCAAACTAACAAAATTAAAAAAGAAATAGCAAAGAAAAGGCCAACTTATGCTGGTGTAAGATATTACAATAACCTCCCAGATGAAATAAAGAGTGAGGCTAGCCTCAGAATTTTTACTAAAAAGTTAAAAGAATTCCTCACACTAAAAGCGTTGTACAGTTTTGAAGAGTTTTTTACGAAATGAATTAAACTGAGTGTAAAATAAGTACGAAGAATAATATCTTACTTTTATTAATGTTTTATTGCTTTTATTTACTTTTATTAATTCATTTTATGTTTATATGTAAATATTAATACCAGTAATTGTACTGTAATGACTTCATTTGTAATGACTGTAAAACTGTTTTGTTTTGACGCCATTCATGTATATTGTAATATATATAATTGAATAAAGATTTATTGAATTGAATTGAGTTAAATGACCTAAAGAAGAGGCAAGAAAAGATCGAAAGCACCGTCAACATACTGGAAGGGCAGCTCAACCAATCCTCTTATCACAAGGGTCTGCCTACATCAAATGCAGGCATAGAAATAGACCCTAAATCTCACTCTAAAAATACTTCACAGTATCTAGGCCAAAACAAAAAGGTGCCAACCCCTTGTAAGATAAAAACTAACGTCTTCAGTGTCTCTCTACAAGTAAATAAATATTAAGACAAATCCAAAAAACTGAAACCAGAAAACAAAAAACATCTAACTGAAGTAGATAAATCCAGAATGGAAGCACAAACAGCACCCAGCCTAAAGGATGCAAACTCTCTTCATTGTCAACCTGAAAACCTCCCTGGCCCAAAAAAGCAAAAAATGCTTAACAATGTTTATATGAAAGGCCCACCCATCACCGCAATGCTACTGGAAAAAGAAGAAAGCTGGGAAATATTCTTTGAAAAAAACATGGAGCACTTCAAAACTATAAATGCAAACTACATCAATGCAGTCTCTCACAAGTCTGGCAACGAGATTCAAATATCTTTTTTAGGATTCCCAACCAAACCAGTAATAACAACTTAACTAAGGACCCCCCCCCCCCCCCCTTAACTAGGTTAACTAGGAAAAAACCCGTTGCCTCAGCCAGCCAAATTATCGATTTTCCACCAAAACATAGATGGCATCAGTACAAAAATTGACAGACTAAACCACCAACTTTATCAAACCAAACCAAGCATAGTTGTACTCACAGAACATGGCCTTTCTAAAGACAAACTTGAAAATACCCAACTACATAATTATGTATGTATTGGGGGATACTCGAGAACTAAACACAGAAAAGGTGGAGTTGCAATATATGCAAACAAAAATCTAGGTAATGACATTTCCTGCATCGACATTGCAAAAAACAAATAGAACTTGTCTGTGAAACACAGCTTATAAAAATAAAAATGAAACAAACAGAGCTGTATATCCTAGGAATATACAGGCCCCCAATCTATACCAATCTCGACCTGGCTCTTGACATCCTGTCCAACATTCTTGATGACCTACCAACTTGGAAAAATCCAGTTATTATAACTGGAGACATTAATGTAGACAGCCTGGCTGATGAAGATGACAGTAAACTCCTAAATCAAGTTCTGCTGAGCCATGACATCAACCGAATACCTCTACCGCCAACCAGAATCACCTCTCACTCAAAAACATCAATCGACATGATTGCAACGAACTTGTTGCAAACAGAAGTTGACACTGCAGTTCTGCTCACAGGCCTATCAGACCATACGGGACAAATCTGCACAGTACATCTTGAGTTTGACAAATCTGTCATACCAAGCACAACTCGAAGATACTACAGCGCTCGAAACATAGAAAACCTTAAAAACCTTCTAGCGCAAGAAACTTGGGAAACCGTAACCAACACTCAAAACGCAGACCAGGCTTACTCAGAGTTTGACAAAATACTGCGAGAAGCACTAGATACAGCTTGCCCTAGTGTACAATCAAGACCAAAGAAAAGAAAAATATTTACAAATCAAGAACAAGAGCGAGAACTTATGAGGCTGAAAGGAGCATGTACTACAGCACTCAACAACTCAATTCTGATTATTAATGAAGAAAATAAAAGACAAACCAATGGTAGAAAGAGAGAATATGACCAATACCTCAAACAACTCAGAAAGGAAGCTGCAATAACCTATATTGAAAATGCAGAAAACCAAAGCAGAGCAGTCTGGCAGGTCATAAACAACAATCGTTTCAACAAAAAATCTCAAAAAAACCAAATAAAATCTCTTGACATTGAGGGCACAACCCTGACAGATCCCCAAAAAATAGCTGAACATATGAATCACTTCTTTGCTAATGCTGCTGAACAAATTCTATTAGATTCTCAACAAGCACTCCCAAAACTACATCCAACACTACATGAAAGAGAGTTCATGTCATTCGAAGAGAACCTTTCACCAACAGATAGAGCTGAAGTAGATAGAACTATAACATGTCTAAAATCAAAACCATCATCAGGAATCGATGAAATATCATCAACAATTCTGAAACACTGCAAAAATGAAGTGCTAGACCCAATAGTTAACCTAATAAACAAGTCTTTTCAACAAGGCCCTTTTCCGTCCATACTTAAACAATCATTAATCTACCCAAAGCATAAGAAAGGATCCACCTCCCTGGTCAACAACTATCGGCCTATTTCGCTTATCTCAACCCTATCAAAGGTCTTTGAAAAAATAGTTCTAACAAGACTGCTCACACATCTAAAAAACAATAGTATTTTAACCAATCACCAACATGGCTTTAGAAAAGGCAAGTCTACCATCACGGCTATAATTGACTTGGTAGAAACTATCATTGATGCCACAGAAGCAGGGACTACAACAACAGGTATTTTTCTGGACTTTAGTAAAGCATTTGACAGTCTGAGCCACAAACATCTTCTGGACAAACTGCTAACGCTAGGAATACAAGGAACCGCACATCAATGGTTTCAGAGTTATCTCAGCGGAAGGACTCAAATGACAGAGATAACTAATGTAACAAACAAGACATCCAGAAAATACAGATCCACACAAGTACAGACAACCAGAGGAGTTCCTAAAGGATCTGTCTTAGGTCCAGTTTTATTCATCCTGTACACAAATGACATTATTTCTGTGTTACACGACAATTGTGATGCTTTCCTATATGCTGATGACACTGCCCTTGTTGTATCCGACAAAAATATACAAGAGCTAGAAATAAAATCCTACATTGCTGCCAGCATTGCCAAACAGTACAGCCAAGAGAATGACCTCGTGCTAAATGAAGACAAGACGCAACAACTCTTCTTTGGTTCACAAAGAAGGACTGCTCATGCGCTACCAGATGTAATACCATCCCAAGAGGCCAAATACCTTGGGATAACCATTGATAGTGACCTCAACTGGAAACCCCATGTAGATCAACTCTTAGCACTGCTCTTTATGATGTCATCAAGCGCCTGAAACACATCATTAATGCAGAAACCTCAGGACTGCCTACTATGCTCTATTTGAGGCGCAAAAGGCGTTATGGACTGAATGTATGGGGGCTATCATCTCAGGGGAACCTTCAGAGGGTATTACGTCTAAAGAAAAAGGCAGTAAGAATCATGGCTGGACTGGCATTTCGTGACTCATGTCGGGGGGAGTTCAAAAGGCTGAAACTACAGACAGTAGCTAACCTATACATTGCCGAGGTAGCTACCCACGTTGTTAACAAAAGAACCATAATAAACTTCTCAGAGGCTCATCATTATAACACCCGAAACCAAATCAACTACCTGTACATACTCCCTGCACATCATCTGTCAGCCTATGAGAAAAAGCCCAGCTACATCGGAGCAAAACTATTCAACACCCTTCCACCTGCACTGAAAGAACAAAAAAAACAACCGGAACTTCAAAGGAGCTGTTCTCGACTGGCTACTGAAAAAAGAATTTTACTCTGTTGAAGAATGCCTGGAGGGATGAGGCCAACTTCATCACTGAAGAAGAAAAATTATGACGCCATGACTGTACTTAATGTTCATGTCAATAAAGAGTATTTTGTCTTTGTCTTGTAAAGGTTCTACTGTGTGTATCCTCTTTGCCTTGTATTGAAATTTTGTACTTGCGTGTCTAGTTTAAAAAAAACCTCTCTTATGGGGTGAAAAAATTAAAAGTTATCTAATTTTCACTATAAAACATTTTTTGTAATTATTAAATCAGAGGAATAAATTTTAAGTATAAGGGAAAAAAAAGATAAAAGAGGGAGTACTATTACTTGACCTCTTGACCTACATACACATTCTGGTGTATAAAAGTTTAGCATCAAATTCAATACTGACCCGAAGCAACAAAGAGATAAACATCATTATGTTGACAGCTTGCACTCAGTCAATATTGAAACATTCAGTCCCTCGACCTTAGTGGCACAATGTTCTTCAATTCAGACTCTTACTGTATGATCTCTCTAATGTTTGGGATTAACGTCTTAGAAACCCATTTCAACCTTTTAATTTATAGCCTTTAATATGTTTAAATACTACATTAGTTGATTCATGGCATGACTTTCCTGTAGATCGAATATATTCAATTACATTAATAGTTCTCCAAAGAACAATTCTTGGAATGTTATTGTTTGGAAAAATTATGTTAAAGCTTATCAAGGAATTTGCTGACATGCACTGGTTCCTAAGATAAAGTATGATGGAGTGACTCAGAGCACAGTACTTATCTCTAGTCAGCGCAACCTTCAGCTACCATTAGCTAGGTTTTCTTGAGCCCTACTCACATAATAAAATCAAATATTTTTTAATCAATAACTTAATTTAGAGTACCCATAATTTTACTTAAATGATGCTCAATAATACTTTTATGAACACCCAAATTGAAATAAAAACTCCAAACTAAATTTCATGAAACAGCATTCTTTTAAAAGTAATGAAACTTCAATTGTACATGTTGAGTTGCCTACGGGCTACAATAATTAACAAAATGCGGCAGCGGTGTGGGCAGTAGCGTACATTATATTATGTAGTGCTCCTGTGTAAAACATTGGTTCAGTATAGGCTTAGCCATTGCCGGGAGAGGTTGTTTTGCTCATCGCTTGTTGTGCTAGTCAGATCAGTGTAGTTGTTTCCCGGTCTCCCCATTTTTGTTTGGGGTGGAGACTGCACAAAATGATATTGGCGGTTCTTACACGGTCAATACGGATCATGATCTGGATCGAGATAAATATTGACAATATTATTTTATGAGCTAAACCTTACACGGTCAATATGGATCACACATCAATACTTACGTCATCTGGATCGCAGCTCAATATCAGTTGATTGTTGTCAGTTGCCGTTTAAGTTATGGACGAAAACAACAGAAAAGCTTTTGCAGCAATTTTGATTGCTTTATCACTGAAAAGGAGGGTTAAACGCAAGCGGTGCGTGAAGGAATGGTTGCAAAAACGGGAAAAGTATAGTCATTTGAACCTTTTAAATGAAATACTGCTTACAGTCATAGAAGACTACGAAAACTACTTTCGTATGCCTAGGACCTGTTTCGAGAAACTCCTTAAAATGGTTGGCCCATATTCAGAAAAAAGGACACTATCATGAATATATTTTATCTATTTTATACATTACAAATTGTTTAAAAATTTAGCTTCAGTAGGCCTACATCGTTTTTAGTATGATATATTTTGTACTTTCGTATTTTTGTGTGATAAATTTATATACTTTTAGTATTCATATTATGTAAATCTTCTTTTGATAGATTTCCAAAATAATATATCGGGTTTCATAATGCATGAAATAATACACAAAGCAAAACAAATGCGCAGATAGGCAAATAGGCAGATGATGAAAAATATGTATAAATACCCCCGTCGCAGCAGACCTGCGTAGCCTACTCAGCGAATTTCCAATGGAATTTCAGATTATTTACTTTCCCCATAAAAACACCACAGGATCAAGTATGTAGTTTTGCTGCCATGGGTTTGTTGTTTGAAAATCTAAGTTAATCAATAATTGGTGAATGTAAACAAAAAATTGTATCAAGCCCTGGCAATTTTTTATTTCCCCATAAACCCCATGGGGGTGAGTATGTAGGTTTGCCGCTATATGGGTTTTGTAAGCAAGTATAAGTTAAACCTTATATAGATAATGTACATACCAAATTTGATTAAGTTATGTCAATAAATAAGCAAGATACAGGGTTTTCTTGATTTCCCATAAGAATAACATGGAAAACTTATTTTTGGATTTTCCCCGTAACCAGTTATGCTATGATAAAAATTCAAAATACTAAATTGTTTGTTTTTTTAAGGTCTTTTAAATGGTTTCAGTTAAAATTGATGAATTTTAAAAATTAAGGTCCAAAAATGCCAAAAACCCATTTTTGACCCCTTTGAAACCCCATAAAACCCCGTTCCCATAACCCGACGATGCTGGTTCGCGAACTCATGAAAATAGACCTGGTCTTACACCTCCATACCAAATTTTATCAAAATCGGAGGTCCCCTTCAAAAGTTATCAGTACCACGGACACATATATATATATATATATATATATAGATATATAGATATATATACATATATATGAAAATGAACGAATGGTGTTTTTGGCTTCTGGGGACCTCAAAATGAAAAAGTAAAGTGGTCCCGGGCTTAGGTCTTACCATGGCTACTACCGTAATAGCGTGTTCCCTATAGGGAAATTCGCTAAAAGTAGGCCTACTTTTTAAAACGTTATAATTGTCCAATTTATCAGCTGTTATTATATCTTTAAGTATCTTTAGATATAGGCCTAGTACTAAACAATTCAACAATCAAAACTTATACTTATTCATGCACCAACTATAAAATGGTATAGTTTAATTATGATAGCATTACCGAACAGTGTAAAAAGATTATCCATTATTATTGTATATGTTTTTATGTACTGGCCATAATAAACCAAATTATAATTATGAGATTTTGCTCTCCTACTGTGGTTAGACAAAACACCTCGTGTGTTTACAATTAGCTGATTCAATACCGGATCTCAAACGTACCTTGGACGCTCAATACGTATCGCTATATTGACGAAAAATATTGATGAATTTCAAAATCGTGATCCATATCGCGATCCATAAATTCCATCAATATTTGACTTTACACACTCAATCCGTATCGTGATCCTGGATCACGGTCCTAATATCGCGATCCGTATTGACCGTGTAAGAACCGCCATTGTCATCTACAATGGCGGTGGGTTGTTTGTACACAGTTTTCATAAACCTTTTTGTTAAATATTGTACTATAAGCCCTCAACGTGTTAACGGTGAGTATGGGAGTATGTTGCAGAGCTTGTAACAGTTCTTGAGGTTAATCAAAAATAAAAATAACCAAAATGATAGAAAAAATTACCAAAAAATAACCTTGAACAAACCCAAAATGTCGCTAAAAATTCTAAAAATGGTGTTTTATTGGGATGTTAAAAAAGTAGGCAATAAAAATGATGTAGGATAATTTTGAAGTTGGTAAGTGATCATCTACTAAAGCAAGAAAATAATAAAATAATTTTAAAAGTATAAAAAAATCCTCCACGATCAATTTTTTACTTTTTTCTTTTTTTCCTTTTTTTAAACATTTATTTAGTTTTTACTAACTTCATCCAAATCAATCCATAAAAACTTAATTGCCCAAAAAAATAACCAAGATCCCTAAAAAAATAATAAAAATAAAAAAATTTCAGAAAAAATAACAAAAAATACCCCCGTTGCAGCAGACCTGCGTACTCAGCGAATTTCCAATGGAATTTCAGATTATTTACTTTCCCCATAAAAACACCATAGGATTGAGTATGTAGGTTTTCTGCCATTGGGTGTTGTTAGAAAATCTAAGTTAATCAATAATTGGTGAATGTAAACACAAAATTGTATCAAACTCTGGCAATCTTTTATTTTCCCCATAAACCCTATGGGGGTGAGTATGTAGGTTTGCCGCCATATGGGTTTTGTAAGCAAGTATAAGTTAAACCTTATATAGATAATGTACATACCAAATTTGATTAAGTTATGTATATAAATAAGCAAGATATAGGGTTTTCTTGATTTCCCATAAGAATAACATGGAAAACATATTTTTGGATTTGCCCTGTAACCAGTAATGCTATGATAAAAATTCAAAATACAAAATTGTTTGTTTTTTTAAGCTTTTTTAAATGGTTTCAGTTAAAATTGATGAATTTTAAAAATTAAGGTCCAAAAATGCAAAAAAAACATTTTTGACCCCTTTGAAACCCCATAAAACCCCGTTCCCATAACCCGACAATGCTGATTCGCGAACACATGAAAATAGACCTGGTCTTACACCTCCATACCAAATTTCATCAAAATTGGAGGTCCCCTTTAAAAGTTATCAGTACCACGGACACATAGATACATACATAGGGGTGTTTCAGAACTCCCTACCAATATTTTAGGGCATTGTTCCTGGGTTAAAAACATATCTAAATATCATATTTAAATTGTCCGGAAGTCTTATGTTACTCACACAGCCGCCATTTTGTTTTTTACACATAATAATTTTTATTTCCGTAACGGATGGTTGTATTCAGATCATATTTGGTATAAATCTTTATTATACCAATGTACATTTCCAAGAAAAAAATTAATTTTTTCCATTGTATATTTTCAAAATGGCGGCCATTTGAAATTTTCAAACTCAAATATCTCAAAATCGGTAAACTTTATAAAAATTTTACAAGACACAAAAAAGTTGCCAAATTAAATTACCTAACCAATGGTGCCAAGTTTGTTAGGATCTAACAACAAATAACGGAGTTATTGCGATTTTTCTTCATAAAAACATTGATTTTGCTGTTAAAATGGCCTTATTTGCATTAAATTCAATGCAAAAATCCATGTTTTTATGAAGAAAAATCGCAATAACTCCGTTATTTGTTGTCCGATCTTTACAAACTTGGCACCATTGGTTAGGTAATTTAATTTGGCAACTTTTTTGTGTCTTGTAAAATTTTTATAAAATTTACCGACTTTGAGATATTTGAGTTTGAAAAATTAGAATGGCCGCCATTTTGAAAATATACAATGGAAAAAATTAATTTTTTTCTTGGAAATGTACATTGGTATGATAAAGATTTATACCAAATATGATCTGAATACAACCATCCGTTACGGAAATAAAAATTATTATGTATAAAAAACAAAATGGCGGCCGTGTGAGTAACTTAAGACTTCTGGACAATTTAAATATGATATTTAGGTATGTTTTTAACCCAGGAACAAAGCCCTAAAATATTGGTAGGGAGTTCTGAAACACCCTGTATAGATAGATATAGGCTATATAGATATATAGATGTATATGAAAATGAACGAATGGTGTTTTTGGCTTCTGGGGACGTCAAAATGAAAAATAAAATTGGTCCTGGGCTTACCAGCCCTGGGTCTTACCATGGCTACTACCGTAATAGCGTATTCCCTATAGGGAAATTCGCTAATAACCAAGAGCAAAGAAATGACACAAAAATAAAAAAATATAATCTGTTGCAAGCCCTGATGTTGGGACAACTTACAGTGATGGTGCCGTTGTCCTGGCCAACGAACAGCTGCCGCGTCTCGTGGCAGTAGTGGACGCAGGTGGCCGCTACCGGCATGTAGGCGCAGATGCTTGGCCAGTATTGGCCCGAGTCCCGCTTCAGCCATACCCGCACGGTCCTGCAACACGAGGGACACATCAGCAGGCCGATCAACCCTAACAGGGACGCCATATGGTTTTAGACTTAAAACACATTTGTAATTAACAGGTTATAGGTGCATCTACCTTCAGTCAACAGTTACAAAAAATAAAAATACAATGGAGTAGATAAATCCTACACATATTTCATCGGTACATTAAGTTACATTATCAGGGATGATTAAAAAACACTCTCATTATGCCTTTTGATGTTGTCATAGAAAAAACAAATTAGTCTACTGTAAAACGTCAATAATCCGGATCATTAAATTAGGCCTATTCAGATTCCAAAGAAGTTTAAATACCCAGTGTGCAACATTTAAGTGAAAAAATTTAAAATCCTATATATTCTCTTTTACAGTAAAGAGTCCAGAAGTTAGATAAATTAAAAACATTTTTTATGATCATGTTCTGTATTGTACCATATATTTAGAGCAACACTAAAAACATCAGACACTTATTGAGCTTTTTAAAAAAAGAGTGATGAGCTTTTCATGTTGAAGTGGTAATTTATTTATTTATTTATTTTTTTTTTGCAGATAAGTTCTTAACTGTAACTCAAAACAACGGAACTGTACAGTAACTTTCAACCGGTGTGCACAAAGAGGACCACTAAGTCCTCTAAGTCCACCTCTAAGTCCTCTAAGTCCACCTTTAAGTCCTCAACGTGTGACTCCCTGGACCGTGTGAACTCTTACAAATATCTTGGAATCATAATGGACCACAGAATGTCATGGGTAGAACATGTAAAATACGTCAATAATAGACTTAGAAAATTAATCTACGTTTTTCACCAAATTAGTAATATTCTGACACTTAAAGAGATAAAAACAATTTATTTTGCATATATGTTCAGTCCATTTTAGAAGGGGGTATATTGGCATGGGGAGGAGGGTACAAGACCACAATCAGTCCACTATTAGTAACACAAAAAGCTATTTTAAAGGCAGCTACCGGAAGGTGTCGGAGGTACGCGACCGATGCATTGTTTGACGAAGTTCAAGTTTTGGATGTCAGAAAGATTTATGCTAGGACCCTTGCGTGCTTTATTTATAAACACCAAGGGAATATTTTTCAGACAGTATCTCACAGTTACCAAACTAGGACTACAAAATCTGTCGGAATTAAATTTCCAAAACTTAACAAAACACTTTCAAAGACGAACTCGTACTACATTGCACATATATTATTCCGAAATATACCAAGTCATTTAAAAATTTCAGAACTGTCATATGCAGTTTATAAGAACAAAATTAAACTTTGGCTTCAAGAAATTGGAAGGGAAAACACGGAGAGTCTGATTACGTCGATATACTGTCAATAGCCATGATTGCATTGTGTGCAGAAGTATTTTGTGTGCGTGTGTGTGTGCGAGAGAGATAGATCGTTGTGCATTGAATGGATGCGTCTGTCCGTCCGTTTGGGGGGAGGGAGAATGGGGGTCAGAAGTTAGTCCGTCTGTCTGGGGGGAGGGGGGCAAGTCACTCCGTCTATTATAAAGTTATCTCTAGTTTAGTAATTCCTTAGATTTCCTATGATTCTTCTCATAACTTAACTGCAACAGATAAACTCTTTCAAATTCCTTCTTTTTATTTCTATTATTTTCTAAATTAGTCTATCAGTTTAATTCAAATGTATTTTTTATTATTATAATTATTAGACTTACGACTCTATCCCACGCACAGGCGTAAGCCTATGTGGGATAAAATTTCATATTGTTGATGGTCAGGTAGGTTAAGTTAGGCTAAGTTTACTTTTTTATGTTAACTGACCAGTGGAATATTGTGACTATGTATATTTATATTGAAATAAAACTGTTTTTTGATTGATTGATTGATTGATTGAAGTGCCATTGGACTGACGTTTCTCGTGATTGGCGGGTGGCAGGATAGCAGAGTAAAACTTACTGTATGACCTTGAACACTAACCTTCCTCTTCTCCGACCACTACCCTATCACTATATATCACTATTTTTAGACAGGGACCTCACATAGTGGGTATTTTAACCTGAATATAAATGAGAGATGAGTGTAGGATGATTGTGGCGCGATCTTGTAGCCTTGTTATTGACTAAGGCCGACATTCACCTTAGACAGTTAATTAATAGCCCAACAGTCAATGGTATCAAGGGACCTACAGTTAAACATGGGATCCGAACCACATTTTCGACCTCATATATACGAATTGGTCTAATTATGAGGATGGTCTTTATGGATGAACTAGTATTCATCAGTGCGGACATTAATCCCCACCAGGGAATATCGTATCCACAAGCCATCGCCTATAACAATCCACAATTTGTGACCTCCAAGTAGCTGGATTATAGGACGATGCCACCGTCCCAGTCAACCTTGCTACATGCCATTCTCAATTAGCCTTCTCTGGAGACAATAAACAATATTTTATTTTTAGATACAAATCCAAATTATTGACGGACCGGAGTTTTGACACCTGAACTATCAACGTTATACTGTATATAACTTTACAAACACACAGGCATGCACAAAATTAATTGTTTTGCTCGCCAGCAGTAGAGTCCTTGTGAGTTTTTCTTTTCTGTTTAGGTCTAACCCTTCTTTTCTGATTTTAAAAACATCTTTGAGTCATAATTTTTTCATTTTGGTATTTAACTACGTGCTAGCCTAAAGGTAAGCGTCTTAGACTTCGGTTCAAGAGGTGACAGGTTCGATTCCCGGGGGTGACCAAAAAAATTTAATAGGTTTGGACCGCTTTCCCAAAAAGCGTTAATGTGTACTAGCAATGTATACAAAACCGAATAAGTAAGGACATCCTTATGGGGAAGTGAGAACGCTGCCCCTGAAACACAGATAGCACTACCAAGATGGTAAGGATTGTGCTGATTGGTTGAATGGAAACAGATGACTAGAATAATTTTACAGAGGTTTGTTATTGTTTTGGTTTTTTGTAAACAAATATGCTCATTTTGACATTTGAGAGGTTAAAAGAGCGCTTCCCGTGATGGTAAGGAGAAGTAATCCTAGCATCAGCACTTTATTTTCCTCTGGTTTTCGGGGGCAAAACTAAAATTTTTTAACTTGGGATGTCCCTACTTATTCGGTTCTGTATACATTGGTACTAGTATTAATCTCCATAGCAAAATGCCTCTGGCGAGGATATGAGCAAAAAAATTGTCTTATAGATAATTATTTTATATATTTTTTTATAGATATTGCGAGTCCCGTGCCTCCGGTACATGTTGTTAGTCATGGGGCGTACTGAGAGGTACAAATGAGAAGCACAAGACTGCTCAAAATAACGTGTATTGAATACCAGGAAAATAAAAGAAAGCAAAATACAAAACAAACAAGACAAAATTTAATTTAAGTGAAACAGTTAAGAATTAAGTTTGCCCTTTTCTAAACAAAACAACAAGAAGAAAATGAGTATTAAATGTTAACTGAATTGACTCTAGAATTTGGAATACTAAATGGCTTGAAACTTTAGTTATCTTTTACTTATGTTAATTATAAACCAAAACTCTTACTTAAAATATGGTAATCCTTTTTTCACCGAAACACGACACAACACTCACTACACGCACACACTCCACTTAACTTCTCTACCCCTAATTTCCTAATGATCTTCTCTCCTCGCTGTCCCGTCGCTCGTCCCTCCTTTTCCGTCTCCCACCATGGATGATTGATGCCTCCTCATTGGTTGATCACCGATAGGGTGTGTGGCTTAAAGGTTGTTCGCACAGTTCTTGGAAGCACACCCTACCAGGACTGTCTTTGCTCTCGTCAGCTGGGAAAGGACAGATGAAAGACGATCTAACGGAAAGCTTGACTTCGTTCACACCAACGGAATGACACAGTGTAATGTGAACGAAAGAATTAAGTTATCCGAGATCGGTGGGATAGAAAGACGGACGCAGGCAAAGCCAAAGAATAATCTTGTCCGACTTTTGTCACTTAGTTACAATATCTATGAATTTTTATACAAATTATGCCAAAATATAAAACAACAATTTGGAAAATCTATCCATGTGAATATCTTATGTGAGGTATTTTGTAGGGATTTAAAATTCTATACTATGTTTATAACATCGTCTCGATAATGTACAAGCTATGACAAGCCATACCGGTAACAATCATGATAAAAACCGAGTCAGTTTTGAATTCCAACTTGAGGGACTTTTTGTCTTTTAAGTAAACTTGTTCTCTATGCTCACTCGCCAGTCTATAATAACTTTTAGTTTTATATTAACAATCTTTCCTCAATATTTTAAATCAGAACAGCTGTTTATAGACTTAACATTCTTAAATGTCATATGGTAATATGCAAAAATGTTACTTTCATAAGAATAAGTTTAACATCGTAATTTTGAATCAAAATCCATGATGTTAGCCCCTGGACTATAATGTAGACAATATAGGTGATCCTTACCTCTGTCAACAGTCCAATTTCATCAGTATACAATTACTACACTAACATGTTTCGTTGCAAACACAACATCATCAGAGTTTCCAAGTCGTCAATTATTTAAAATACCGTAACACATACCGGTAACACAACACGAACACGAACATTGACATGGCACATACGAATAATACGAACAATACGAATAGGGGACCGATCACCATGATAGCGTGCTATCAAAAGTTTTATTCGTATGTGCCGTTTCAATGTTCGTGTTCGTGTTGTGTTACCGGTATGTGTTATTTTAAATAATTGACGACTTGGAAACTCTGATGATGTTGCGTTTGCAACGAAACATGTTAGTGTAGTAATTGTATACTGACGAAATTGGACTGTTGACGGAGGTAAGGATCACCTATATTGTAATTTTGAATACGTGTGATGTGGAGTCTCATGGAGAAATCTGGATAAAGAGTATCCTATATGTTCTTCCTGGTTCTAAGATACCTCCCCAACAATTTTCAGCCAAATCGGTTCAGCCATTCTTGAGTTATACGTAGTGTCAATAACACGACTTTCTTTTAAAGATATAGATGAGAAGAGAAAAAAAAAATTGTTTAACCAATTAAAAACTATGTCCAATACCAGTCTGCATCTGTCTGCTAAAAACTGTATTAAATCACTTTAGTTCACAAACCAACTCATAAATGCTGTCTTACAATAAATACTAGAAAACACTGAGTGTTTGACTCATTTCTACTCATTGATATAAGGTTAATTCAAGGCCTTTCAACTTTCAGGATTATCTCTATAACTTTACTGATAACAGGAGAAATTTCCCTTCAAGACAAAAAACTTAAAAAAAAATCGATAAAAAAGTGCAAAGGACAAACAATGGTCTAAGAAACTAAACTGAATTTTTTGGTTTTAGTCAAATTAGGCTCCTTAAGCTGAATTGTACACCACCTCAGTAAAGGGGATCGCTTAACAATTTATTGGAGTTAACAAGTACCAACTGATGATCTCTTCAATTCGAAGGGATCATAAGCCATTCAACCGTTCTCAGCTGTACTGTGGGGCTTCCAAGATTACTTACTTGTTGGATAACACATGAGACTACAGCACTTCCATGCTGACTCATAAAAGGGGGAAATGTTAAGTCTTTACAAGTTAGTATAAAATCTTAAGGTTAAAAGAGTAAAAATATCGGACACACGTGTTAAGACTCTTGATTATTTTCATTGAGAATTTCCTCTTCATTTAATTATAAAAGTACCAGGTTAACCGAGCCTTGCTCTTTGGTTTTAATTCAGTTTTAATATCTACACCAACCACCAACTATAAATCTTCACTGTTAACAACTGTTTCAAAAAGTCTGCTTAACATTAATGTTCCTTTATTTTTGTTTACATTTCGTTGTTATTTCGTTAGGCCTACCAAAATTAAATAGCAACCCATAAGACCAATGTTAAAAATCGTGATTTTGATTATAGTAGGTTACAATACCCTAGACTGTCCTCAATCCACTCTGAGTTTTCTTCAGTGATTACTAGTTTCGGGAACAATGTCCCACTGTCAAATCTTCAAAATGTCGAAGTTGAAATTTATTGGACATCTTGTCGTCGTGGAATAGTTAAAATGACACATACACAGAACACAAAACACACGATACATTTGAAAACATTATTACGGAGAATTAAATTAAAATTATCGTATTTAATATACATTTAAATAATATTTAAATGTATCATGTTTTGTGTTCTGTGTATGTGTCATTTTAACTATTCGACGACGACAAGATGTCCAATAAATTTCAACTTTGACATTTTGAAGATTTGACAATGGGACATTGTTCCCGAAACTAGTAATCACTGAAGAAAACTAGTAAAAAAAATCAGGGTAGAATATAATATAAGCCTACTTAAAAAAGAAAAAAAAACAATTAAACTATAGGCTGATCAGCTGATATGCAAATTGTAGGCCTACATAAGAAGTTAGTTCCAAGCTTCAACAATGAAGAACATCCTAAGTTTCAACTACAGTATTTCTTTCTATCTACAGCCTTTCTAAAAATTTGAAAAACGGAACTTCTTTGTTTTGTATCAAGAGGGGTCTTTATGATTCATTCTCCATCGCCTGTGAAACTCTGTAGGTACATACTTCCAAATAGTACGGTACCCTTTCTTTTTTTTTTTTGTAATATAGTGCCATAGGGACCGAGCTTAAGCTCGGTTAAATTATTACTTTCGTTCTCACACAAAGCTCGTTTGCTCCGCTCACTCGCTCTCGTCCATTTTAAAGACGAGCTCGTTCGCTACGCTCACTCGCCAGTCCTAAGGGTGGTGCACTTTGGTATAATTTTCCTCGACTACAGGTTAAAGATGTAACACATTGGTTTATATCTACAGTTATCAGCTGATTTTTGTTCAATTTAAAAATCTCCATAAGAATAACATGGAAACTTTGAAGGGCTCTAGCGTGAAAACCGGATTTTCCCAGCTATGGGACCAGCTCCAATCGATTTCTGGTGGCCAAAACCCCCATATTCAATCAAAAAATCAAAAATCCTTGGAGCGAAAAAAAATTTTGCCCCTACAAACGGAGCTTGCTTTAGAGTGTAGTACCAGGGGAACCGAGCTTAAGCTCGGTAAAATTATTACTTCCTTTCTCACACAAAGCTCGTTCGCTCCGCTCACTCGCCCTATTCCTTTTCAAGAAGAGCTCGTTCGCTTTGCTCACTCGCCAGGCCGAAGGGTGCTGCACTTTGATATAATTTTCCTAAACTACAGATTAAAGAGTAACACATTGGTTACATTGGTTTATGATACAGTTATGTTACAGTTACAGGTTACGTTATGTTTATGTTACAGTTATCAGCTGATTTTTGTTCAATTTAAAAATCTCCATAAGGATAACATGGAAACTTTAAAGAGCTCTAGCGCGAAAACCGGATTTTTCCCAGCTATGGGACCAGCTCTCCCACAAATCCCCCATATTCAATCAAAAAAAAAAAAAAAAATCCTTGGAGCGAAAAAACACCTTGCCCACAAACATAGCTTGTTTTAGAGTATAATATATAAGATAAGATACAATAGGCTAAATGTGATATGTAGCATAGAAAATTAAAAAGTACAATTTTACTTGTTCGAACTAAGGAAAACATCAAACTTATTACGTGACTTTAAGGCCAAATTTAATATAAATAAGAAGTTTCAAAAATTTGTAGAAACCATTTATATGGCCATAATCAACATTTGAACATTAGTAGTCTTTGTCTTTCACACATTTGTTAAAGGACATTCACAGTAACATGTCATAGTTACACCTGTCAGTACTGATCCAGAAGCACGGGTAGAGCAGCTAATAGAACAGATCGTACAATATGTACGCTAATGCAGTATAGGTCCGCCTTTGACCAAGCCCACCCTCGTGATTGGTATCATTAAATTTGCTGGGTAGCCGAGTGGTTAAAGTGCTCACCTTTGAAACCAAAGGTTGCCAGTTTGATCCTGAGAAAAGTTAGTAGCTTTGTAAAGCTTTGATACGGTACTGGACCCAGTTGCCATTTGCCATTGGGCAACTTATGAGGAAAACATAATGGTGAAAGATTTTAATGTTGGCTTTGTTACAGTTAATCAAGATAGGGTTTCATTCAAATTATGTGTTCCCTGAATTCAATTAATGATTTATATGCTCACTGTTAGTAAAATTATCCATATAGGACTGCTCCCTAACTTATAGTAAAACTTTTCAATAGATCGACACTCTCTGAGTCCACAAAGAGTCGAGCTATTGAGGTTTTACTGTATTAAGTTAGGTTTAGGCCTATGATTTATGATCCTGTCAACATAAACAATACGGTACAGTATTTTGATTATAATAATATGTTAAAGTGCTGTCAATTCTATTGTTGTGAACTTTTCAATTTGATTATGTATTGAAATTTGGTTGAATAAAAAATCAAATCTGAGTAAGAACAGTCAGAATTAATTGGTACTTTTTCATAATGTGACACCTTACATTATGAAAAAGTTCCAATTACTACTGACTACTTTTACTCAGGTTTTACTATGGTGTTTATGGGGAAAATAAACAATTTTTTAAGATCCTTTGGAAATTCGCTGAGTACGCAGGTCTGCTGCGACGGGGGGTATTTTCTGGCTGCTACTGGCGGGTAGCAGCGTTTTGCTGCACCAGTGAGAGGGTGAATCCATATTGAATTTATTTCCCATAAGAGCAATGTTAAAACTTCTAATTCAAAACATTAGCTTAATGATCTTTATGAAAACTTAAGCCAAATTTTAACAAAAAACATATATAAGAAAAACAGTTACCTATGTATCGTACTTAAATGTGGTCTTCTCTCACGTTTATTTGAACTTTCCTGGGCATAGGTTAATTATGTTAATGGAGATTAAGTTACCGTATGACAGTTTGTTGTCTTTAGACTCGAACAAATTTTGTCCAAATAAAATTTGTATTTAACAGTAATTTTTGATCTGATACGATATCTATTGGATCGATCGATATTTGCATTTGATAGTATCGTAGCCGAGTTATGAAACTGCACCCAAAAACACAAATGAAAAAGGTCTAGGCCTATTTATTCCTTGAGAGAATAACTTAGGATTAATATGTTTTGCATGTTTCCACAAACCATCGATTTTGTTGGTTTAACATCGCTGTCAATAAAAGTTACTTTCGGAATGCAATTTGATTGTTAGGCCTAGATTAAATGGATGAATGTGTATAAATTCCTCCACCTCCCCTCCTTTGTGGTAACATATGACGAGAATACGTATTAACTTCAATGACTGGTCCTATGCCGTCTTCTGCGGTCTACAGGACGACGAGGGATAAATAAGTAAGTAAGTAAATTATTATACAGTAAGACATTTCTTATCTCAATAATGTTGTTGGTCGAGTGTTTCATCGGACAGTTTCAATTGCAAAATCAAAATTTCAACCAACGATAGAGTAGGATAACGAAGTTTCGCTGCCAAACGTACAGAAAAAATATGCCCAATGACATGTCAATCAGATGACTCAATGAAGTAGAACTCCAAGGTATCCCTGTAGGTCAGCTGTTAACAATGAGTCGATGTTTTAATTTTCCAAGTTACAAAAAGAAAGAGTAGGCCGACCTACCTACTAAACTTATTGAATTAATAGGGGTAAAATGTAGGCAGAATGGGCTCTAAACTAAAGCCTTTAACAACATAACTAATCCTTATTTCAGAGGAAATATAATTTTAATTGAAATTAGAAAGGTATTTATCAATAAAGACGCAATGGGCATGGAAAACAATAAATTTGAACAACTCACCTATCGTCTGAAACACTGATCACTCCATCCTGGCCTGGGATAAGAATTGCTTGGTTTATATCATCGTTACACCCTTCTAGTTTGGATAATAACACCGGTTTTTTCGTTGTACTAAATCTATCTCCGGCATTTGCAGGAGCAGGCTTTATTTCAGCTGCCATTTAAAAAACTAGAATAATTTTGCACTAATACCAAACCCAGAGATAACTTCGCTACTTCAGTTCACCAGGCAAAGAAAAGAACAACAAAACTAACTCGACATTTCATCAATTTCGACATTAAACAGATGATCGTAGAACGACGCGACGTACGAATGACAGCTCCCAGCTACCGACAGCCACCCTAAAAATTCAGAAAAGCAACCTTTGAAAGTGAAATCCCTGTATGACCTGCCATGACTATATAAAAAGCTCGTTTTACAACTGACTATTACAGTTATTCAGTTATTGTATGTATGTTGTCAAGGTATTTTACTTCGTGTTTGAGAAAACAGGAATATTTTTACTCTTTAAAAAATGAGAATATGAAATCCACTCATATAGTTCTCTGCAAACCTTCTCGTGCATTTGATTGCATTCCGCAAGATATTCTGTTGGTCAAGTTGAGACAGTATGGCCTAGGAGAGAGTGCTCTCAAGAGTGATTAACTCTTATCTCACTGATAGGCAACAGATTGTCAGCTTAAATAATGGTAAGAACTCAAGTGTTCGTTAGGAGTGTCAGATCTGGCGTGCCACAGGGCTCAATAATGAGCCCTCTGCTGTTCCTTGTGGCAATAAATGATCTGCACTGGCAAAAGTGCCACAACCACGCTTTTGGCGCGGCAACCTGCTCAGATGCATGACTATTTCTATTAAAATCACTGTATCTCGCTTATTTATTAACCGATTTCAATGTTTACATAGTTGGAAATAAGGATAAATTTTCTAAAAAAAAAAAAAAAAAAAAAAAACATGTAAGAGCATAAACTTTGCTACCTGTAGTTTTTATTCAATTTAAGGTTAATGATTGTAAACATCCGCCATTTTTTAATATGAATTAAAAAAAATGATTATTTTTACTCAATTAAACCTTTGCCTCGAAAAGATGTATACCAAGTTTTAACTTATTACAACAAACCGTTCTTATATCAAAAGTTTTTGTTAAAAGGCGGCTGTATGTTTAAATACGGAGTTTTTTTAGTTATGATATATTGGCTTGTCTTTAGGTAATAAGGAATAATACCTTAAGAATATGTCGGGTTTTGGGACACATATATATACAGAGATGTACCATATGTTAAAAAAGAGGAGAAAACCCCCTCATCCCTTTTCTCGAGGATTAAAAAGAGGACACCCAAAAGTACTCTTTGTGAGAGGGCATAGTGAATCGCAAAATTTTAAATTCCTGACACCCCCCTCCCTCTAATTAAATATCAGAGAGTGGTGAACTAATAAATAAATAATAAAATCTAAAATGATTTATCTTTCTATCGCATGTATACTATGGAATAAGCATTTATGGGGCTACATCTAAGCAAAACCTGGATAAAATTCTTGTTAAACAAAAAAAAAAAAAAAAAAAAAAAAAAAAAAAAAAAAAAAAAAGCAATAGGAATCATGGCCGGTCTACAAAGTACAGATACTGTTAAACATTTGTTTGTGCAATTCAAAATTCTCACTGTCTACAGTCTGTATATTTTTGAATCCTTCAAGTATGTTAAAGAACATGACAATGACTATCTATTTGAAACAAATCACCAATACAACACTCAAAATAAAGTAATGTTAGAAAAACACAATTTAGAGTTCTACATTAAAAAAACAAGTTATGCAGGGAGAAAGTTTCTTACTCAATTACCAAATGAGATAAAACGTGAAAATAATTACAACAAATTCATATACAGGGTGAGTTTCTTAAAGTGATCCAATATCTAACTTTTTAATTGTATATCTGACAGTATACTTCTTATGGGGTACCCCCTTTACTTTTTTATTTTGCTTTCAGATATGTATTTCACTCCTCAAAATTTCCCACCATTTTTCCAATGTGGCGGCCAACTTTGAAATTTCTTATGGAACACCCTACATTTTATGGTGTTTTTGAAATTTTCATGTGATTTAAAGATTTTTTTTATTCTTTGCCATTTTTCTCTAAACCTAACGGTTAGGGAGCTAGAGCTAATTAAAGTTCATTTTTAGTTCCATAAGAGTAACATGGGGCAAACTTTATCGGCCCATATCTCCGAAACCATTAATTAAAATAAAAAATACTCAAGAATAAAAATGTCTTAAATTGATGTTTTAAGAACATATTTTTCATAATAACGAAAATAATTTTGAAAATTTAATATTTTTGCAGCTATATTGGAAAGAAGTTAATATATGCGTGAATGATCATTTTTATGAGTGAAATGTACTTAAAACATTTCCACTGAGCTTATGTATACTTTTAATGCTGCTGTATATATTATCAATGTATTAATGGTTTGATGTCTTTTGTATTGACTCTATTCAATTACATTGATTTATATAAACTAGAGATCGCCTCCTGATCGAAATTCGATCAAAATTTCAGTTGATCTTGATCTTGACCCATGAAGTTTAAAAACATTTTATAATTAAACATCTGTTATTCCTGCTTTTCTAGTAGTTGTTTTTACAACAGCTGTCTAATGATTAATTCAATTCTCCTTTCTCCATAAGGCCCATTCTATACGGACCGATTTTCTGCCGCCGATTGTCGGCGTCGATCAGCTGATATTTTACCGAACAATGGAGTTTAAATGGGAGCTTCTATACGGGCAGATTTTTAACGCGCTATGACGCGGTATATTCTGCTTCGGCCGCCGATCTCGCAACCTCACGCCAAATCTCGTAATTTCTCTCTCGTTCTCGCCATTTCTCGTCCACTGCCTTTCCTGATCCTTTTTGTCCTCACCGTTCTCCAGTTTGTTTTGTTTTTGTTTTTAGAAAACATGTTTGACATAAAAAACTCATTTTTCTATAAATTGGAAAACATCCTAAATTATACGAAGTGACATCTAAAGATTACGCAGACAAGGTTAAAAATCTCAAAGTTGGATTGAGGTAAAAATTCAATGTACAGTTAGTTTTTGCCTGCATTCACTATTCACGAAAACAAACAAATACAAATATATTTATCTCAATAACGCAGAGGTTATTCATTTCAATTACATACCGGTATACTTATAGTGTCACGAAGTGTACTTATAGTTCACGAATGCGGCATGTACTTTATAGTGTAATTGGTTTCTTACTGATTACATGACAAAATAAGTTTAAATGATTATTATAGGCCTCAACCGACACGGTAATACAGTTCAAAGGCCATGTTAAGTTGTTACATAATACTGGTCAAAATGTATCGGGCCCTTTCAATTATTTATAGGTATATAAACCTACCTATATCTATTATTTTCTTTCTTAAAGTTAATTGTATTATTTAGTCATCTCTACCTTTATTTCTCTCTAAAAAATAATTATCGAATATTGACCAATCTTGTATTTTAGTATACATGTTTCGTTGGAGTTTGTGGCCATACATTATCCCTTTTTATTATAACCTTTGTGCGGTAATATTTTCAGTATTTTGGAAGTACTAAGTCATTTTTTTAACATAAAAATTTCATCACTTAATTGGTAAAATACTTTTTTCCATTCTAATTTGAATTGTAATGTATTATTACAATATATTGTATTATTGTATTATTACAATATTTACGTTTTTGTAATTTTATAATTATTTATAAATCATTTTATAATTTTAATTGATCGCAATTGAGTGTTTTTTTGTGTTACATAATTTGTAAAGCATGATAATATAACTGGAAACCATTTTAACAAGGTCAGATATAAATGCTACTTAATGCTGTATTTTTTACATTAACTGAATGGTTGGCAACACTGTTGCGCCGATTATCCGCTCGTATAGAATGGCCGGCGGACGGCAGATTTCGCATGAGCAGATCCGCCGCCGACAATCGGTCCGTATAGAATGGGCCTAAGATTAACATTGAAACTTTGAAAGCCTGTGGACCGTAGCCCTGGAGTCCGATGTAAATTAGAATGTGATTCTGCTCATCTACAGGACTACACCTTTCTAACGGTATGCGCGGTTTTATCCTACGATGCACACGAGCTGAGAAAAAAGGAGGAAATGAAACATGCTTGCGTATTAATATATAGATACTGAATAAAGGATATTTTGATTTGATTTGACAGCCATATGACATAAACACAGCTCAAAACGCAAAAGACAATAAATGTCAACAATACAGCATAGGAACACAGGAATGTGAAACAGTCAATTGAAAAAATCTTAAATTACAGCTTTAATAATAAATTTTATAAATGAGTTCAATTGGCCTTATAAAATTAATTGATGAGCTTTTTTAAGTTTAATCAAAACTATTTTAAGTCTAATATATTATTTCTTTTATTCAATTATTCGTCGCTTTCCAGGCATATTGGTCGTATCTCATTTTCAGTGATTTTTCAGGAGAGCACAAAAACAAAAACCACACCTACATTATGCTTCAGAGATTCTAGACGAATGAACTTAGAAACTTTATTTTTAGGCTAGTAATGCATGATACCCTAAACTTTAAAGTACACGCCAAGAGATTTGAAAATATATATATACTTAGAAATTTATATATATAAACAAGATACGACAGTTTGCCTGAATACATTATGCAAGGTTATACTAGGCAAGGTCAAAATTATAGTTCAGACAAAAAGTCGTATCTTGAGATACGACGCCTTTTTTGACTGGGTTGTATCAGGCAAACAGTCGTATCATTAATTGATACGACCTTTCGTCTGATTTAAATTTAAAATTTTTTGAGATACGACTCATAGGACATAGCCTGTATCTTCTAAACTAGGAGGGATAGACATACGACGATTCGTGTGATGTGTAGAGGCTGTCTGGGAGATTCAAAAACTGTCGTAACCTAAAAATCCATTTTTTTGAGATACGACCTTATGCCTGGAAGGCGACGTATTGTATGTTACCTGAGTAGTTTTTCCATTTTCTCGAGGATGAAAAAGAGGACACCCAAGTACTCATTGTGAGTGGGCTTAGTGAATCGCAAAAATCTAAATTCCTGACACCTCCCTCCCTTCAATTAAATATCAGAGAGAGGTGAACTAACAAATAAATAATAAAATCTAAAATGATTTATCTTACCATTTTTATTTCCAAATAATTCAGCTTTTCTTCAGAATCTTAACTAATTAGAAGTTGCAAATTTTGAAATATTAAATACTAAAAGAAAGTAGTTAATAGGCCTAAGTCAGGACTGGGGGAAACTGCTGTAATGTAATAGACAAGGGCTGTTTCATTAGCGTATAAAACGATGTAAAAATTAGTACCCAAAACGTCACTGGCCTGATCAGCTGGTACATGTTATTATTATGGACATCAGATTGATTACGTCACCGGCCTGACTCAAAAGCGGCATTTTCCAACATCAAAGGAATGAAACAGCCCTCCTTTTGTTCATATGTTCTCCGCAGTCCTGGGCCTAAGTAGTTTTAACAATCACCTGGATTTATTTAATTATTTATTTTACATAACCATTCTAGCAAAACTAGTTATTTTAGTAAAACTAGTGCAAACATGAGAGAAAAATGGTTTTATGTCGTAGCTTATGTTATGCAGTCAAATTAATACAAATTGTAATAATAAACAAGCAATTATTAAAAAGTTTCCCTAATGCCCCATATAGAGAGCTCATTAAATTCTTAAGCAAATTTTTTGAGCAAAATTGTGAGCGTTTACAAATTTCAGGAAGAGGAAGATAGTTGGGGTCTCAAATTAAAGGTCTTGGTCCATAATATCTGTGTATCCATAAAATTACCAGAAAAAGAAAAAAATGCAAAACCATACATAAGAAACCATGTAGATTCGAAAAACGTCTGCTTTGTTTACATTGAAACATGTGTTATGGTTTGTTTTTAAAATGAGAGACACAATTATTGCAATGAGTGAAGCCACAGGTTTTATGATAAAGATAAAACCTCTACCAATTTATAATAAGGGGCAAAAAGGAGCAATGAAGCACTGCATGACGTTCTGAGACGCGCCCTTTCACCCCTCTTAAGCAAATAATACTCTAAAGGAAACCTCATCAATACAACTAGCATAGGCACCATCCGATTAAAAACATACTATTTTGGAAAATAAAACTTTTCATACAATATTCAAATATTTATTTAATTTATTGAATATCATACAAATTAAGCTACCTTAAATACAATGTATTAATCGTACAATTTATCATAGAACTGAGCTTGAAGATGTTTACAAATTGTTCTTCCCCCACAGTAATGCTGAGTATTTCGTTAAGTGACTAGAAATAAACCAAGTGTTCCTAGAAACATAGACAGCTGCAGATGTATTCCAACTACAGGTGGAACCGGTCATAACCAGTCCAGGGTAGCCAGTCCAGGGTAGCCGGTTCCACCTTTACTAATCTAACATATCTGCTGGCGCTGACTACTGAAAGACACTTTGTTGAGTAAAACTAAACATTTGTAATTCATTTTTATCATAGAAGCATCGACTATAACAAGAAGTGAAACATTTTAAAGTATTCATCATAAAAAAATTAGATGAAGAAATAAATTTGTGGCAGAGAAACATTGAATTAAAACTAAATATGATAAGTTTATTTTTGAATTAATGCAGTTCAAGTGACTGCTATTGCTCCTTATACAAAAGAAAATACAACATTTTTATGAGGCTTAAATATTATAAACTTCAATAAGATATTACAAATCATTACTGTTGTTTTAGTGTTAGTAATTGAAAAAAAAAAAAACAATTCAAAAGAAAAATATGTTCATGTTACGGCATGCTGCCAGTTAGTGGGTTTACAACCTACTTATACAAATAAAATGGTTTTCATATTGTACAACTTATATGGTGGATAGCAACAATAGCTCTTTTTCAGCGGCTTATTGTTTACCAGCTACGGATACAATCAAGATGAATTCATTTCATTACCGGAATAAAAAAATTACATTTTAAATAATTACAGTAACAGTTTGATTGCTAATAAGACCTTCCACCAACAATACTTTGATCTAATGCTTTACGTTTTATAAAGCCATTGTACATTTTGATGCTTTACAATCAATAACAAGTATCCGTCTAAATATAAACAGTTACTTTACATGGCAACATGATTAGGAATCTCTTATGACACTTTGTACAAAACTTAGTGGTAACTGACATACCAAAATACGTCAGCATATTATCAGGCAATCGCCCGAATCCCGTGGCCAGCTCAGTCCTAATTGTGGAAAATAAATCATCCCTCAGTTGTGCTGACCGACAGAAATCAAAGAGCAAATCCACATCTCATGGCTAAAAGAAACAAAATTACAAAACTGTGATGTGATATTGATCGGGGAAATAAACATCTGAAATAGCTAAAGTATATGTTATCGGTAGAGAAATCAACAAGAATACACATAGTACTGATTAAAATATAAAATTTTTTAGTGACAAGCTCGATCTATACAGTAATGTTCCACATTAACAGATAAGGAAGCCAAACCATATATTACATACGCTTACACTAAATTGAAGGGTAATGTACGAGACGGGAATTCCAATACTGTACATCACAAGGGGTTAAAAGAAAAATAAAAGTGTAGAAATTGAATAGGGCCTTTCAGTGCAAGGTATCTAAAATTATAAAATAATAATTTTACTTTAATCATTAAAATTTATAATTCATAGACCGATCTACAATAGAAAAATACAAAATATAAAAAAAGTAGGCCTCATCAGACATTAATCACCAACCATTCGACTTGTTACATTAATAAAAAATTCAGACACATTGTTTTCATTACCAGTCTCAAATTGCTAGATTGTATATTTAAATCACTTAAATGAATTTTTCTACCAATTAAAACAGTTTGAGCAACTTATTAACAAAGTTTACAACAATAATGGTATAAATTAAATTGTTAATTATAACAATGGTTTTAATTTCAATTTACATCTGATTGAGGTATAAAACACAACACTGGCATTTAACTTGTGACAGTACAAGGTGGCATGAAATTGCGAGCCTCGAAATTTCAACAGATGGCAGCTGTTTTCATTAGGCTAATCCAACGAGGTTAAATAGATATAGAGTGCTCATCACATGTTAATTTTGTGTCCCTTTTTGATATGCGCCATTTTACCCATAGTTCCCGCCGTTTCCTTGGCAACCATCCCACACTTTACTCTCGTTTCCTTGGTTACTAGTTTTAGCTATTCTGATTGTTCGCTACAAGCTTAAAAAATTACTGATGATAGTTTTAAAACATGTTTATTTGTTGTTTGTTTTTAAATTAATTTGATTTGATGGTCTGTGAGCAGGCTATTGAAGTTGGTTACCATAGAAACCTCGGATAGGTGTGGGTAAAATGGTAAATTACTGTTGGGAAAGTGTAAACAAAGGACTGGTTACCAAGGAAACGTCGGGAATCGTGGGTAAAGTGGCGCCAGTCAAAAGGGGACACTTTTTCATATCTGGTGAGCACTCTATTTAACCTCGTTGGGCTAATCTTATGAAGCGATGTAATCAATTTGGCATTATTTTGATTTTCGCCTAATCTCGCATGGTTAGTAACAGATGAAAACAGCTGAATGAGATAGCACAAATTGGCAACACTGTTGTACATTCAGGCTTGCAATTTCGTGACGTTTACTATAACGTAAGAGACAGAGTGTTAATTATGGGGCACAAACAAAGTTTACTGTAAAAAATTATAATATATTTCTTCCCTGAGTAAAGTGGATTGTGAAGGATAAACATAAATACATAAACTGAAGTACAGCACAAGACACAAAATGGAATGCTTACAGTTAAGTTTTCAGTGTGTTATTGTGCTAGTCATAAGAATTTTTTAAATTTTACTTAAATATAACCATACTTATATTAATAGTTAACACCATGCACAAAGATCTAAGTTTCTAACAGGAATTAATAGGCGTTAGAACAGTCGTTTCTTACAATTATGATGAATTTAGCACAATTTAGACATAATCAAAATAGTGATAAAACAAACGCAACTAAAAAATAGCATACCTAATGTCAAACTAAAAATAAAAATGTAATTAATAGTGAGCATTCTTGTTAGTGATTCTATTTGTGCATACTATACTTAGGACTGCACGTTAATAAGTAACTTTATAAGTCAACAACATAAAAATATTACCTTGCACAGTTGACATTTGTAAAATAATGTTTAACTTTCAAGAAAAATAACTTGAGTGTCTTACACAATAAATAAATAAAAACTTTTTTAAATAAATAATGTACAGTATAACATACAGTACCAGTAGTAAAGCAAACACTATTTCAATAGTGCCATGCTTACGATGGAATATCTCAGCAAAGTTGACAACATTAATTTATTTGTATACTACACTAATCAGAGTAAGGGCCAAACTTGGTTTGAGATTCAGATACCAGTTAAAAGGTGATGTCTACTCGACTGTACAAAAACTAAAAATTTTCTTCAGATTGTTTAGGCTCCTGATTAAATACTGAATGGGGCAAATGGAGCATTTTGTTTAGGATTTAAATAAAACATATCTGCAGTTTAGATGGAAAACAGCGGTTTAGATGGTATTATATTTATGAATAACAAACTAAAATTAGGCTCTTTACCTCGTTATTTTTTCTTCCCAGAGTTATAAACTTGTAAAATGATAAACAAATGAAGTGTTTAAATAAAAAAATTAAAAAATAGCGTAATAAGCAATAAATGCTATATACATTAAACATACAGTTGATATAAAATGTACATACAGCAATAGAAGTTTATTCTACAGATTATGGATTTTCTTCACATGCCTCATGATAAAAAACTTTATAGTGTCACAATTTATTTTGTTTATCATAAGTTCACACCATATTTCAGTAAAATCATCAGGAAGTAGTATTCAGTAAAAACTAAAATAATGTTAAAAAATAATGAAAAACGCAGCCGATCACACGAAAAAGTCATGGAAAATAAAAATAAAGAACACTACTGGTGAAGAAATGCGATAAGCTAATTAATAAAACTAACAAAGGCTTTGGACGATCTCGTAGTAACTAAAACACTGAAAAAATGTGCACACTCATACAACACATATACACTTTAATCGTAACAATGCTACAAAATATATATATTCTTAAATACAAAATACATTACAAACCGGCAAGCCGCGTAGGACCGATACAAAAATTGGAAAAAGCGATCGATTTCCGTTATATAAAAAACTATCGAATCGTGGACCGTTCTATCACATCACAACCCGTGAGGCTGTCCATCCGCTGGTAAGACTAGGAGCACAAAACCCTCTTGGAAAAATAAAAAAAAAACTCTCACTTTACTTAAAAAAAACTTTTGAGCCGCCGTGTACTTAAAAAAACATCGTTGTACGAATCAAACGAGCATCCTTGTTCACAGCTCTGGAGTTAATATAAATAAATCACACTGAAATGCGCTTCAAGCAATAAAAAACTAAACTAGTGTTGTGGCTTTGGTAACGGATTAGCAGTTGTTGTTCGGCCGAGGTAGGGGCCTGACGAGGTAGAGTTTCTCCCCCTGCTTGTTGGTGTATATCGGCGCTCGCTGGTAGTGATCCACGAGCTGGTCCAGCGTGTGGAACTTGCGCTGCCCAATGCAGTACAGAGCGCCTTCCACGTGCACTCGGAAGTGTTTATTTCTGCCCGGTGCTTTCAGCGACACCGAGTAGTCGCCCATCTGTCGACATTTGAGGTTACATTGGCATTATTGAACATTGAACGCTTAATTCTACGGTAGAACTCAACTGATAGATTATTTGCTGGCTGGTCATAAATGGTAAAAATAAGCACAAAAAATGAAAAACTGTAATTTTTTTATTTATTAGAAACTATTCTCAGCAGATAAAACTATTGTAGGTTGAAAAAATATGTTTTTACAAGTGTTGAGAAGCCAACAAAAAAATTAATGATACACAATTGTCCACATTCATTACGTCCACTTGTCTTTATGTCTAATCATTGTAACGTCCACAATGTTTGAACATAATGTTTAGTATATGACGTAATTAAAAAAAGACACCAGTATGTAAAAATGTTTCAATAATTAATAATTATAATAAGTTTTTTTTTTTTTTAATTTTTATAATTTAATTAATGATTAAGAAACAATATGGATTTAGTGTAGTAGATTCTTCTAAGGAATTTACAGTAAACAATTTCAAGTATA
Source organism: Neoaliturus tenellus (assembly GCA_030545055.2). Taxonomy (NCBI): domain Eukaryota; kingdom Metazoa; phylum Arthropoda; class Insecta; order Hemiptera; family Cicadellidae; genus Neoaliturus; species Neoaliturus tenellus. The sequence goes on along the minus strand of CM061536.1, from coordinate 13,741,721 downwards.
ACAAATCTTTATTATCTATCAAATTTTCATTTCCACAGCAACTTTGGCAAAATGTAAAATTTAAATGTACAGTTTTTATTAGTTACGAGGTGGCCCGTGCGCAAATTGCGCATTTTATGATCCTGTATGAGTGAAACTCACCTACAGTAGTGAATGTTGATTATGAAGTGACAGAGATCTATTTTTGTTTACTATCTGGCTTTTTAAATTCATCTGAAGGTAATCAGCTGTTAAGAAGAACTTACAATAAAAGTTGGTCAACATTTTAAAGCGCCCTCTAGAAATAAATCAAAAGGCAGGGGGGCGAAGCTCGAAACAATATGACCTTTTTAATTACGATTCGTCACTGCGGTATATCCTAAGCTTTAAAATGACACCTCAATCTTAAAAATCGGTTCAGTAGATCAAGAGAAAAAGGGACGTAACAGACGAAACCCTTATAGAAATAAGAAGATAGATGTATGTGGATGTTTTGTCATGTGGACATCTATCATAAAGGATATGTATGGTCATGATATGGTGATATGGAGTGGACAAGATAAATAATGGACGTTTATATAAATGACATTTTGGTTGTGGATCTAACATCCATAAATGAAATTAATCTATATATTAATACGCAAGCATGTTTCATTTCCTCCTTTTTTCTCAGCTCATGTACATCGAAGAATATCTCCGAGCATACCGTTAGAAAGGTATAGTCCTGTAGATGAGCAAAATCACATTCTAATTCACAACAGACTATAGGGCTATGCCCCATAGGCTTTCAAAGTTCCAATGTTAATCTTATGGAGGAAGGAGAATTGAACAAATCATTAGACAGTTGTTGTAAAACCAACTGCTAGAAAATTAGGAAGAAGAGATGTTTCAGTTATAAAATGTTCTTAAACGTCTTGCGTCCAGATAAACTGAAATTTTGATCGAATTTCGATCACGAGGCGATCTCTAGTAAATATAATACCACCAAAAATAAGAAATCATACACAATAGAATTGGAATTCAACTAAAATGTTCACCACATAAGTTGATGAGTGGCCAAAAACAGCTAGGTGTGCAAGGTGGTGAGGGGCCCCTTTTTCTAGGCCTACATTTTTGTAAGGCTACCTGGAAAAAGGATGTGCCTGATTTGTGAGGTTTTAATTACTTGAAAAAAAAAAATCAAAAGGCGAATAGAATCACCTGTCTCCTGGCTAATGACACACCGCTACATAAGAAATTAGGCTTCTAAAATTCAAGTTATATCATTATTGTAGGGACAACATAAATTTGTTTACTCTCTCAGTTTTACACGGCTTGGACTTATTTTATCTGATCATAAGGAATAAAAATATATATCCAATATATTTTTAATTGCGCTTCTAACACCGCAGAGGTTACATGGGGTACAGCTGTATCCCAGTGTTTTGTATTTATAGTAGATGCCTTCAAATCCGGCCACCTCGGGACCAGACTACCAGTGGGATTTCAAAATGGCCGGATTAACCGGCGGTTTATTAAACAAAAGCAGAGACCTGTATTATATGTGTGTTCAAAACATGAACTATTAAGGTGTACTAGAGATCGCCTCCTGATCGAAATTCGATCAAAATTTCAGTTGATCTGGACCCAAGAAGTGTAAAAACATTTTATAATTAAAACATCTGTTCTTTCTTTGTTAGTACAACAGCTGTCGAATGATTTAATCAATTATCCTTTTCCATAAGATTAACATTGGAAATTTGAAAGCCTCTGGGGCGTAACCCTGGAGTCCGATGTGAATTACAATGTGATTCTGCTCATCTACAGAACTATACCTTTGTAACGGTATGCGCGGATTTATCCTACGATGCACACGAGCTGAGAAAAAAGGAGGAAATGAAACATGCTTGCGTATTAATATATAGATTTAACAATGAAGGGTATAAAATTTGCCCAATTAATGCCTAATGCTGGCTATAGTTTTTTGCTAGCTCACTTGTTGTAATGCAGCCAAAATGACCGGACAAGGGACAAGCGTTTGCTTGGGATGAATTTGCATTTAATAATACTCGTATAATACTGGTCTTCTGTCAACGAAATCCCTAGTGTATAAGTGAAACAGTAAAAGTGAAGGGATCTGTCTATGGGCTTAACTTCCGTGTTACAGCAACATTTGGGCCGCAAAATACCGAAAAAAAGATAACAATAAAAAGTAGAACATGAACACAATGTTTTAGGTAACATTTGAAACCTAACAGTCTGGAAATGGGCACTTGAACTGATATATTTTAGTAATATAACATAGAACAAGTTGATTCAGGTCTATTTTGGCGGTGAGAAACGCCTGTGGCAGAACATTTCATTTCCGGAAGACTGCGGCCGGATCATCCGACAGCCGGACCGTCAGAGACCAGACTAGAGGGCTTCTACTGTATGTGCTAATTTTGTTGGCAGCCCATGTGACGTTAAATGGTGGTTTGTAGTTTATTGTGACTGCCCACACTTTCTTCTAAGTAAGGTCAGATAGAGGAAACTTGGGGTCTGCGGGTCCCCGAATTTTTTGGGCCGGGTCAAATAACAAATTGATAACTCAATTCCAAATAAACTTTTGTCATTTTATCTATTATAACAGATGTGATGTTTAAGTCACAAACCCAAGGATGCGGGCAGGGCTGTTACCATTATAGCCAGTAGAAGATGACAACAAATAAAACTACAAGGTCAAAAGTAAGACTATACATCTAAAGTCCTAACTGATCAGACAAAAATTATTACCTAATTTATAAAAAATGGTAAAATGTATAGATAAAACCAGACACAAATATTTCTTTTCCCATTATCATTTCCGTCTTCACTAAAAACTAAAGAGAAGAAAATACTTATTAGTCATTGAGTCATTTTTCTCTTCTCTGCACTGATTGTCTGCTACAACATCAGCAGGTAAGACATAGAGGTTAAAGGTACAATTTGTATAAAGCAAATCAAAGCATTAAAATAATTGTACTAGTAATAACAACCTAAGAATTAGTAATTTTCTTTAATCAAACCATTTGTCAAGATATTAAAAGAGTATTTCACATGAATTACAAACTGCAAATTTGCTTCTGTTAAATGTAAACCCGGTGATACTAATGAACAATTTTTGGTTCGGCCCGATTTTAGCCCGAGCACCAGAATTATTGGCCCGGCCTAATCCGACACGAACTGGAAAAATGCTGGCCCGCAGACCACTAGCAGAAACTGCAGATCACTTGCTGTTAGACTGCAGAGCTGAATGAGATAAGAGAGAGTCCTTGGTGGACTGCAGACGGGCATCTTCCTTCCTTAAGGAGTTTGTATGCGAGCTACAGCGGCTCATCAAGCGTCTAAACAGGGATGATCTCTTAATCGCAAGTGGGGAGCACAAGAAGCCCAAAAAGCGGCTGACGCGCCTAGGTATTTGGTCCACCCCTATGAATGAATGAGCCTGTTCTGAGTACTCACGTTGGTCTCGCTGTCGCGTATGAGGAAGTCGCCGTCGTGCCCCTGTTGGTTCAGCAGACTGTCGCACTGCGCACGGGTGATGGCCCCGTAGTACCACGGTTTGCCCACCAGGTGGGGTCGGTCCTGCAGGTTGTCTCCGCCGCCCCCGCCGCCGCCTCCGCTGCCCCCGGTGCCCACGCGCTCCCGTAGCGGCTGCGTCAGGTACTCGCTCAGCTCCTGAAAACCAATATTTGAAACCTGGATTGATTTTCGACTATAATAAAATAGTCATATACCTTTTCCATCCCCAATAGGCATTAACTGTGTCAGACTGGTTTCAAGGCTTGTACTCCCATTATCTGTTGGCGGTAAATCACAGCATCTTGAGAAATGTCTTTGTCCAAATAATAAAACTACAATACATTTAATTGGGACAGTTACGTAGATTCAGTGTGTGAAAAAATATCTTTAGGGCTTTATGCTCTGAGACAAATGACCAAATATTGCATCTTTGCCACATTGAAGATAATGATCATGCCCTAATTGAAACCCACATTGCTAATTGAAACCCACAATCCAAATGGATTGTGCTACTTTTATGGTAGCACATAAAGCAGCAACCTAAATTTTGTATTCTTGTGCAGCAAAAAAAGCACTTAGAATTATGTTCAAATTGAAAAAAAAGAATCAAACAAAAATTTCAGAGGGCAGGAATCATTATAGTTTACAGTTTGTAGGAGTATTTAAACTTAAAGCCCACCAACTTAAATATAGAACAAATTACAGCACTTGGAAAGGGTGAGTCAGTGGCCTAGTGGTTGGTCAGAAACAATTTGAGTTTAAATCCGTATCCTGCTCAATAATTTTTATAAGTGCAATTTAATAGGTTGGACTGCTTGTCCCTAAAAGTGTTTGAAGTATATCACACAATCCTCAATGAAAAATGCTTGTGGCGTGTAAATACAAGAAAAAAAGTACAATTCACTTATAATGAACCGGCTAACTAAACTAGTTTATCTACTGTGTGATGCGTGTGGACAGTACAAAATAAGGATAAAATACTACGAATCTTCTGTCAAAAGCGTAATCCTTGCACTGACCTGCAGGTAGTTCCTAGGTACGAGGCCGATCTGTCCGTGGCTGTTGCGCGCCTTGTACCACTCGGGGTCGCTGGGTGGCCGGTCCAGTATCTCGAGCCGGTCGCCCTTTTCGAAGCTCAGCTCCTGGTCGTTGGTGGAGGTGAAGCTGTAAAGGGCGACGACGATGTCGAGGACGTTCTCAGCCATCGCGTACGTGTGCAGAGTGTCGTCCGCGTCCGTCTCCTCTTGCGTGTAGTTGCTTGGGAACCAGCCGGCCTGCGCACCACTCTGACCCCGCCACCACCTGCGCACACACGCCACAATAGAGAAGCGTACTTTCTGACCACATCTCGGACATTACAAATGACACTTTTAAACTCCTTGACTTACAAATGACAAATTCATTCTTAACCCGCTGGCTTACTTTGATGAGCGTGAATTGCCGCAGTATACGCGACACGCACCATGCATTTTTGATTACCGACCGCATCCAAGTAGTCTCTTTTTCAACAGATGGCAGCACTGTATGGACAAACTATATAACCTTCTGTTGCCATTGTGTTACCGATGTAAAGTACTTTGCTAGATTAGAGGTGTGTTTCAATGAAAACAATACAAAGCGAAAGACATTTGATGGTTTTATTGAACGATTCGAGAGTGAATTTGAATTATGTGATTATAATAAGCATGTGGAAGTTTCAAGTAAGATGGATAGGCCTATAAATTGGACAATAAATCATTACCTGGAGAAAAAATTAAACCTGATGACAATGGTGCTCAAAATATTTTTTCACGATTTATTGTTGTCACATTTGGTTCAGAAAGTATATTACACGTTTCCAAAATTTTTAAGAAATATGAAGTCTGATACGGAAATTACTTACAATTTTGTAAAAGCTTGCTAAACCAATAGGATTATCAAGGGGTTTCAAGAGACAGAAATAAAGGTAAGGCCGATGGGTTAGGACTGCAACTTATGAATATAACTTAATTTATATTTTGTTCTTTAGTCTGGTTTTATCAAATATGATTTTGTACACTTCAAATCTAATGATACTCCTTTTTGCCACAGCATTTTTCAACTGACTCGCATTTTGGTTTCATTACAAACACAACCTTTTGCCCTTAAGACCAAACTTAAGTTTTCAGTGCTCCAAGCAAGAAAAAAAAAATTCAAGATTTTGGTGGCCTTTATAACATAGTTCATTTTAAATCAATGCATTACCATGAGTAATTCTAATAATACTATTTATTGGAATCTAACCTAATTTATATTTTTATTCTTTTGTCAGGTTTTATCACATATGATTTTTTTACACTGTATTGGTATTCTTAACAAGATCTATTGCATGTTTGTTGTTCAACGAGCAATTAGGTCTATAAAAGGTAATAAAAATGTCCAAGTCATTGAGGATGGGATTTAAAAATCGATATGAACACCGGATTCTTTGACTTGAGTTAAATGTACCACCGTTGCATTCACCTCAGATATGTATTGGTAAACGGGTACCAAGAATAGATGGACTCAGCAAGACACAATAGTTAAAAAATTTACAGATCCAGATTATCACAATAACATTAATAAAAACCTTGTTTTGTCAATTAATTGCTTATGTCAACAGATTAGATTTTTAGCACAATATTATTACTGGTCATAGCTTTTGCACTGAAATTCAGTGCTTCATTATTCCTATGATGAAATCATTTCATGTACAATATTTTCAGGGGTGCTCTCTATTTATTTATTTCTAAACCCAGTATTTCACAAATTAATGAGAGTTTATTTTTAAGAATTCTTAGTAATTTAGGAGTTTCACAATGATGTTTACACTATGTGAAACTTAGCAAGATCTTAGTAAGTATAATAATAATAATAATAATATTCTTTATTTGTCACAAGAATGTTCATACACATCATTGACAAAGTCATCATTACAGTAAGAGTCACAAAATAAATTCATTGTAGGTAATATAAGAATTAAAAACTCTATTTATGAAAGTCAAGTTAAGTAAAATAAAAATAGATAACTAGGTAAATAAGTAGATTCAAAATTAAAAATCCAGATATTTAACTTTGAAAAAGTCTTCAAGCTTATAAAAAGGATACCTTAAGCTAATACCCTACAGTTAAATTCCAATAAATAAAATGTTTCACTTTCAAAAATAATACTTAAAAAATATATATACAGTAGAACCTTGATAAGACGACTCTCAAGGGGTCACACAAAACAGACGTCTTATCAAGGTGCTCGTCTAATCAAGTTTCGTGCTATCAAGGTCGTTTTGCTGATAATTCGTCTTATCAAGGTGCACCCTGACAGAGTATGTTTTTAAACTCCCCCTATAACAAGTGTAATTTTAATAAGGCCTCAATAGAAATATTTCATAGAAAATTTGCAAAATTAAGAATACAATAAAAACACACATATAAAACATAAAATTTTATTGTTGTGAAAAAAATACAGTACAGTACAGTATTATAAAAACTTTAAACATCTAATAAATGTTTTAAAAGAAAATTACAAATTTAGGCTAATAAAATGCCTTGTTATAAATCAAAGAAAGTAAAAATAACTTTATACAGTATGAATGTTCTCAATTAATCATTTACTGTGTACAGGATTTAATTGAGTACTAGCAAAGTTCATTAAATTATCGTTTACATGTTACAGTAGGCCTATTCAATTTCCTCTATGTCTAAGCCTACGTCTGGATTCAATGTTGTGGATGAGCAAGGAAAGTTTGTGAAATAGTCATTAATTTTGGTTTGTTTCGTACTCACGTGAACGTAGTCCAATGCACTATCAATTTCCGTGATGGCCCTAACCACACTCTCACTCATAACACTTTTTTTCTCGAAAAAACACTTTAATACACTAACGGCATTTCGAGCATCCTTTGTGGTTGGATTCGGGCGATCATCACCGGTGTCATCCTCGTTGTCGTCTTCATCTTCATCTTGAACTGCATTGGCGTTGGTAGACACCGACTCCAATATGTCTGCGTCCGTTATTTCCCCGCATACCGCAAGGTCGTCATCAAAAGTAACAAAGTCTTCAAAATTTAGGTTTTCAACGTTGAGGGAAACTGTGACTTGTTGCCAATCTACTGGTTCCACTGCTGTTTGTTCCGTCTCTTCAACTGTTTGGGAACTGATGTTTTCTAATTCAGCTTCATCAGTCGTTTTGAATCCACTTTTTTTGAAGCAGTTCTCAATAGTTTGTTCTGTTACATTGTTCCACGCCTTAGTAATCATCCACATCGCGTCAAGCAGGTTGATTTTGAGCGGAGAACTTTCTTCGAGGTTGTTGAGGTATAGCCTAACTAACTCTTTTCGGTAGTTAACTTTGAAATTTTTTATGATGCCTTGATCGAGAGGTTGTAGTTTCGATGTCGTGTTGGGTGGTAGGAATTTAACCTTTATGTTGGATAGTTTTGGGAGGTCTCCATGAGCCGTGCAATTATCGATGAAAATCAAAATTTTCCTCTTCTCCTTTTTCAGTTGTTTATCCCACTTTTTCAACCAATCTCCAAAAACATCCGAGGTCATCCATGCCCTTTTTGTTGCCACATATTCAGTAGGTAAATTGTTGACATGTTTAAAACATCTTGGTTTCTGTGATTTCCCTATCACCAAAGGTTTTGATTTGTCCGTTCCCTTACTGTTGGTGCACAATAACACTGTGATTCGTTCCTTGCTGTGCTTACCACCATGACATGAATCTCCTTTGAATGTTAAGGTTTTATCTGGCAAACACTTAAAAAACAGTCCTGTTTCGTCCGCATTATAGACGTCTTCTGGTTTGTATCCAGAGACCTGATCTTTAATTTGCTCTTTCCAATCTATGCAAGCTGAGTTGTCCACACTAGCACTCTCACCGCAAACTTTCTTAAACACAATTTCATGTCTTTTTTTGAAATTCTGAAGCCATCCATTACTAGCACGGAATTTATCTTGTCCCAAAGATTTAGCGAACTCTTGGGCCTTTCCTTGAAGAATTGGACCGCTGATCGGGAGATTTTTGTCACGACACTGTTTCAGCCATTTCACAGTACATTCTTCAACGTCTGCGAACTCACCCTTTTTTACTCTCATACAAGTTTTACCTACCCCACTATTCTCTTCATACTTATCTTTGTTTTTCAAAATCGTGTGTAATGTAGATTGAGCAATGTTAAACTCTTTTGCTATTTCACTTTTCATTTTTGTAGGGTTTTCTTCTACTGTTCTTATTACTTTACGCTTGAAATCTACCGTTAACGGTGTAAGTTTCCGTTTTTCAGACATTCTCTGATAACTGACACTGCACACTGGAACGTAAAATCCGATGTCACACAATGGCACTGCACAAACCGGTATCGTATAAACTTTGCCAAACACGACATAAAACCAATAACGTTCGTTTTGACAGCAGACACGCAACTGACTGTATAAATTTTTGTCTCCAGGAGGAAGTGTAGGAAAGGGGTTTCCTAGAACTGAGCACAAAGACATTGTTTCCTTAAAAATGTCTGTCCAAACTGTGGGAACGATCGATACATGAGAAATTCGATTCGTGTTGTAAAGGTTCCGTAACGAGATACTTCGCGCTGTAGAGGTTAGGTTCGTCTTACGGAGTTTAATTACTGAAAGATTCGTGTCACCGAGGGTGAATTCGTGCTATAGAGGTTCTGGTATTTTAAAATGCGTGTTATAGAGGTTGATAGTGCACTAATTTCAGCTTGTAAAATGCGTGCTATCGAGGTATTTATGTGAAAGGTATTCGTCCTATAGAGGTATTTTTAACATTGAGTGTTATTGACAATTCCCGGGGACTAGAAAATATTACTTATTATCGAGGTAATCGTGTTATCGAGGGTCGTGCTGACGAGGTTCTACTGTACTTAGGCTTATTTTTACTTGTGTAAAATAAGGTAGTGCATCCAGGTGTAATGTAGTTTTGATCATGGTGACTGCACAAGTTTGTGTGGTGCATTTTATTGTGCGGAGATGAATTGTTGGCCAGTGAGGGGGTTGCGGGGTGAGGGGGAAGCTAACGCATGCCATTGGCCAAAATAATTAATTTTCTTTTTGGTTTTATTTATTCTACCATATGCTAAGCTATCAACAAAACCAAAAACATACAGCATCGCTAAGTTGTTTTCTTTTATTTTGCTGTCAGCTGTCTTTCTCAACATTGGATTAGGCTAGATAATTTGTCGTTTACCTTTTTGAGCAAAATGTTTTCATGTTGAATAGTACAATCTAAGTTTATTTTATTTCTTAGTTAACCAATTGACCACTAGGTTCTGGATGTAAATTTCCCCTCGCCCCCAACCCCCTCAGTGGCCAAAAAGTCATCTCCCGACAATACATATTTTCTATTTAGGACACGACATTACGGGAGAATCGACTTTGGAGGTGACTCTATGTTTCTGAGACTCAAGCACTGTAACACTGGAGGTTATTTTGTATCATGCTGTTGCCGCTTCTTACCCGTCATTGCTCTTCTCCAATATGAGTATTCTGGTGCCCTTGATCAGGCTGAGTTCGTCCGGCTGCTGGGCCTGGTAGTTGTACTTGACGACGGCGGTGCCGATAGCTTCCGAGGGGTCGGCCGGGAGGCGTCGCGCAGTCGTGGGGCTCTCCATCGCGCGGTGGGGTGAACTGCTTGAAGGAAGCGTCTTGCTACCACCGCCGCCCTTCTTCACTTTCTTTTTAATGCTGGAAAAGACCATGGATTAGTTGTCATGTTCAACTGGTCCTGACGAGGTAACTTGCAAAACATAAACACTTGCAAGATTATATTTCTAGAAGATTTTATCTAGGGGAGAGGTGGGTAAAATCGGGTAGTCTGGTTTTCACCCAGTAAGGGCTGGTACCTGGTGGATACCAAAACTAACTTGTATTTGGAGAGAGGAAGTGGCATACATAGCGTCATTAGTCATTAAAAAGAACTTTGGCTAAGAAGAGCATTTCTTTGTTTTTTTCTATTCACAATGTTACTAATACTTTAATCGCCTACTACAGAAGAACTACATGAGTTTCAGAGAAGGTGATTACACCACTCTGTAGTCTGTTTTTTATCTTTACACTGATATAATTTACCGTACACTTAAATTCGTTTTAAACACTCAGAATACATTACGTTTTTCTTTGTACCAGTGGGTTGAAATCGGTATGACGCGCAAGATAAAATTGGGTGGTACCTATACAGTAAAAGCCCTCAAATCCAGCCACCTTGGGACCGGACCACCGGCTGAATTTCAAAATGGTCAGATTAACCGATGGTATATTAAACGAGTTGAACAGAAACCTATATCAAATGTATGTCATATGTTCTTATATTACAAGTGACTTATATGACTGGGACGGTGGCGACGTCCTGTAATCCAGCTACTTGGAGGTCACGAATTGTGGATAGTTATAAGCGATGCCTTGTGTATGCGATGTTCCTTGGTGGGGATTAACGTCCGCACTAGTGAACATTAGTTCATCCATAAGGACCATCCTCATAATTAGACCAATTCGTAAATTGGAGGTTGAAATTGTGGTTCGGATCCCACGTTAAACTGTAGGTCCCTAGATACCATTGGCTGTTGGGCTATTAATTAACAGTCCTGTCTAAGGAGAATGTCGGCCTTAGTCAGTAACAAGACTACAAGATCGCGCCACAATCATCCTACACTCATCTCTCATTCATATTCATGTTAAAATACCCACTATGTGAGGTCCCTGTCTCAATATAGTGATATAGTGATATAGTGATAAGTGTTCCAACAATGAACTATTATGGTGTATTTAACAATGAATGGTATCATACTTGCTCAATCAATGCTGTGTATCAACTTTGTAACAATAATGATTAATTTGCTCGCTCAGATGAAATGCAGCCAAAATGACCATTGAACAATGGACAAGCGGTCGCTGGTGATGAAACTGTGATAAATGGACAATAACACTGAACTTTGGTCAACGAATTCCCTAACATATAAATGGGATTGTAATATCGACAACGTTGATGAGGGACCCCAACTTCCGTGTCACATCAACGATCGGGCCGCGATATACCTAAAAAAATATAACAATCAGAAATAGAACATGAACGCGATGTTTTAGAAGACATCCAAAACTGAAGAAGTCTGGAAACCAACAACTGAACAGATATATTTAGTGATATAACATGGAAAAAGTTGACTAGTGTCTATTTTGGCCATGGGAAACATACGTGGTTGGAAATTTTTTTTCTGGATACCGCGGCCGGATTATCCGGTGGCCAAACCATCTGAAGACAAGGCCTAGAGGGCTTCTACTAATACATGTTCTATGTTCGAAATATTTTAAATCTTATTTTTTGCTCATACATTTTGTGCTTCTTGGTACTATTTACTTAAATGTGTGTATTTAATAATAAAATCTTATAAAATATTCGGCTTTTTTATATTTTCCCATATATTTAACATGTGAACCCGGTTATACCCCACACAACAATAATCACGGAAAAAAAAAACTAAGACATTAGTTTTTTAAAAGAAGCAATTTAAAAGCAAATAAAGACAAGATTAACTGAGCCATAATTTAAAATTTTTTTGTGAAAACATCGTATCTACATGCCACTAAAGCTCAGCTACCCGGTTTTACCCCACCTCCCCCTGTCAACCACCAAATATAATGGTTTGCTCTGGATAACTCCACTGTTATGCTAAATATTAAAATTATCTATACTTATTTAATACGCTAAGGGTTTTTTGTGTAAAGAACTCCTCCTACAATTCTCAACCGATTTTCAAGATTTTGGTGTCGTTGGATAGGGCTTGGTCTGTAATTGTTTCTGACAAAAATTGATAAGAATCTGACTTAAAATAAGAGCGCTATCCGCAAATTAAATTTGAAAATTTCCCATTAGAATAACATTGAGATTTATTTGAGCATTTTTTAAACATCTGTTAACGTGCAGCTGTAGTTTTTGGTGATCAATGATATTCACAATAGTGGATTAATCGGATGTCATTGATTTAGAACTAAATGTAACTTTTGTATTGTATGAAAATAAATTGCTCGATGTCGAGCAACACTCACACTAGTTACATTAAAGAGCATTAAACGTGAAGGATTATTGGATAGAATCAAAATAGAGGCGGACAAGATTACAGCATAGGATAATGGTAAAACGAAAAGATGTCTACATAATGATGATTATTCTAATTTAAAAGGGAAAAAGGGAATGAGGTACGAAATAAAAATTATAACATAACTGTTGTTGGTATTTTTGTTCATTTGACGAAACAGAAGAACAAAATTTTGTTTAACCATACTCGATTCCATAAAAACAAATAATAGGTGATTTACAAAAAGCATTAAATAAATCATAAATAATTTAAAAAAATTGCTTATCCTAAGCTTTAAAATTTTTATTTTTACCTTTACTAAGCTGCAGAAAAAATGTTTTGATTTTAGACTTTTGTTGAATAGATTATAGTTCTAAAGTAGGCTTTACTGCAAAATAAGAAACCCTTGTGTTAAAACTTGGTCTTTTTTAATCTTTAGGCCTACACTTTAAAGGTTGTAAATAGCATTGAACCCACCTATCGAACAGGGACGGCTTCTCCTTCTTGACGTAGTTGCTGGGCACGTAGCCAGCCTGGTTGCGGGCGTTCTGCACACGCCACCAGTGTTTAGAGTCGTCCAGCAGCAGGTAGCGCTCGTTCTTGCGCAAGTCCAGCTCCTGCGCGCCCTGCGCCGCGTAGTCGTACTTGGCCACCACGTAGCACACGTCATCCTGACCGGTCTTGCCTGCAACAGGGGACAGAGTCAAATATATAGGCCTATTTATAGATTCGGAAACCGTCGACTAATGCTTAGATGTTAGTATAAACCTCATGTCAGTATGTTGAGTAAACTCTCGATCAAGTTGAGTAAACTCTCGATCAAGTTGAGTAAAGTTGGCGACATGAAAATCGAAATAAAGTAGAATCTACCGAAAGGTAAAATAACACTTCTGTAATTTTCAAAGCTTTAATTAACTTAGGTGATTTCTTATAAAACTGAAACATATTATTTACTTTTACTACTAAATTTTACATAACACAGTCCTAGGAGTGAAAAACATTACAAGTAGACAACATTAAACAGTTAAATAACATCGACAACACTTCATCTAGGACTTTACCCTCAGTTTAAAATACATAGAGTTCTAGGAAAAAATATAACCTAACTCAGAATGAATCATACAAATTTAAGGTTGTTAACTTACTATTACAGCAAACATTTAACAAGTTTGTTGCTGCATGATTTTTCGTGTACCTTACCGCCATTTTTAGTTGTTTACCTTCATTCCTGAAGTAGCAGCAGCACTGTCTAAGGGAAATCCCCAGGGTCACTAAATACAATATACCGTACTATTGAGCAGCGCTGTGCAAGGTTTTAGATTTCTTGCTCAGATCCCGATTTAAAATAAATCACAGTATCGCCCTTGCAGCTTGGGAGCGATCGCACCCACCAGTATGGCATTAGGGGCATCGCAGTATGGCAGTATGGCATGCAGTATGGCATTTTTGTATGAAGGTGATCGCTCTCATGCCGCTACGAACGTGTTAATAGTTATTTGAATGAAAATGCACCATGGTAACAGCTGTTATCACATGTTGAGCTTAGCATTCTAATGAGTTGTATAATCAGACAGGCACCAGGGAATTTTGTTCTGTGATGAAATGGAACTAAGCTACAAACAAAATATTGTACAAAGCTAGGAAAATGCAAACTAAACTGTCAGCACGGTAAGCTTAGGTAAATGAAATAGCTTCTTGACTCTTTACAATTTAAAAGCACATAAAGAAAATTCAAAATTTGATGAACACAATTTAATGTTGACATATGTTTGATTGTATATCTGGTAAATTGATTCTTCCCTATTCTGATTTTATACTGCTAAATAAATTTGTGTTACGGTACCTTATATGTTTTGCAAGAGCTATAGAAAATGGATATCTCTCATCGATATATCATGCAAAAATGAATGACAGCCTAGAAAAAATGCGGCTTAACTTTTACTGCAATTTTAAAACAACCAATCAATGAACTTTGTCAAACAACAGTGAAGCATATTGACTACAAAGCCATCAAGAAGTGAGCACGCGGGTAGCCTACGCCTAGTACGTACTGTGGGAGCGCATGGCAGCCATGTGATGCGGCGGCGGCCGCACACCGTTGCTCTTGATCAGGTGTCTGTCCGCAGTGACCGATCGTGCGTCCAACATGCTCCTGGCGTCTACTTCACACCACCACAACCATCTCAACTACTACCATTCCGTGACTGCACTACAACAAACGAAAACAGTGCAAAACTATCGTCACACACTACGGGCACGACAACTTTACTGGCACACTGGAGAGTAAGTTATCAATCGGCACAAGCAGATCTATACTTAAAATATGACTATTATGAAATTTAGCAATTTTTTCATCACAGAATTTGAAATTGAAGTATTGCAATTAATTCCTTTAACAACTAAAAACTTAATTTTTCAAACGAAGTTTTAGTAAAATTCCACAGAATCTGAGAAAATGTGTTGAAAGGGTTGATAAAATAGGCCTAAACCCATGAATTAAATTAACCCTCCGAGCGTTCAATATATTATTTTTATAATTACAAATGCCCAAGCTTGAAATTAAATTCCGGTTGTCAAATAGTAAAAAATATAGGTCCTATGCCTATTCCACTGTTTTCAAGAAACGGGTTTAGAAAATTATTGAAAAAGTGTTACCATATTTAAGTGAATATTATAGTTGTAAGTTAGTGAATTTATAGATGCGATTTCCCTATTTTGATGGCGTCGGTGTGCGAGACCGAGGTTATTAAATCCTCCTAAAATTAGCAAAATGAGAATGTCATACAAAAAAGATTTTCTAAAACTCATTCTACAATAAATTTCTAGAAAATTTCGTTTGAATAAACTTAGTGCACTGTTAATTTGTTGTAATTTTGTCTTATTGTATTGTAGGTTTATAAAAAATGGCGATGTCCGTTGGGATGTATAAATAAAAAATCTACAATGTAGGCCTAGGCCTAATTGTAATAATCTTTTCCAAGAATAGGCTTTAGAGGGACTCATATTGCAAATGTAATGTCCGACGATTACTCTCAATAGAAGTCACAGATCAGTCTCAAATTTCAGTCAAATATTGTTTGTGCATTTTTAAGGCCAAGTTCGTTGTTGAAAGAATTTGGTTGGATATTAATAAAATAAACCTAAAGAGTTACTTTTTAATTTTCCCCATAATGCATTAGAGGCATTTTTAGCGGTGTGTATTTTATTTACATTTTAGCGAGGACTATGGGGGTATTAACAATCGAGACTGAAACGTTTTGATTGGCCAATAGACCAGCTCAGTCCAGCAGCAGCAGAGAGACAAGAAAACAATAGAGGTTAAGTCTGACAACAGAAACAATTAGGAACAAAACTCAATTAAATCAGAACTAATTAATAAAAAAATAATGACTCCATAAGAATTTATGAAAAAATTACAATGTAAGTAAATTATTTTTAGTGCTGATGTTAACAACTTTTGGTATGGTAGGCCCGCCATGTACACCCTTTTAGAAGTAGTTAGAGGTTAATTCGTTATGTGTGTTGTGTATAAAAGTGTATTCATTAAATTTCACTATCCTTACCATAAGCAACATTAATCGTGGATTACAGAAAAATATTAGCTATTTCATTTCTCTAACTTTGATAGTTCACCTTCTAAATAGCCTATGTAATAAAGCTCAGCTCAGAAGGGCTTAGAACTTAACTGTGAATCCACAAAAACACAAGTTGTGGTTTGGCTAACCAAAACCAATTTACTGTAGAATAAAATGTGTTTGATATAGTAATTAAAATTCATTCAATCTAATATTACTTTTGTTTTTCAAACCAGGTAAGACATAGGATGGGTAAAGTAACTACAATAAATAGAAAATAGTGGGCAATTTGTGTGTGGACAAATCCTAATAGACAAAATGTGGGCATAAGTAAAACCTAGGCCTTAGTTAAGTTTTTCTAATATTTTTTATGATAAAGTACATGTTTTTGACATGTACACTATAGCTAAATCAAACTTGATGAGGGTTACTGCCAATTAACATATTTAATAGAGAATGTTTAAAGAGGAGATTTAGAGTGGACCAATAGTGATAAGCCTAGAAATTTGTCAGTATAATTGTGCTACACCTAGACTTTTTTAAATTTACGTTTAAATCATTTTTATAGGATTTTATTAAAACTTTATTGGCCATGGTATACTTTATTACCATGGTTGTAGTCACGTTATTACCTAAGACAAGAACCATGATAGACCTACCTACTTTTTCATTTTGAGGTCCCTAGAAGACAAAAACAACGTATGTTTAAATTTCAGTTAATTTCCCTATTACCAGGACCACACTTTTACGGTAGTAGTAAAGACCAAAGCCCGGGACCATCGTATTTATTTTTCGATCCCTAAAAGCCAAAATCGACGTTCAGTACGGTAAACTTGTATAAGTATCTAGGTCTAGGCCCTAGGTATGTTTTTCAACACAATAACTCTATGGCGTAACCTTTGATTTTCACGAAATTTGGTACATAGGTGTTCTAAGACACCATTCATCAGATTAAATTCTATAAGTTTAAAAAACATGATCGGACCATGCGAACCTGAAAACAGAAAAAAATTAAGTATGTAAAAATCAGATGCAAAGAACATCTGATTTTTACAAAATTTGGTACAGACGTGTAGGACAGCATTCATAAGTTTAAATTCTACTCAACATGGTCGGATCATGCAAATCTGAAAATTGAAAAAAAGAAGTGATGCAGAAAATCATGAACGTGAAAGGAATGCTCTGTCACAAAATCAATTTCGTCATTTTTTATTATTTGTTGTTTGCATAATTTTTTATGAAATTATAATAGGCTCCCGGCTATTTGTCCCCTCGCTCACGCTAAATTCCCTTCACTCAAGGTCACACTATCTATATTTAAAAATAGCAAAAAATTGTTAACTAAGCTTTAAATTGTTGATTAAATGAAGGATTATACCTTTCAACATCATTTTTCTATATCTCCTAATAAAAGTAGTAAATACCGGTAATTTGGGAAAATGAAAAAAGTTGTTCTGTAGTTTGGTAGGCCTGATGTAAATCAGGATTACTGTAGTTTTCATTATTATCCTTTTCTCAAAGTAGGCCCTTAGCTTATTATTTTTTTATCTTTTTATTTTAAGCATAAAAGATATATAGGCCTAATTGAAATTTAAATGTACAAATTGACATAAGTATGGGCAGAAGTTTGTTCTGTAATAATCAAAATAAATTAAATACTAGGGGCTTGTAGGGGCAAATGCCCCTAAAAATCCAAATGGTGAGATTATCTTCAAAATTTATGTTTCAATTCATCACTAAGTTGCTCGATTACTATATATTTTCAAGCTGTAGTGTGAATTTACACAGTATTAAAATACAGTAGGTAGTATATTTTGTGGAAAAATAAAATTTATTACATTATTAGACTGAAGGATGCAATTAAATCACTTTAAACCAAACATGTACACATGATGAGTTTGTAACTAAAGTCAATACAATAGTTCAATACAACATAACAGAATGATTATTAGACCATTAATAATGTACACTATTGCATCTTGAACCCCTATGCCCCCCACAACTCCATACCGCAGTGCCCCCACACTAGCCTTATTCCCCAATCCCATTTTGTGACCTGTGCTTCCTCTACAACACATGTCCCCGTAGCCAAAGTACCCCTATGCTTCCGAACACCTGTGCCCCCCATTCTCCTGTTCCCACATGCACGCCGTTCTTTCCCAAAGCCCCCTTGCCCTCAATGTCCCCCATTCCTCCCCCGTGTATCCCACGCCCAACCATCCCCTGTGCCACCAAAACGTTTCTAGTGCCACTTGTGTCCCTATGCCCTTGCCCCCGTACTTCCCATACCCCTGTGTCCCCTTGCCCACCATTCCTCCCGTGCCCCCTATATCCCCTCAAACCTCCCCCATGGCCCCCATTCCCCTCTCATGACCCATGCTTTCTATACTCCCATGGCCGGAGTACCCCCATACCCCCATTCTCCCGTGCCCACATGCAAAACGTTCTTCCTCGGGGCCCCCGTGCTATGTCCCCCATTCCTCCCCCATACCCAACTAACCCCCGTACCACTGACGTTTATAGTGCCCCTTGTGTCCCCATACCCACGTCCCCTTGCCTCAAAGAACCCACTTGCCTCCATGCCTGCCGTTCCTTCCCGTGTCTCCCATTACCCTGTGCCACCATGCCTGCCATTCCTCCCCGTGCCCCCTATTTCACAGAAGATATGAATCACAGAAATGGATGAATCACAGAAGATAACTGGTTTGTTCTGTGATTTATCTAAGGCCTTTGACTGCTTAGCTCACAACATTTTATTGGAAAAATTAAAGTTTAAGTACAATTTTTCACAAATAACAAGAAATTGGGTTCAATCATACTTAGGAAATCGCAGACAAAGAGTTGTAATTAAACGAAATTTAGATAAAACTTTTTCTGAATGGAGTGATATAGTCGCTGGCGTTCCTCAAGGATCTATATTAGGTCCAATTTTATTTTTGATCTATATAAATGATCTTTATTATAGTGTCAACTCAAATATTATTTTGTATGCAGATGACACAACCGCTCTGGTTACTGGTTCAAACTATTTACAGCTCCAGTTAAACACTTCAAAAGTTTTAAAAGATCTTTCAAATTGGTTTCATGCAAATGGTCTCAAACTCAATAGTGAAAAAACAGAACTGGTGCTCTTTAAATCCACACAGAGTGGTGTTTCAGACATCTCAGTTCTTGATTCGGACGGAAACAATCTGTCATCTTGTCTCCACACTGGTTTTTTGGGATTATTGTTGGATTCTAACTTAAACTGGAAAACTCATTTAGCCATGATTAGGAAAAAATTAAACAGTGCTTGTTTCCAAATGCTGGTGTTAAGAAAATTAATCGACCAAAACACTAGACTGATCGTTTATTATTCATTTCTATTCAGTTTTGCAATATGGGGTTGAACTATGGGGAACAGCAACAGAAATTATGACATTATTTAAAATTCAGAAAAAAAAAAATGGTTAGAATTATGACATTCTCAAGTATTAGGACATCATGCAAGCCTATATTTAAACAATTCGGTATGTTGACGTTGCCTAGCCTATATATTTATAAATCTTTGATTCTTCTCAAAGTTACTTATCCAGCTTTTTTATCTAAACAACATGTTCATAATTATAATACTAGAAACAAAAATGACTTGCAGTATCAAATACATAATTTAACTCTGCTTGAAAAAACACATAGTTACATGTGTAAAAGGCTTTTCAATAAACTTCCTGAAGCTCTAAAATCAGTGTTTAACACAGGCAGTTTCAATTCTAAGTTAAAATCTTTTTTGCAAGAAAAATGTTATTATTCTGTGGATGAGTATTTAAACGAAACTTTTTAATCGCATAATAAAATTGAATTTTAGGTGGTTTCCTGAGTTGAAAGAACTAGTTAACTATATGTGCACTTCCCTTTTTATCTCTTTCTATTTTTTATTGCAGTATGAAATTTTTTTTTTTTTAAATATAGTGTAAGATTTTAGTTTTAAATATTGACAATGTCACCTGTAAAAATAGCATAGATATTGTAAACGTTATGTGACAATAAAGAGATTTTGATTTTGATTTGATTTTGTCCCCCTAAGCCTCCCCCGTACTTCCTGTACCCCCACTGCCCCATGGCCCGAGTACCCCCCAATGCCCCCGTACCCCTATGCCCCCTATTTCTTATGCCCACATGTCCGCCGTTCTTCCTCGAGGTCCCCGTGCTCTCTATGTCCACCATTCCTCCCCTGTGCCCCCCATGCCCAACAACCCCCCCCCCCCCCGAGCCACTAACGTCTCTAGTGCCCCTTGTGCTTCCATGCCCATGCACCCGTGCCTCCCACACCCCCGTGCCCCTATGCCTGCCGTTCCACCGTGTGCCCAGTATATCCACCCATGCCTCCACCGAGGCTCCCATGCCCCCTACCCAAAGTGCCACCGACACCCCTCGTACCCCGATACCCACAGTTTCTTTCCGTGAACTCCTGTGCCCCCCGTGCCACCTATTTCCCTCACGCCTCCCCGTTCCCACATGCCCCCCACCCGTTCCCTGTGTCTACCGACATCCCTTGTGCTATGATTGTCGTCTATTTTGTCTATTCGTTCCATGAAGTAGAACATTGACATTTCGTTCGTTTTCGTACACTTTACAGGAAAAGCTCCCTTTATATGGATTAAGGGGCATTTATTGTTTCCGTAAGGTCTCTGTAAGGAAAGAAGCAGAGAATGAATCAAACAAAATATTCCTTATACGGAGGTTACCTAATTTTAGTAGTTTACATAATATAATTCAGTAAAAAATAAACAAATATTTAATATAACGATTCAACTTTAACCATTATATAGTCAATATATAAAGCACACAAAATCATAATGACATACATGGGGAAAAAGTTCTCCTTTTTATAGTGCATTGCCAATTAAAAAAGATATAAGTAAATTGTAATCTTAACTCTAAATTTATTTTCAATAACCAGCTGAGTTTATATTATGTTAAAAAATATTCACTGGAACATCTGCTTAATCACACGTGCAGATCTAAAAATCTTCTTCCCATTAGATTACCATTGGAAATTCAAGGTCCAATGGGGCGAAGCCCAAGTAACTTTTGATGATTCTGGTATTTTTCCTTGCGTCCTTAGCCCCCAATCTTTAAAATGAGCCATAATACGTTACCCTATATTTCTTCTAACTCGAGATATTTCGTGGGGACCGATTCGCTTACGGAATTATATATATAGATTTTATTTGTATACATGGGGCAAGCAAACTTATTTGTTTTCTAAATTACCTATATTGTTAAATAATTTCTATAAAATAACAGTAATGTTTAGGAATAATCCCAGTAACTGTATAAAAAAAATTATAACAGATATCCATTAAACTAAAAGTAGGCTATTTAAAAACTTTGAAGCACTGCCTGTATGCAAGGTGGCTAAAATTTTATGCAACATGTTAAAAATTATTTAACATAAAATTATTGTTTAAAAATATTATGTTGAATTTTATGTTGATTTCAGTTATTTTAAAAACCATTACAAAGTGTGATCAAACACTTTTTGAATGCAACAGTGTAATGCAAACTTTTAAAATTTCTTCTTCGAATAGATGCTTGTGTGAGGTACGAGCGTACTCCTAGTTTATCTATATTTTATAAACTTATAATAATCAATCTTAAGAACCACTGACAGCGGTCAAACAAAACTGAAAATTACCGTGGCCAGAACACAAGTGAAGACGTTGGTGCACCATGGCTCACACTTTTATTGACTTTGGTGTACGGTATATGACTACTCATAGCTGCTGTACAGCACACTCAACTTAAATCTAAGCCCCAACTTAAATTTAAGCCCCGACAGCTGAAGGCACACTGAATGGAGTTTATTGCATAACTTGAGCAACAGACAATACAATAATCAACTTATTTGTGAACTAGGATTGACGCAATCTATCCGGCAGAGCTGGTCAAGGATAAAGAATTCAGGTATTCAAGGACTAAAATTTGGATTGTTCATCACAACTGCAGGGTTAGTTATTAAATTATTGCTCTACTACTTTCTTAACCCTGCATGAAACATTTTACAAAAAGCATTCTGTTTACGTAGTGATAAAAAATGTGTTTTGTAGCAAACTGTTAGGGCAACTGAATAATTATAACATTAACTGCAGAGCCTCTGGCCGGCGTACATGATCCTGTACAGTGTCCAAATATAGACAAATTCATTGGATGAGTTTATTGACATTAGTGTACGGTATATAAACTTAGTCGATGGTAATACTAGATGTGTTAGGAGTAAAGTCTCTGAAAGACTTATTTATAAGTAAGTTAAGGTCCAGGGAAGAAGCTGGAGTTGCTCCATTTCACTAAATGTCTGAATATACAAAATGCTGCAGACTCATTGTTAGCCTAAGTTAGCAATGGTACTTCTGTCAAGACATGAAAGCTTATTGTTTGTCTACATTTAGTGTCTGGTTTATTTTTATGTATGGTAATTTACTTTAGGGTACGGTTACATGCATGCGTGCGTGATAATGGTTGGAGTTGTGTGTGATTAGGGTGTAGTTAGTATGACGTACGGTAACCTGTTTGGTTGCGACCTTTGATTAAGTTAGGTCTACATTTCTACTAAGGTTCTACATTTATCTAGAAAAAACTAAAGTTATATTTATTTTTGTTCCTTCATCTGATTGTTACTTTTCTTGATTATGATGAGAGGAAACAATTAAAAAAAATTGTTACCAAGCAACATCTGCAATTTTGGTAAAAGTAAGGAATGTAATGGGGTCTTAACGGTCTAAACTTACTGTGTCTTAGCCTACATCTACGAATGAATGAATGAATGAATGTGAATGAATGTAGCCTATTTAATTATTTATTCCATTAATCTTACAGTTTGGAATATACAAAAAAATCTTAATTTAAAATTAATTAAAAAACAAATTAACTAAACTAAATATCAAAACATAACAAATTGAACTGTTAAATAAATAAAATGCCCATGTAATTCAGCAGACACAGGCGCAAGCCTGTGCGTCTGCTGGCGTTGCTTAAAACAAGATATAAGTTAATTTGACCTTTAATTGAATTTTAATCAAATATGAACATATAAAATATAAAAAAAAGGAGTTGTGTTTTATTAATGGCCGTGGTGGTGTGTGAATAGAAAAAATATAAATATTATAAAATAACAATTCATCAATCAATCAGCTGGGAACGAGTTTGGGATGGATCGATGGGAGGGTCAGTGGCAGTGCATAGTCAGGGGTCAAGGTCTAGGATAATCGGCGAAAAATTATGGCAAAAATTATATTTACATCGACTATCTAAGAACCTGAAACATCTGCAAAACAAACATTTACGCCTAATTCCAATTGAAATTATCTCAGTGTACTATTTCAAAGTTGATGAATAAAATAATTGATCATATCAGTCCTAGGATGCTCTTGTAAAGAAGTATAAATAGTGTTTTGCAACCAAAGTTTGTAGAAATAAGTGGCCTTACCGTTGATGTCACTAAATACCCATATGCCCTACTGTACCCCTACTACACTTTGGATCAGAAGCATGTATAGTGGGCATTCCTAACTTATATAGGCTACCCTTGAATTGATAATTAGGCCTACAAGTAGATCATTAAAAGTAACAAAGTATGATAAGGAAGAGAAGCATAAATTAGGTTCTTGGAAGTAACAATAGGCCTATAGATCTACTGTACTGTAACTTATAAATAAGTAGGGCCTAGAGGGCTTAAGTTAGGCCTAGTTGATATTAGAGAAAATTGGAATTAGGGAACCACACTAATTGCCAGTTGATCTTTTAAGAGGTGCGGCGAACTGCATGTGCAGCGGATTTACACAACACGCTGGTACTGCCACTATAGATGCGCAGTGATATGCACATGACATGATAAGTTAACTGGGCACCGGCTAGGGAACTCAAGTATCCTAAGGTCTGCTAAGGTCCTAAGTTAGGCTAATTAACATTTGATATCCACTTAGGTTAACTAGCATGTACGATACCCTTAGTCAAGGACAAAGATAAAGCATCCATTAGACACATTGCTAGTGTAACTTAACTTAGGCCTAAGTTATTAGAATTTTAAGACGTTTCCAGCTGCAAGTCTTGAAAGCTTAGCCTACCTAAGTTACTATCAATAATCTAGGTATTGGCTTACCAAAAATTAATTTGAATTGAAAAAAGTTTAACAGGGTCTGGCATGAAAAGTTTCTAGGGCTATCCTTCTGAACCTCAGTACAAATAATCAGTCTATTAAGACGTATGACTAGGCCTACCTAACTTAGTATGTACCGGTACTCATTATGCCTCAGTGTATCTATCAAGATCAAGAGTTAGATTAACTGCTTATCTTAGAAAATAACATATGGGTTGTTTGTACCCACCTCAGATAGGCCTAAGGTTCTTTTTAGTCTCAGCCATCTGTAGAATTTTGGTGTAAAAAATTAAGATGAAATAGGCCTATAAATAAAAATTTAGAGAATAGAAAACATAATTTAAGCTGAATGAGCAATAATAAAAAATAAATAGTTTCACAACAGCTTTCATACGTTGCTTATAACTGAAGAATATACAATTTTCTACTGTGTAATTGGGTTACCCGAACCACCCAAACAGCATATTGGCAGAAGCTTAGCCATCTTTAAACCGAGGCGAGACCAATTTATAAAGATGCCTTGGCATTTAATGCAAAAACTTACAAACTCAGAACATTCAAATAACACATAAAATTAAATAGTAAATAACACATTTAGTTGCACTTACCAATTTTCAAACTAGACATATTCTTTTACCAGACATAGATGATAAAATAGGCCCTTTTGACAAACTACACACCCTCACCGGGAACCATTAACAAAAAGGTTTCAAGCATATCGCTTAGAAGCCAACAAAACAAAATAAGGTTCAATACTGTATGATCAGTATCCATAGTCAATGGTATGATATTGATAAGCATTTTCATGAACAATCACTAGTTGATAATTAATTCAGAAAAATTCCATGCACTTAGTTCAAATAAAACTGAACGAACGAAACTGAATAGACTGGGACGGTGGCGTCGTCCTGTAATCCAGCTACTTGGAGTACACGAATTGTGGATAGTTATAGGCGATGGCTTGTGTATCGATGTTCCCTGGTGGGGATTAACATACTTTACTTACTTACTTATCCAGGTCTTCGCCGCAGTCTTGTAGACCGGGAAATCGTCAAATTTCTTCACAATTTCTTGTGGATGTATTGATCAGCGGTCAATGGTATGGTCTCTATGGTGGCTATGGTCCTCGATAAATTCATGTAGGCTGTAGTAGGGCTTCTTTAGGAGATATTTTTTAAGTTCCCTGCAGAAGGCTCGGTTGTCAGACACACTCTTGAGTGATTCTGGTAAAAAATTATAATATTTTGCTCCATTGTACATTGGAGAATGTTGTGATTTTGCCAATCTGTATTGAGCTAAGTTGAGGTTGTTCTTATGTCTGAGGTTGTGGGTGTGTAGCTCCACTCTTTTCTGAAGTGGTTGAGACTTGATGAAGGCAATTGTCTCATGTATGTAAAGAGATATAAACGTTAAGATGTGATTATCAATGTATAATGGTCTGCAGTGGTCGTTATTTCTGAGGTTATTGATTATTCTTATAGCTTTTTTTTGGAGGATAAGAATTTTGGTTTTGTATGTGTCGACAACAGCTCCCCAGGCCACTAATCCAAAACGTAGGATCGATTCGAACAGAGCGTGATAAGCAATGATGGTGGTGGACTTATCGGTAAGTTTGATTCTTCGGAGGGCGTAGAGAACTGTGGACAGTTTTTAAATTACTAATTCTGCATGGGGTTGCCAGGTCAAGTTCTCGTCTACTGTTATGCCTAAAAATTTGCTGCTGTTGGTTTGTTGGAATCCTCCATCACCGCACTCCTCGTGAGAAGGACTATTATTGTTGGCAGGGGAGAATTTAATTAAAGCTGTTTTATTTTTGTAGATTTTCAAATTGATAGTGTTGCAGTAGTCAGATGCATTCTCAAAAGATGTTTGGATTAAATTCATCGGATCTTGTTTGAGTGATGTAGGTATCAAAATGGTGGCATCGTCTGCGAACAATATACATTTTTCATTCTCCAAAATATGGCGAGGAAAAGCGTTTATATACATAAGGAAGAGGATAGGCCCTAAGTTTGAGCCTTGGGGCACTCCTTGGGTTACATCTAGAAAGGCCGATCTTGTTCTTGTTTCTATTGCTTTGTTGATGGATGTTATCTCAACTGCTTGCTTTCTTTCAGATAGGTAACTTTTTATCCATCTTGCAGCATCATTTGTGATATTAAGATTTTGGAGTTTGTTAAAAAGGATATTCCAATTTAAGCTGTCAAACGCCTTCTGCAGGTCAAGGAAAAGCCCAGTCATGTGGTGTTTCCCTTCCCAGGTTTTTGTGATTTCTTCACAAAGTTGTGCGATAGCTGTGGTTGTTGATTTGCTGTGTCTAAATCCATGTTGTTCTAACGCTAAGAGAGAGAGTTATTTTCCAAATATTCTATTAGCTGTTTTTGGATAGTCTTGGCACTAGAAACAGTAGAAATTAAATGTACCACAAGTTCGCTCGGAAAAAAAACTAGGTCCGGCATTAAGAATAGACATTGTTATGGGCATTAGGCTATAAAATAGATTATCATTGGCTGTGACAAGATATTTAAGGGAAAATTGCATGCATTCTTATTAAGTAATCCACTCTATAGTGTAAAAGAATATTTTGATCTGCCTGATAATTTATTTAATGAAATAGCATAAAGTAACTTATTTATTTGTAATCTCTCGCCATGTACACTATATATATATATATATATATATATATATATATATATATATATATATATATATATATATATATATATATATATATATATATATATAAGTAGTGTAAAATTGCGGCCGCTGGCCCAGTTCAAGGTCACCTGAGGGATGACGTCATCGAGGTCAATGACCTCACCGATGACGTCATCGATGACGTCATCGATGACGCAATCGATGACGTCATCACTAATGACGTCATTTCGATGACGTCACACCCATGACGTCACAGAAATGACGTGCTGATGACGTCATCACCCCTTACGTCATCAAAATGACGTCACCGACGCCACTGAGGTCAAGGTCATGCCGAAACTTAAAATTTTTTGGCACTTTTGCTGTTTCTCGCACTACGCTCCGAGTTTCAGTCAGAGTCCCCGTGACCTTGACCACTTGGAGCGAATTTTCGACGAGAAACGGCAAAAGTGCCAAGTTAAACTCGAGTTTCTGACATGACTCTGCCTAAATGGGCAATCGGTTATCCCTCAGGTGACCTTGAACCAGTACAACGCCCGCAATTTCATGTTACTGTGACCTTGAACACTTAACAACGGAGCGCCGACACCGATGCGCACCCCACGACAGCCACCGAGTGACTGACTGTCAGGCTCTGTGTATGCTAGGTATATCGGCTTGAGAGACTAAGACTCTAAACTGTCAGGAATAGGAGTAACTAACTGAATTTTGCAAGGAAAAGTCATTTCATCCAATATTTTAAACAAATCCTCATCAGTAAAACTGACATTAGTCTGTTTTGTATAAAACTTAGGGTGTCCGCGCAACAGTTTGCGCCACTTAGCTAAAGTTGAAACTCTCTTAACTTTGAGTGGTGGACAGTGAGCAACTAATAAAGTCCTAACACGGCTAAGTTTCTTACCTAAAGTGTCCTGCGACATGGCTTCACCTCACAAAAGTCCGCACAATACTGAGAGACTGCTTGTAGCGCATGAGTCAAGGGAAAAGAGGTGGGGGAAACAGCAGGAGTGGGGGGAAGGTCACAGTGGCGGGGGAAGGTGAGGTGGTACGCTGGAGTATCGCATCACTTCACCATGAGCTGTCCTACAGTCAACACACTGTTCTCTTGGCCCGAGTTGGCACTAGAAGAAACATTTCTGTACAGCTTAGGCTGTGAGAGCCGAGGAAGCAAAGTCAAAGTGGAAATTGTGTTAAACTCCAAGATGAAGAGTCTCCTAAATAAACTAATTGTATCCTTGCAATCTCCTATAACTGTAGAGAAATACCACTTTATTAAGCGACACCTTATACTTTGGCAAAACGAAGCGGAAATGGAAAAGATTACAGTAAAATTAATTTAACTTAAAACTTGGACTGGACACTCATGGCGATACCACGTGGCGTGCAAACGCCACCCTAAACATTACAAGTTAGGTTATTGAGCACCTCTGGTACGATAACCGATGTGCTAGAGTTAAAGTGTGATGACCTTGAGTCAAAACACTGAAATACTACAAGTCGATATCGTCCCAGAGTTAAAGTGTAGTGACCTACATTCAGAACTTGTAAAATTACTTACATATAGAGAGCTAGAGAACAGCGAGACGCACCGCATGGAAGCCGGAGACATA
Source organism: Neoaliturus tenellus (assembly GCA_030545055.2). NCBI lineage: Eukaryota > Metazoa > Arthropoda > Insecta > Hemiptera > Cicadellidae > Neoaliturus > Neoaliturus tenellus. Next base: position 13,713,157 of record CM061536.1, on the reverse strand, counting down.
CTGGCGAAGCGGTGTTGTGCAGCCTAGGGACCCAGTTGTGGTGGGGGTATAGCCAACACTTAGAGTACAAGTGTTGTGGGTGACCTTGACCCACTTAACTTACCTGACCCCCCCCCACCCACCCCCACCCCCACCCCCACCCCTACCCCCCCCACCCCCACCCCCACCCCCACCCCCCCCGACAAAAAGTGCGAACCCCCCCCCCACCCCCACCCCCACCCCCACCCCCCCCACCCCCACCCCCACCCCCACCCCCACCCCCACCCCACCCCCCCCACCACCACCCCCCCCCCCGACAAAAAGTGCGAGCCCCCCCCCACCCCCACCCCCACCCCCACCCCCACCCCCACCCCCACCCCTGATATCCTGGGCGTGGCAGCCCCGGTGGGGATATAAGGGGGCCCAGCCAGAGCCGGCTCGCAGTCCGCTCCCGCGCGTTGAACGTGAACGATCGGGACGGACCGCCATAGGCATCACTAAACATTGAATGGCGCCTTCAGTGTTTAGCGAAGTCTACTCTAACTTTAAGACTTGTATTAGTTGTAAGATATTGCGCTTGCGTTTGGGTATTGCGAATTGTTTTATATGAGAGTGTTTTACTTGTACCTTATGTCTCCTGTGTGTCTTTTATCCTTTGTGTCTTGTTTGTTATATGTGTTTAACATGTATGTGCTTGTTCCAGCATTGACTACGTTGAGCTCAATTGTGTGTTGTAAGTGTGTTATATTTTTCTAAAGTGTATACGCTTGTTGTAGCATTTCCCCCTTGAGCTTTTGCAATGCTCAAAGTAAATTGTAAAGACAGGGAACGGGAGTAGGCCCCCGTGTAAAGTTACTTTTGTATAATTGTTAGGCTCCTCTCATGCATGCTTTAATGCGGCTGAGAAATAGGAGCGTCCGTTTGTACGCCTATATGGGGGTAATAAGCCGATGGCCTCTGCACTCGGACCGAGGACGTAAGCCACTAGGGTGTCCTCAGTTAGTTTCCCTTCTGGAAACTCAAAATTATGTAAATGAAACTTTGTTAGCTATTTGGGTTTTTTTGTCCCCAAGGCCCCCGAACATTCGTGGTTCGCCATGGATGTACGGGGGCCGAAATTTTTTAATGTCCGTGTGGCCTTGACCCACATAGGACTTGTAAAAATTTACTGCATTGCTAAATTAAAAATATTAAAGATAGGGTTACGGGAGTAGGCCCCCGTGTAAAGCCACTTTTTTATAATTGTTAGGCTCCTCTCATGCATGCTTCAATGCGGCTGAGAAATAGGAGGTGGTCCGTTTGTACGCTTATACGGGGGTAATGAGCCGATGGCCTCTGCACTCGGACCGAGGACGTAAGCCACTAGGGCGTCCTCAGTTTCTTTCAAAATTATGTAAATGACATTTTGTTAGCTATTGGAAAAGTTATTAGTTAGAAATGCAGTAAATGTTTACAAGTCTCGCGTGGCGAAGGGTACACGACATTGGATGTTGCCTTGTTGTCATAGTTGGGTCTCTTCGGAGGCTACAGCGATGACAACCCAAGTGCCCCACACCCCCATAGGGGGTGTGGGGCTTAATTTTTTTAAAGTTTTTCCGTGACCTTGACCTAAATATAAAAGTTTTCAAAATTTTTAACAGTCAAGTCTGATTAACACAGTTTATATATAGAGGTCTTTTAAAAAGTTAACAGTTAGGTATTAGTAACACACAGGTTTGGAGTTGTTAATAGTTGGGTCTCTTGGTAGGCAACAACACTTAGAGTAGTCTTGTGCGAGTGACGGGCGCGCCCGTCATGTGCCCCCCCCCCCGACAAAAAGTGCGAGCCCCCCCCCAACTTTTTTTTGGAAAAATTTTTGACCTTGACCAAAAAGTTTTTTGCTCCGGACGAGAAGTGACCCCCCCCCACCCCCACCCCCCACCCCCACCCCCACCCCCACCCCCACCCCCACCCCCTCCCCCACCCCCACCCCCACCCCCACCCCCTCCCCCACCCCTGATATTCTGGGCGTGGCAGCCCCGGTGGGGATATAAGGCGGCCCGGCTGCATGCACTTCTCATTCCCGTCCAAGCTCCCGTACGGACAGGTTCTCTCTTGTTCTTGAGAATTTTATCATCACTTAACTTCTTTATTCACTCGTATTCTTTCATTATTCCAATTCATTACAATGGGTAAAATGGGTCTGAAGCTTAAGAACTACCCATCTGCTTCAACCTCGACCGACACGTCTCAACCCTCATCATCCTCCACTCCGATCCTGGATTACTTGATGACAGCGAACATCTTGAGCTTCCTGACGATGCCGCCGCCGCCGCCGCCACCGCAGCCACAGCCCGCCTCAATGCCCAGCCTGTCGCCATTGCCGCTGACAGTGGAAGAGGCTGATGCACCGCCATCGTCAGGACAAGCTGTCTTCAAGTCGTCAAGTCGAGTCCCGGTAGCCTCTCCAGCACTCTCGCTGTTATCGGACTCTGGATCGGAGTCTGCGGCTTTTGAAGAGACGTCTAGGTCGAGGATCACCCCATACAGCAGAATCCGGAAAATCCTCTCATACACTACATCCCAATGTGCCTCACCTATGCCCCTATTGGTGTAGGTGGGCACATGCCACCTACACCAACCAAACCACCCCGTAAATCCATCTTCTCCCCTGATCTTCCCACCATAGACCTAACATGCTCTCCTACCCCGCCCAAAATTGTTTGCTCCATCCCGCTTGAACAATCTTTGCCTCTTCCACCCCCTTCCACCCCTATTTCTTCTAGCCAGCCTAATTCGGAGAAGCTCCAAAACACTAAGAGTCCAACACAAAAGAAACGTAATCGTGTTAAATGCCCTGCTGGCAAGCGTGATAAATGCGATTATGTTTGGTTTAGCAGAGAGGCTGTGGTTCTTTCTTGTCCGAGTTTTGCTCTTCCAGAAAAAGATCGTTGCCAACGACACTTGAATAAGAAAATCAAAATTCCGACACCAAAGCCCTATAGCCTTAATATTATGCCTGAAAAGTCCAAGTTCAAACACCCCAACAGTCCGCAGAAGCTGAAAATTAATAGGCTCAAGAGGGACAAAAAATATTATTTTATTGTTCAAGCTTATGGAGCATTTAACATAAATGTGCAAATCATTCTAAAAGGTGATGGCCGCCTTCATAGAATGAAAGTACCACCTGCGATGGTACAAAGAGAATTTTTTGTCCCCGGTGCTTATTTAATTCGAAGAAAAGGATGCCGATCTGTTTGGGAAATGGATTAGGACATGGGCTCACTAAAAAAGAAAAAGCCAAAATTGTTAGGTTGTGTTGGACAATATTTAAAAGTCTTTTTCCAAATTATTTTTCCAAATTTAGTCTTAACCCTCTTAAAGTAAGGGAGAGGGGTATTATACAAGTCAACTAATAAAAAAAAAAAAAAAAAAAATACTTGACTTGTATAATACTTTAACCTGGCGGTGATGTAAAGTCACTGGGACAATCTCAAACCGTGTCCTTGAGGGTGAAGACTAAGTTACAAATAAATCATTAACAAATAAAAACTTACCTTCAAACACTTGTAGCTTGCTACATGTGTCTGGAGGTAAAAATTTTTCAAAGTTTGAATGACCTTGACCCATATAAATTACTGTTTAAAGTAAAGTGCTAACCTTACAACTAATGTTGTGTATCACGTGATACCCCCACTCTAACGCTCTTACTAAGCTTGTATGAGCCGTTCATTTGCTTCAGTCTGTTTCTGTGCTCCGTGGTAAACATGTCACGGTACAATTACAAAGGTGGTGACTTCTTGATAGATCAACACAATGCTTGGGAAGTGCTAAACCAGCATAGAATGGAAGTTGAGTATTGTATAAGACGAGACGGGTCTACATTTTATCTATGTATTATAAACAACCAAACTCATAAGTATGAACACTGGACAAAAATTAATTATAACAACATAGATGAGCTGTTTGCTTGGGTGTTTGAGGTGTGTAAAGTTATTGAAGAAACCAAAATAATGGGTGTGCTAAAGGTATGTAAAACTGATGACCGGGAAGACTAAGCAAAATTTCTTTTAACCCCCCCCCCCCCGTGTTATCCCCACCACTAAAAATGGGTATATATAGGAGTGGTGATCAACCGTCCTCTCATTCTGCTTTACACCGTTAAGCTGAACACCACCATGTCTGCTATGAACGTCCCAGCCTCTACCTCTGGCCCGGTCGCCTCCAACTCCAGCCCGAGCATTGGACCAATCCGATCGGGGCCTTCGTCAAGGAGTCGTGTCCGATTCTCCGGCTTTGGTCCTGTGAGGAAGGAGTTGCGGAGCAGCGGAGCGTCTCAACCAACCACAATGGACGCATCAACTCAGACTCCACCAAACATCATCGAGTGGTACGACGAAGTGATAGAGCAAAGGGACAGAATGCTAGAGAATACTCGCAGGGAGCTACTTCATATCCGGAGTAAATGGGAAAAACTAATTAGGAAGTGTGAAAGCCTGTTGGACAGTGATGATAGTGAGGACGAGAGTGGATAGGTGTGTGGGTAAAGACTTGGACTGGGACTTGTGTGTATGTATGAATGTGTGCGTGAATGTGAAATACAGAGCGGGGGATAGATCACTCTGTGGCAATGGACTAACATGCCACTTAGTGATCTATCCCCCGTTCTGGTAATGTTTTTGGATGGCCTTGACCCACTTTACCAAGGCTAGCTAGTACCCCCACCACTGATAAGTGTATATATACGGGTATTAACGTGCAGTTTGGTTATTCTGCTTTGTACCGCTTAGCTGAATACAGCACTGTAACATGGCTTTCAACTCCAAAACTTCTCAGGCTTCCTTTTCTTCTTCAAGAAGGCGTGCTGCCAACGTCCTGCCTGCTACTCGTGGACCTGCTCGACCATTCCACAGCATAACTGTTGCTCGGGCAAACGCTTGCAAAGCTCCAATGCTACGGACCTTGCTGGAGGTGAGCCAAGACGGGCAAGGCTTGCTCAGTCCTGGTCAACGGCAGGAGCAAGAAAGGCGTATGGCGTACTTCAGGCTGCAGGGTGTAGTTCCCAGCTTGAAGTTAGGCGATCCGAGAGTAGCAAGCATCAACGAGGCAGCGGACTACATATCACACCTCCACAGTGTTTTAGAAGTAAAGGACCAACAAATTGAAAACTTAAAAGAACAATTGAAACAATTTAACTTTAATCCTGTGGAGTTTGTGGAAGCAGTGATGAGTGATAGTGATGATGAAGGAACTGAATATATATTGGGTATGTAATGAAAGACTTGGACAGGGACATGTGTGTGTGTAGAATACAGAGCGGGGGATAGACTACTTTGCGGCAATGGACTAGCATGCTGCTTAGTGGTCTATCCCCCGCTCAAAGGGTAGCATTGGATGACCTTGACCCACTTTACAGCAAGGACAACCGGTTAACTGGTATAAAAGAGGGGGTCTATACATCTCGACTTCATTCTGCTTTGGACCTTCCAGTGGAACGCTAGAAACAATGAGTGGATCGCTGCTTGGTGCTAACTTGGACAGGTATTCTGTGATGGTACACTATGAAGATTGTAGAGACATGTTGACGGCTGTGTATGATTGTTTGGTGAGAAAAATCTTTCAAGAAAACTGCCAATTTATGTTAGCGTGGAAAAGAAACTTGTTTGTTGATGGTCATGCTACAATGCAAAGCATGAACCACCTTCATGTGTTAAAAGTAGGACATCATAATTTGGACGAACTGGACGATATGTTTAGGGAGCTGGAGTGTTTGATACATCAGGAATGTAAACCATGTGAAATTGAAATTTTTAAATTGGATATGGAATTAGAATAAAATGTGTTAAACAGGACTTGGACTTGGACTTGATTGAGGTTTTATAGAACAGAGCGGGGGATAGATCACTTTGCGGCAATGGACTAGCATGCTGCTTAGTGGTCTATCCCCCGCTCAAAGGGTATCTTTACGTGACCTTGACCCACATAAATTGTATAGTTGGTGGGGGTATAAAAAGGGTAAGCAAATTGGATGGATACAACACTTCCATACCATGGCTCCACTTGACAACACCGTGTTCCATCGCAACAGAATTGTCTCTATTCTGGAGGTAATACCTCTAGAAATTATAGAAGTAGAGGACCAACTACCTGCGGTTGATCAAGAAGAGGAGGAGGAAGAGATAATGGATATTGAAACGGACTCTGACGAAGCTGGTTCAACGGACAATGAAGTGGACTTGCACGCCTACGAAACATTAGAGTCGTCATCTGAGTCGGAAATGGAATTCCAATTGGAAATCGAAGAAGAAGAACAAGAACAAGACACTCCCCATCGTCCAATGGATAGGATGTTAGTTGCCAGAAGAATTATGTATTGTCATCGCTGCCTATTCCGTGATGAGGATGATTCCGACTCTGATGGTGATGTTTCACCCTTGTAAAAAGTTTAAACAAAAATGTTAAAAAAAAAGAATGTGAGCGGGGGATAGAGCACTTTGTAGTAAATGATGCTGCTTAGTGCTCTATCCCCCGCTCAAAATAATAATTCCAAATGACCTTGACCTACATAAACTTGCTCAAACAGACGTCTTTGAAAAAACTTGTACAAATTATTGAATCTAGACCAAATATCATCAATTTATCAAGCCTACTGATAAATGTATTACAAACGGTTGTGTAAAGGCTAAATTTAGCACATGAGTGATAACCTGTTTCCATATGACGTCACTTTCCCCACCTATCTGCCTCGGATATAAAGGGTCCCGGTGGAGTGCGCTGCTCATTATTGCGTGGACATTCACAGAGTGTGCATTCAAAGCCAAACTGTTTAAAATGGCTCTTTGCGACATTTGTGGGGAAATAATAATAATAATAATAATGATTTATTTGGCTGACAATTAAAAATTGCATTAGCCTATACAACATGAACTTATATAATATCTAAAAATAATTTTAAATTCATCATTTTGTTCCGTAAAATTCTTCCATGGAATAAATACACTTGTCAGTAATATAACTTCTTAATTTCTTCTTAAACGTCATTAGTTCTGTATTTATATTTTTAATTTCAATAGGTATATTATTGTAAATTTTTGCATAGTTATATATTATGTGATTTTCAAAAAATGATGTTCTATGGTAGATGGATGGAATTTGATTTGTTTTTCTCAAGTTCAATTTAGTCGGGTTGTTTTCTAAATTAGGAATTTTGTTGTTTTTCCTCATGAATACTAATATGTCGTGTACATAATAGGAATAAAATGTCATTAATTTGTTTTGCCTGAAGATTTCTCTACAAGACTGGCCTCTTTTTAATTTAAAAATGGCTCTAATTGCTGATTTTTGCAAGAGAAAGACGTTTTTAACAGAACAGTTAGCCATTCCCCATATTGGCAGTCCATACCTCATTTGAGAAACAAAGTGAGAATGGTATCTTTCAAGACGAAGATCTTTTCACCATACACAGAGAATTACATGAAGACGAAGATAGAAAAGAAGATATTACCATGGATGAAATAGACTTAGACTCAATTGACCGGTTTTTGGAAGAGCACCAGAAGCAGACGGACTACTGGGACAGCTATCTACAGCAAATGCAAAGAAGAAGACCTAGTGTGATCCAATTTGCTGGTGCTGGACCATCTACTGCTAGAAGACCTTTTGAAGAAGAAGACACTGAAGAAGAGGACACTGAAGAAGAACTGGAAGATGTGAAACAACTGCGCACCACGGCCTTGCCAGGACGAGTTGTAACACATTTCAAAATTAATAATGTTCAATTGGAACTGGAAACATTTATAACCCAGGCTAAGGAACTTGTTGGTGGAACCTTGAGGGAAGAACTACAAAGATTAAATTTTATTAAATTTGGAATGGTGTTAGAGGCTATGTTTAACAATACTGATGGTGAAACAGCATTGAGAGCGTTCATTACCAAAAACCGAACCCTTACCTTCACCTCCAACATCGATGATATTATTGAAGAATGCTTGGAAGAACTTATAACAAAACTTCAAGAACATGAAGGAAGAGGATCTGGATGGACTTTGTCATCAATTGAAGGTATGGATGTAAGGGTTCACAAGCATGGATATGGTTTAAGGGGTAGTAGTTTTATCCCTTTACCAAAGAAAATCCAAAACACTAAATCGTGTAGGAATGTGCAAAATGAAGGTAATGAATGTTTTAAGTATGCAATGTTAACCAAGTATGTTAAAGATCATCCTGAAAGAGTTGGTAGAGAATATTACGAAAATGAACACCGCTACAACTTTCAAGGCCTCACCTACCCAGTTACATTGAAAGACATAGACAAATTTGAAAAGAAAAATCCTGGCGTTTCAGTGAATGTTTTCGGTCTGGATGATTCGAACAACGTTTATCCTTTGCGGGTAGTAAAAGTTGAGCAAAGAAACCACACTGATTTGCTACTGATCACTAAGGGTGAAATTTCACATTATGTGTGGATAAAGGACTTTGCATCCTTGATTCGAAATCAATTATCAAAACAGAGGCGTAGGTTAACAGTGTGTAAAAGATGTTTTTGTTTCACATATAAAGAAATAAGACAAGGAGGATTAGAGTGGTTGATAGAACACAAAAGACTTTGTAATGAAAATTATGAAGTGAAGATTAGTCTGCCACCACCATCTCGAGCGTGTATCCAATTTAACAAAACAGTTCACCAATATCGGATTCCAGTAGTCATCTACGCAGATTTTGAATCTACGTTAGTACCACAGGAGCTGCCGGACGGTGAAGTGACTAGAAGAACAAAATATCAGTTGCATCAGCCCAACAGTTTTTGTCTAATAGTGAAATCAACCTTGTCTGAAAACCAATTGCAAAACTATGGTTTAACATCCACTCCAATACTTTACCGTGGTGAAGAAGCCGCTAAGTATTTCGTAGACCAGTTGTATGACATTGCTGAAAAGGTACAACGCTTGTATGGTAATGTCGTACCTATGGAACCTTTGAATGAGAATCAACAAGAAGAATACAATATGGCATCAAGATGTTATCTATGCGAGAAGAGCTTCAGTGAAGAAAATCCAAAAGTAAGAGATCACGATCACCTGACAGGTTTATACAGAGGAGCTGCTTGTAATTCATGCAATATAAATTACAAACTGCCCCACTTTATCCCTGTCGTGTTACACAATCTTAGCGGCTACGACTCCCACTTCATTATTCCAGAGTTAGGAAGAGATGATGGTAAAATTGATGTTCTTGCTACAACATTGGAAAAGTACATCAGTTTCACAAAAACCGTAGGTAAAATTAAACTTCGCTTTGTAGACTCTTATAGATTTATGGCATCTAGTTTGAGCAGATTGTCTGAGAATCTACGAAGAGAAGACCTAAAAGAAACCAGCAAGATTGTACCTGAAGATAAATTGGACTTAGTATTACGTAAAGGAGTGTTCCCCTACGACTACATAACATCTACAGAAAAATTTGAAGAAACCAGTCTACCACCGATCGAAGCCTTCAACAGCAAATTAAACGAAAGTGAAATCTCCGTTGAAGACTACAATCATGCTTGTAATGTTTGGAACCAACTAAACATTCAAACCTTAGGGGAATATTCTGACTTTTATATAAAATTGGACGTAACTCTGCTGTGCGATGTGATGGAAGAATTCCGAAACACCTGCTTCTCCGCCTATGGACTGGACCCTCTACACTCGTACACATCTCCAGGATTAGCATGGCAAGCTATGCTAAAGTCAACCAACTGTCGACTGGAACTTCTAACGGATATTGATATGGTGCTCATGATGGAATCTGGTGTACGGGGCGGTTTGACACAAGCTGTAACACGTCATGTCAAAGCCAACAACAAGTACATCCCCGGCTTCGACGAGCAACAACCATCGGTCTACCTTGGCTACTTTGACGCAAACAACCTTTATGGTTGGGCAATGTCAAATCCGCTTCCCTACGCTGACTTCAAATGGATCGACCCGGCCACCATTGGAGACATCTCACAGATTCCAAAGAATGGTCCAAAAGGCTATATTTTGGACTGTGATTTCGAATATCCAGAGCACCTTCATGACCATCACTACGACTTGCCTCTCCTAGCCAAGACTGAAGTTTCACCGACAGGAAGATGGCCAAAATTGATGATGACCTTGGAGAATAAGGATCGCTATGTGGCTCACTACTGGGTAGTTCAACAGGCTCTTGAATTGGGTCTACGTATAGTGAGAATTCATAGAGCAATTGAATTCACCCAGTCTTGTTGGTTGAAACCATATATTGATTCCAACACTGCAAGAAGAGCTGCAGCGACAACAGCATTTGAAAAGGACTTCTATAAATTAATGAACAATGCCATCTTTGGGAAGACCTTGGAGAACAAAAGAAAACACAAAAATGTAAAATTAGTGAGTGATCCTAGGAAATTGGAAAAATTAGTGCAAAAACCAAATTTCGGAACATCCATGATTATAAACGAAAATCTAGTCGCTGTCAGTATGAAGAAAACAACAATAGTCATGGACCGTCCGTTATACATAGGTATGTCGATTTTGGACATAAGTAAAACCCTGATGTATGATTTCCATTATAACAAAATGGTTAAACACTACGGAAGGGAAAACATTGGAGTTGCATACATGGATACGGACGCGTTTATCTACTGGATAAAGACTTTGGACATGTATGAAGACCTAAGGACTTTTCCATACAAAGAAGATTTCGACTTTTCTGACTATCCGAAGAACCATCCAAATTTTAATGAAAAAAATAAAAAAGTAATTGGAAAATTCAAAGATGAAGCAAATGGAATGCCTTTAGAAGAAATAGTGGCGCTGATGGCAAAATTGTATTCATTTAAGATGTACCACGAGAACAACACACCGACAGTGAAAAAAGCAAAAGGAGTGAAGACATCTTATTTGAAAAAACACGTAACATTTGACCACTACAAGACTTGTTTGTTTGAAGATACTACGATATCAGCAACATTCAACAATATCCGAAGCTTCAAGCATCAAGTCTACAGTGTCACCGAAATTAAAAAAGCACTGTCAGCTCGGGATGATAAAAGACATATTTTGCCCGACAAAATCCACACTCTTCCATTCGGCCATTACTCCCTAAACCCTATCAACTAGTAACCTATTCTTCGTCCTTCTACAACTTCGACCTTATTCCTTTCTCCTTCCGTAAAAAAATGGGGAACACGGCAAGTCCAACGCCGTGTTCCCCATTTTTTTACACAAGTTTGGATGACCTTGACCCATATAAATGATGTGAATATTTAAGACAACGTTCATTGTGATTATACATGTGATACAACAAACATTGAAACCTGCAATATGAAGGACTTGAAGCAACAAATTGTCAACGAACTTCATAAACCTGCAAGAAGAAAGTTTCCACGAAGAAATATGGTGATAAAAGGAATTAATGATTTATATCAAGCGGATTTAATCGAAATGATTCCTTATAGCAAACAAAATAAAGGATATAAATACATATTGACTGTTATTAACTGTTTTTCAAAAATGGCAGATGCTTTACCACTAAAAGATAAAAGTGGCAAAAGTGTTACAAAAGCAATGGAAACAGCTATACAAAGAGACAAACATACTATTAAACATTTACAAACAGATGATGGAAAAGAATATTTTAATAAGGAATTTGCAAATTTAATGAAAAAACACAATATAAACCATTACTCAACCAATTCAGAGGTAAAAGCTTCAATAATCGAAAGATTCAACAGAACTTTAAAAAGTGCAATGTATAAAATGTTTTCCAACAGAGGATCGCACATATGGATTGATATGTTACCAAAACTTATAAACGATTACAATAACAAATTTCATAGGACTATCGGGATGAAACCAAACCAAGTAACTAGTAAAAATGAAAACCTTGTATTAAAACGTATAAAAACGAATACTAAACCAAAAGTTGAAAAACTAAAGCCTAAAAAATTTAATGTGGGTGATAAAGTGCGAATAAGTAAATATAAAGGTGTATTCAGTAAAAGATACCTGCCAAATTGGACCAATGAGGTTTTTACTGTATTCAAAGTACAACCTACAGTACCTGAGACATATATTTTAAAAGATAATAAAGGACAATTGCTTGAAGGAGGGTTTTATGGACATGAAATGTTAAAATCAACAGTAGGCGATGTATATTTAGTTGAAAAGGTGTTGCAACGGAAAAAAGATAAGGTCAAAGTACGATGGTTAGGATTTAATAAGACGGAAGATTCTTGGATACCTAAAAAGGATTTGATATAACGATAGAGAATCATTTTAGGTTGAACCATTACAAAGGATGGAGATAGTACCACAAAAAGAGAGTTTTACTATTAATAATATAGATGAACTCACAGTGGATAATTCAGAATTCAATAGTGGGAAACATGGCAATTTGTTACCAAACACCGTTCGTTGTCTGGTTACCGGACCTTCCAACTGTGGAAAAACTAATGTAGTATTCAATTTGATTACAAACCCTAAAGGATTACGATTTAACAATCTATATGTATTTTCAAAATCACTACAACAACCAAAGTATCAATTATTGGAAAAGATACTGACTAATGTGCCTGAAGTTAAATATTTAAAGTTTAATGCAAGCGAGAGTGTCATGCAGCCACAAGAAGCTAAACCATTCTCCGTGTTTATATTCGACGATGTATCTTGTGAAAACCAAAACACAATAAGGAATTACTTCGCTATGGGTCGACATAACAACATAGATAGCATTTATATTGGCCAAACTTACAGCAAAATACCTAAACAACTCATTAGAGACAATGCAAACATGTTAATTGTATTTAAACAGGACGAAACCAACCGAAAACATATATATTTTGATCATGTAAATGCGGATATGACATTTGAACGATTTAAAGAGTTGTGTGGAAAGGCTTGGGCTGAAAAGTATGGGTTCCTAACAATTATGAAGGAACAACCGCTAAACAATGGTCGATACAGGATAGGATTTGATAAATTTATATTAATACATTAAACGCGGTATAACACATTCATTGTTGTACAACACGTCTTGCTACAAACATGGTTAACCAAGAAAAATTAGTAAAAGAAATAAAATCACTTAGTGATTCTATTCGGGCTAAAAACAGAGCATTGAAACTAGGTATTAGCGAGAGGGAGAAATTCCTTGAATCTACTTTTAAACCTATTACTGAACCCTTGAAACAATTAAACAAAAAATTTGCTAAACCTGTATTGGAAGGAGATGCGATTGCACCTATTACGAAGTTTGAAAGAGAAAATGTAAAATCAGAAGAGTTTAGTGATGAAGACCCGGAATCCTCTACGTATAGTGGTTTTACCGGTGGAGAACCTGAAAGAGAGCTAGAATCACCGGACTATAGTGGAATAAGAGAATTATATGAAGTAAAAGCCAAAAGAGGACATGAAGTTGTATCAACTGCTAGTGAAGAGGAAAAAGAAGAAGAGACAAGGGAAGGTCCGTCAAACATAAGCTTGTTGGGTGAAAACATTCATAACAAAGGACCTTTAGGAAGGAAATACATGGTAAAAATGTTACTCGGAACAATTCCTAATAAGAATTACCATAGTTATGGAGCGAGATTAACAGAAGACGGTTTAATGATAGGTAATAGCCCGTTAAACGTTGACGAACATGATAATATTGTCATTGGTGATCAAAGGTATAAGGGTACAAAAGGATTATTTGAATTATTATTTGAAAATAAGCCTTCAGTATCGGTAGTGAAAGAAAAAGACATGGAAGCATATAAAAATATTTTGGAACAGACAAATGCATATAGGAGAAAGTATTTACCTGACCAGCCTCCTTTTAGATCTAAGTCTTTAAAATATAAAGAATTTGTATCCAAGTTAATACCAACTAGAAGACAAACAATGCCGTTAACACAAAGAAAACCTGTAAAACGAAGATTTATGGCATCCACTTTGGATGTAAGTGCTCAGGAACGAAGAAAAAGAAGTAAGTCCGTTACAGGTACAGGTTTAATGAAGAAATTATATAACACAAATGTGATTTATTACAATAATATCAATAAATTGGTGGATAGAATGAAACTAATACATGAAGCTAAAGAAGCGGGTCATACTGGATTAGAAAACGAATGGGTGGCTTTAGTGGATGAACTCCGAAACCGTGGGGTAATCTCATAAAAATGCGTTATTCCTTAGAGTACTATTCAGTTGCACCATGAGTGTCGACAAGTTCGGACGTTACTCCTCGGATGGGTTATATTATGCGAATAGTTTAAAAAGAAGTGCCGGTTTACCACAAACACCCGATGGAGATTATGATATGAGTAATAAAAGGTTAAAAAACATAAAAGATCCTTCGGATGAAAACGATGCAATAAATTTAAAAATGTTAAACGAAAAGATATCGCCAACATTAAGACTACAAAATAACACATATGATGCAGAAGATCATAGAATTATCAACGTTGGTAAACCAAATCAAAACGGTGATGCGATAAACAAAGGTTATTTGTTATCTGAATTAAAAAATACGTTAAAATTCAATGGGAAAACGTATAGTGCCAACAATAAACGCATATCCAACGTAGATGACCCTAAAGATGCAAAAGACAGCGTAAATAGACGCTATTTACATTCCTTGATACCTGAAAAGACAAAAGATGGATTTTCTTTTTATAAATTTGTTATTAATGATATAGGTTATCCAAAAACTGAAAACGACGCTGTAAATCTAAAATATATTAAAGATCATTGTATCATACGTGATGTAGGGGTTATAGATTGTTTTAATAATTGTTTAGCAAATGTTAAAGATGGTTCGGCGCCATCAGATGGTGCAACAGTGGGTCAAATGAAAGAGACTTTAAAACAAGAGACATCTGGATTTGTAAAACAAGACCAAGTGGTATCACGGCAGGGGGATGTGTTTGTACAAGGAAATGAAAAGTTTACATTACTTGAAGAAAAGAATAAAGTTATTGATGGATATGTATTAAGGAATAATGTTTGGGATGGTAAAGGAAAACACATGATACATATAGCTCCCGCGACATTGCCTGGTAATGTTGTTACTTTTGAACAGATAATACAATTAGAGCCAACTGGACATAGATGGTGGAATTGCAATAACAAACGATTAACAAGAGTTGCAGACCCTGATTATGTAGATGACGCTGTAACTGTTAATTTTCTTGTTAAAGTGATAGGTAATATAATGTTTGATATGCATAATTATATTGCAAGCGGACAATATAATCGTGTTGATGAAAAAATGAGAAATTCATGGATAAAACAAGACATCCTTTATAAGTATTTCTTTAATAAAACACCACAACCTTAAGGATCCACATTTTTAGGGTCCTTTTAGTATTTAATTGATCAAAAGCATAAATAAAATCATTTATGTTTAACTTGTCGTAGAGGTAACACATACGTTGCGAAATTCAATTATAAAAGTGCATTATGACATTTCAATATATCAGTCCATATCGAGACACTGTAAGGAAAGGAGGTGGGATCACGTCCACAGCGGTTTCTCTATTAAGTAAAGCCTTAAATCGAATTCCAGTAGGATCCATAGTAAATAGAGCAATAGACGCATTACCATACGAATTTCATATACCAGGAGGTTATCAGTATTGCGGACCAGGAACTAAATTGAAAAAACGACTGGAAAGAGGCGATCCGGGCATAAATAAGTTAGATCAGGCTTGTAAAGAACACGATATCGCATATTCCACGTTTGCCGATTCAAAAAATAGATCGATAGCAGACAGAAAGCTTGCGGACATAGCTTGGCAACGAGTAAAATCAAGTGACGCTAGCATAGCAGAAAAGGCAGCAGCTTTAGCAGTAACAGCAGGTATGAAGGCTAAAACAGCAGTAGGAGGTGGAAGAAGGAGGAGAAGGAGAGTAAAAAGGAGGTCAACCACAAGAAAACATGGAGGAAATATAAAAAGAAGACGGCGATCTACAAGAAAAGGCAAGAAGAAGCCCACCGTGTGGTCAATGGTAAAAAACGGGGCAGGACTTTACCTAAGACCTTATCGTGCATATTAAATGAAAGAAATCAATTGGTCATACCACATAAAGCATTAACCAATGTTGAATTATTTAAATATATTTCCTGTTTAAAAATACCATTTTTCCGCGGTGTATTCATGAAAGACAGTTTACCAAAGAAAATGTGGCAAAATGAGACTGGAATTGTAAATTTGGATAATACTGAAGGGCCTGGCACCCATTGGGTTTGTTATAAGAAACTAAATAACAATGTATATTATTTTGATAGTTTCGGTAATTTGCCACCACCAAAAGAACTTCAAAATTACTTTAAATCTGCTAAAAACATATATTATAACTATAAAAGAGAACAACCTGATAATACTTCAATATGCGGCCATTTATGTTTGGAATTTCTAGCTAAAAGTATCAGTCACTATTGAGATGTCTTCCTATACGGTATCATTAACAGGAAAATCGTCCAATTTACGAAGTATCCTTTTTCCAGCGTTACGCTTGCAAAAAGGAAGGTTTTGGGAGGCGGCACTATTGGATTTTACAACGTACAACTCTATTCCCAATGTTACGGAAGGTAAAAATAACATATTGCATTATTATAAGGGAAAGGATGCCAGTGGAAAATTTACAGACTTACAAGAGTGCAGGTTACCCATAGGTTCTTATGAAATTGATCATATAAATGAATTTTTGCAAACTAAAATGGGAAAAGACAATATAACATTAAAAGGTAATAATAATACGATGAAAGCTGAAATTACTTCCAAATATTATATAGATTTCACTCAACCAAACTCAATTGGTGATTTATTAGGATTTTCCAACGATGGGCCTGTATTAGAACCAGATGTAACACATTCCGGTAAGAAAACAGTAACAATATTAAAAGTCAATAGTATAGACATAACTTGTAACATTATACAAGGTGCTTACAGGGATGGGGCTAACACCCACATCATACATACTTTTTACCCAAGTGTACCACCTGGATTTAAAATTGTTGAAAAGCCACAAAACCTGGTATATCTACCGTTGAACACCACTTTCATTTCAGACATCGTGTTGAGCGTATTGGATCAAGACGGTAACTTGGTAGACTTCAGAGAAGAGCCTATTACGATTAGATTACATTTAAAATCGACACTTTAATACAAAACCATGGGTTTAACATTTAAAAGCGAACAACCTACGGGAAACCGCATTAGTAGCTCTTCAGCTGTGGAGGAGTTAACACGCGAGAACATTCGTTTCTTAGAGAGAATTGGATTAAAATTAACCGAGTATGGATATACTGGATATAGCGCAGGGTCCAACATTCGACGAAACCCTATGGGAAAAAGAATATCACACCCACAACCCTTACACTTCATCGAAATTAAACAATAACGATGAAATTCGTATTCCCATACAAAATCAAGACATTTACACACTACCATGTGAAAGTTACTTGTATATTGAAGGACAAGTTACTAAAAAGGACGGTACTACTGTTGGTACAACAGTTCCATTTATAAATAATCCTATGGCTTTCCTATTTGATGAAATTAGATATGAAATATCAGGTGTAACAGTTGATTCCACTAAAAAAGTAGGTATTACGACAACTTTAAAAGGATTAACATCTATAACACCCAATGAAACCAATTTACTTAAACCTGCCGGATGGGTATTACCTACGATTGACACGATCACTCCAAATCCAAATGGATATTTTGATTTTCATATTCCATTACGTTTGCTGCTTGGTTTTGCTGAAGATTATAGGAAAATAATATTAAACGTTAAACAAGAATTAGTTTTGTTGAGATCTTCTAACGATAAAGACATTATTAAAGCTGCAGATGCTACTACAGATGCGACTTTAGAATGGAAATTAAAATTAGACAAAATTGTATGGAGAGTTCCACATGTTAAATTGGCTGACGAGCATAGAATGCTACTTTTAAGAAAATTAAAAGCCGATCGTGATATTGTTATTCCATTTAGAAGTTGGGAATTTCATGAGCATCCCAGTTTACCTACTACGGATCGACACACTTGGACTGTTAAAACATCGAATTATGTAGAACGAGCCAGGTATATTATATTTGGTTTACAAACAGGTAGAAGAGACGCCATTACTAAACATGCAGGACAATTTGATCATTGTGACTTGAAAAATATTAAAGTTTATTTAAATTCACAATTCTTTCCATACGACAATTTAAATGTGTCATTCACTAAGAAGAAATACAGTATATTGTACGATATGTACGCGAGATTCCAAAGTTCATATTACGGTAAAACAAATACACCTTTACTACCACCTGACAAATATTTCGATGCCTACCCAATAGTTGTAATCGATTGTTCTAAACAAAATGAATCAGTAAAGTCTTCAAGTGTGGATATAAAAATAGAAATGGAATTCAACGATGCTATACCGGCTAATACAACTGCATACTGTTTAATTCTACGTGATAAAATCGTAACATACACACCTTTAACTGGAATTGTTAAAAATGTATTGTAAGAACCGGTTTTGTTTCATTCCGCGAGTATAAAAGCAGAGCGTACAGACCGCTCCTCATCAGTTTGTTGCCTACTGTTGTATGGGTAGCATCGTATTCAATATGGCTTCTCCTAGTGGTACACCTGAAAATGTGGTAGATATTGAGAAGGAGATATTTGAGTTTTTAGATCCTCAAGGTCACCAGGAAGGAGGTGAACAAAACGTTTGCGGACAACTTCACGCCAGTAATAATGTTGAAGAAAAAGGTAAAAGAAGAAAGACTATACAAAAGAGCAAAAGGGATATTGAAGATAATATTTCTCCAAACATATTGAGTGAGGTATTTTTGCGAATATTTTACCCAATCTCTTCCAGTTTGGATAAAAGTGTTTTAATCGGTGTTATGAAATCTACAGATTATTCCCCTACTGTAATTTTAACTCATGGACCCAAAATGATTTTGTTTACGGACAGTGCTTGGGAATCGTTTATGAAACATTTGCATCTACTAGAATGCTATTTAAGTAGTAACATGTTTGGAAGAAAGACAAGAGTAGGACTTTTGGATTCAAATGTGGAAATTGATATCATTAAACAACGTGGTGATCATCAGCTACGGTTTAGAGACACAACAAGACATGATAACAAAATTCAACTTAATCGAGAGGAGTTTTTCATTTTAACTTGTGCTACTGAACCTATAACAAGATACTTGAGACAACTGGTGTTTTCAAGTTCGATTATTAAAGATTATCTGGAAGACACTTTGGACAAACAACCGGACGCACCTATATTATACGGACCTGTGGATACTTCTATATTTAATAGAGTTCCTCATGAAGTACAGATGTGGAGACAATTGAAAAAGTACGCTCAACTACATAAGAAATCAGTAAAACAGGAAGATGAGGAAGATGGAGGAGAAGAATCAAGTGTTAGTGATGAAAATGAAAATAAGGAAAATATAAAGATGGAAACTTAAATGACAATGGTTAGTTTTTAAAACAATAACCAACATTTTGTGGGGTTAGGCCTATTGGGGACGGTGCCCACGTTAAATATACACCAACGCGCCAACAACTGTACGGCCTGGTATAAAAGTAGTACCTACCGTGGTGTGGAAATCAGTTGACCTCCTGACTTCGTAATGAGCAGACGTGTGACCTTCAAAATGGACAAGGGAGAAGAACAACAAGTAAAGTCCAAGCCTGGTATTATTGAGTTTCAAGCGTTTCGTGGTAATGATGATAGATTCATTATAAAAGAACTTGTGTTTTTGGACATGAATACAAGTGTTCCTTATTCGTTTTTATTTAAACCACCATGTTCTTATTCGTCTTTAACTAGTAAAGCCGCTACTACCAACAGATGGATTTCAAAACACTTCCATCATATCGATTGGTATGATGGTTTTACAAGTTACACGGACTTGTATCACATTATGCATCACTTTTCAGACAAGTTTACCAATATTTACACAAAGGGGCTGGAAAAGAAAAGATGGATCGAAGGATTTACTCATGTTCCGGTTAATGATGTGGAATTGGATAAGAATTATCAATACATGCTGGAAACCATATGTATTTGTACAAAAAGCCCAGAACATGATAAAGATAGACATTGCGCTTTGAAAAATGCCTATAAACTCGCCTCTTACCTTCAAAGTGGGGAATTGGGGAGTGGTGGGGGTAACGGAGAGTATATAAGTGGGGAGCAGACAGGGACCTGGCATGAGTATTACTCGAGATTCCGAGACGACAACATCTCCGAGCAAGAAGACGATCTGTAACCTGACCATGGCATCTCACCAGTTCCTTCAGACTTTGGTCGAGCAGTTCAATGCTCACTCCAAGTCAACAATATTACCTGTAAAGAAGTGCTCGGAACTAAAAGACGAGAAGCACTACATAATCCATGCTATGAAGAAGATGGAGACTACAGTTGGGGAGGCCATCTGCTGCAGTCTCAGCGAGGCACCGTTTACTCCGGGGGATGAACCAAAGTTCCAGGTGTACCTGCCCAAGAGATTCGTCCATCTTCTACAAAACGAGGATCTTCGCTCTATTCAACCCGGGTGTCTATACCTGGTGTCCCACGGCTGCACGGGTAGCAATTCTACAGAGTTGACCATCCACATCGCTGACAAGCAGCAGTGTTAGATTTAAGTTTTAATGTTGTACATATGTTGTTGTTGTAATGTTTTATAAATAAACGAATCATAAAAGACAAAAAAAATAAAAAAACAAAAAATGCAACATATCAATATGTGACAGACTTCACGTATTGATATGTTGCATTTTTTTTTTAAACTTCGCGGGTGACCTTGACCTTTGACCTTTGCATTTCACAATTACCCCCACTACTGTAATTACCCCCACTACCGCACTAGGATTCAAACCTGCTTGGATGCGAAAAACGGTCAGTCTGTTGCCAACTAGCAAACGATGAGCACCTTGTACGAGCTTTGCATACAACGAGTTATAACTCACAAGGACTTGTTCCCAACATGTTTACAAGACAATATCCCACTAACAATAAAAGAAGATGTCAAACGCTACAGGAGGGAAAATACAGGGTATTCGGAATACTCCTGGTATAAGTTCCACAATGGGGAAAAGTTTTGTAGGCCTTGTGGCGAGGCCGCCGTCAGAGACCTTCGGCGATTCGTACAGGATGGTGGTATAAAACAATTCGGATTTCTAGCGCCACTGTTTCGATTTGAAAATTACAAGGACACCTGCGCTATTTGTTCCATTCCATTGTATCGATGGAAAAAGTTTAGAACTGTTTAATTGGATTTTCTATACCCCCACCACTATTACCCCCACCACTTTTTCATGTACCTCCAAGCGCTGTGCCTCGGCTTCATTTCTACTCCAACAGCCAACCTAGCAACATCAAGATGTCTCTGAACGTTAGTTGCGCAAGTTACGAGGAGGTGAGCATCAAGACTCAGCAGGAGCTAAACGACTTGTACAAGGAGTTGCAGCTGATGGTGGCACGAGGCTACCGTATAAACGTGCAGGTTTACGCTTGCAATATACGGAACACCCGGCAGCCAAAGGAAGAGCCTGGACACTCCTCGACAGCTTCCTCACCGGCGTCGATGAAGACCGAGCCAGACAACTTGGACTACTTCAGCTGACTAGCAGTTGTATTTCTTGTCCTAACCATTGTAGAATATGTATATTTTTTCATTATATTAAAGAAGTAAAAGAGCAAAAACACCTATCTTGTTACTGACATATAAGCTCAGTAACAAGATAGGTTTTTTTAAAACACAATTTGGATGACCTTGAAACTTCCCCCTCCACTGCTTTGTTACCCCCACCACTTGACTATTGGTGTACATGGCACATCGCAATTGGAAACCTCATTCCATCTTCAACAGCCACATCGACAACATCAACAATGGCAAACCTACCAACAGATGAAAGATGTCCTCACGCATGTTGTGACTTCGTCCACGAGTTGGAGAAGAGGATGCAGGAGAGGGCGATAAGAAGAAAGCAGATCCACTCAGAAAATATCATGATAGTCAACGGCTATCTTTTATTGTTCGGCCTTATTATGGTTGTACTTTTCATACTGTATGGCATAGTCACATGTGTCGGCAAGGTTGCAGAAGAAAACGCTCGCCACCATCAATTGGAAAGTTTCAATGTCACTTTGTAGGTTTTCCTTTTTTTTAAAACTTCGTTTGGATGACCTTGAAAATACCCCCACTACTCCACCACACCCCCCACCACTTCACCATGTTCCTGCATGAGCATCACATCAACCGTCATTCCTTGTCCGACAAGCAACCATGGCAGACAACAACACCATCAGCCAAGCTGACTCCACTACTGATGTTGGTACAAGTACGGGTTGGACACTGTCGATCGATAGTGTACACTATTTGGAAACAATTTGCGAACGGATGAAGGAAATACTGCGGGACAACCCTGGAATCATAATACAAATGAATTTAAATTATGATTGGTCCCAAGTCAGCATTAAATGGACGATAACAACGGTCAACAATCTCCACAATATTCGCCCATGTCCCCGATCTACCCTTACGGCGAGTCTGACGTCGATGAAGATGAGGCTAATGAGGATGTGGGGGACAACGAGGCTGAAGAGGAGTAACCTTCATTCCTTTTTTTTTAAAACCCAAATTAAATGACCTTGAAAATACCCCCTCCACATACTTTTGGTTTACCCCCTCTACTTTTCAATACTGTTACCACAGTCTGTAGCTCACATCATTCCTTGCTTAGCTATCATGGCGGACAGCACTCTTTCTCGAGTTGACTCCACTACGGATGAAGAATGGCCATTTTCCTGGAATGTTCATTTGCAAGACTCGGCAGAAGTGGATATGTTGCATGAGAAATTGGTGTATGTATTAAACGAAAACCCCAACATTGAATGTAGAATGACTATGGATTTCGATGCGACAGGGGTCCACACTCAACCTTCCACTTCAAGCCAGCCTGAGCCTCAGCTTCAGCCAAAGAACTTTACACATCTTTACACTCCAATACGGCCGGAGGATGTGGTTATCAGCGAGGCGGACTCTACTACAAGTTATATTGAGCCAACAAATTGGAAGCTTGTTGTTGACACCTTACACAAGGTCGACTTAGTATGTGACAAATTAAAGGAATTAATGATGCAAGATCCTGGTCTTCGTTTTAAAATTGATTTGTTTTTCATCTGGGGAGCACCTGCACGGGGCTCTTCGTCTGACAGCTCTCCAAGTACAACGGACGAGGAGGAGGAGGACGACTAGTTATCTTTTTTAAAACTCCGTTTGGATGGCCTTGACCTTTCCCCCTCCACTGAGTTTATTTAAGGTGCACTCTCAATGACTGCAGCATCATTTCATCGCGCGCCTTCACTACAGCAACATGGAGAGTCAACTCAACTACTGTTGCGAACAGAAATGTTTTTCATGGCCAAATGACATTGATGTTGCGGATGGCCTGGCGTGTAGAAAATGTGAAGCTTTTGGTCAATGCATGTGTAAGTGCAAGTCTTGGAAGAAGCCGAAACCGGAGTTGAAGACATTCCATGTGTACCAGATGAGAGGGCATAAGTACACTTGTTGCCCTGAACGTTGCATTGAATTCACATTAAAACAGCTAACTGGCTGCAAATTGTGCAACAATCATTTTGCAGGTTTTTGCAAACATTATTTAGGAGCCTGTCAGTACAGATCAACTTGGCATACAGAAGCACTCACTATCAATGAAATCGCTATAGATACACAAGAGTAGTCTTTCTACTCTTTTCTTTTTTAAAACTCCATTTGGATGACCTTGACCTTTCCCCCTCCACCCACCTTAGTTTATATAAACCCCATTCCCACTGACCACAGCATCACTTCATCGTGCTCCCTCGTCAAAGCAACATCAACTATGGAAAGTAAGCGCATCTCATGTTGCGAGCATAGGTGTTTGGAGATACAAGGCGTCACATATTGTGCAAAGAAGCGTTGGGAGGAAGAGACGGGGACAACCTATTGCTGTGAGGATAAGTGTTTCCTCTTACCAAAGTGGCAAGTGGATGGGCTGGCCTGCCGGCAATGTGAATGCTTCGGATGTTGCAGGTGTAGATGCAAGAACCAACAGCTGCCACCACCGGTACTACAAACTTTCAAAATCTACAAATCCAAATACTTTTATACTTGTTGTCCGCAGCGGTGTATTAAATTTCACTTCTCCAATCTTACCAATTGTCGGAAGTGCTACGGACAACCTGATGGGTGGTGCACCTGTTTTCTGGACTCCTGCCGCTACAGATCGGATTGGTTTACAGATCCGTTGGAAATTGATGAGGTCGCCCAGGAAGCACAAGAGTAGTCTTTCTACTCTTCAACTTTTTTAAAACTCCATTTGGATGACCTTGACATTTCCCCCTCCACTTCCCCATATACCTAGAGTACACGGAGCCTGACAGTCAGTCACTCGGTGGCTGTCGTGGGGTGCGCATCGGTGTCGGCGCTCCGTTGTTAAGTGTTCAAGGTCACAGTAACATGAAATTGCGGGCGTTGTACTGGTTCAAGGTCACCTGAGGGATAACCGATTGCCCATTTAGGCAGAGTCATGTCAGAAACTCGAGTTTAACTTGGCACTTTTGCCGTTTCTCGTCGAAAATTCGCTCCGAGTGGTCAAGGTCACGGGGACTCTGACTGAAACTCGGAGCGTAGTGCGAGAAACAGCAAAAGTGCCAAAAAATTTTAAGTTTCGGCATGACCTTGACCTCAGTGGCGTCGGTGACGTCATTTTGATGACGTAAGGGGTGATGACGTCATCAGCACGTCATTTCTGTGACGTCATGGGTGTGACGTCATCGAAATGACGTCATTAGTGATGACGTCATCGATTGCGTCATCGATGACGTCTTTACACTACTTATATATATATATATATATACATATATATATATATACATATATATATATATATATATATATATATATATATATATATATATATATATATATATTATACGCTACTTAGTTAACTTGAAGAAAAAAAATATGTATAACAACAATGATACATTTTCATCATTTTCATCAATAGTAAATAAAAATTTTAAATATTTTTGTTTGTTATACAAAGTACTGACAGAGTAAATTGTCCCTAACAGAGGATTGTGGAAATAAATACAAGTATGTTATTTTTTCAATGAGACCACACATTAAAAAATACCAGACTTCTTTCTCCTTTTTCCTTTTTTTATGAAAATAATAAATTTTGTACTGATTTAACATATCTCTGATTAATCAGAAATCATCAGGATAATTTATTTACGTCGTGATTTTGCGTTGGGCTTAACGATTCAGTTAACGGAAACCCCAGTCGTAATAAAAAGTCAAGCTAATGTCCATTCTTTACAATGATAACCCTTACGCCTTTATTTACTCACGCTGTGATTGAGGTACATGCTAAGAACGTATTTTTAATGGAATCTTATTTATAAATAATGATATATTTGTTTACTTCCCTTTGTTTTTTCTCATGGTAATAAATATGAGTTTTCCCTGCGGTAGGCGCGCGGTCAAGTGTAACACATTAGGGCGCGCGGGCTACTGTTGTAGCCCATGAACATTTTTTTTTTATAAATGTTATATTTGGTATTTTTTAGAAATCCTAAATTCAATATTAACTTGTCTAGGGGATTGGTTGTATAGAAATAAATAAAAAGACGTAATAGAATAATGTTTTTAATGAAAAAAAAATCAATATTGTTTTTTATATTTATGGAGAACAAAAAACTACTAACTTTAATTGCTCAAAACTAAAAAAAATTGTACTATGACATATAAAATAAAGTTATTACTTTTGATGATAAAGTTGTTAACTTTACAATAAAGGATAAAAAACCCTGATTTTCAAAGATTTAGCTCTATAATAAATTAATGTATAAAAAAGTACAGTTTTTGCAAAATATCATAAAAACAGTTTTTCACTTATATGAGTGTATTAGGCCCTACTTTAGAGTTTTGTACCAGTATATAATATATATTAGTTAATAATATATATATATAATGTATATATATAATGTATAATTATATTATATATATAATTATTATGTAAAATTATGCATATATATATATATATATATATATATATATATATATATATATATATATTATATATAGCCTATAATAATTTATTATAATACAATATTACTCTAATACTCTACTCTATTACTCTAAGTATATAATGTATATAATATATAAATATATATTAGCCAAAGGTTCATCATCTCCACTATCGTCATCAATAGACATAGCTTCACCATGTGACTCATCAAAAAGGTTTTCTTCATTTCCAATCTCCTCCGTGTCGGATAAAATGTTTTCTTCTTTCTACATTGTCACTCTCACCATCGTCACTATCATTTTCCACCACACTTTCATCATCTGATGAGATATCACCATACAGTTCATCTAAAATGTTAGCATCAGACAAAAAACTACGTTCTTGCCCACTCATTACACTTTGGGTCGCGCGGGCTACTGGTGTAGCCCAAACAACTTTGACAGCAAACGACAAGGAGACGCACAGTCGGTCAAGGCCTCCGGCCTACTGAGTCGAAAGAAGGGATGGCAAAGAGCAGCTACCTGCGAGCTACCCCCTTCACCACACTCCAGAGCGGATTGATGGGACAAACAAAAACACTGGGCTACACCTGTAGCCCGCGCGCCTACTGCAGGGTTAAGTCCTCAAGGGATAATATAATATATCTATGTATATGTCACAAAATATTTTAAAATAATGTTATAAATTTTGGTAGAACATTTTTCATCTCTAAACATATTATCTTAAAAGTGTTTCTTGTACTTTTCTTTGAGATTTATATAAACAATTTTTATTAACTGGTTGTAAAATAGTGTAAAACCTATCCATGGATAGCTCATATGACAATAATGTATCTTAATGTTATATTTACTTTTTACTGTTATACCATCTAAAAATAAATAACACTGATCTAATTTCAACAAGATAATTATTTGAAGATTATTTGTTAAAAATTCATCATAGATGAAAACACGATAATGAGATTTTAAAGTTATTTGCCACGAGAGTTTCTAAAGTTGTTACATCTTACAACAAAATAAGTCTGCTTCTTGAATTGTGAGGGAAATGTTTTTGCAGTCTGTTTTGCCCACCCTTTTGCAAGACGTTGTAAAATTAATTCTTGTTGAAAATATTACAGTTTTATATTTTTAAAGAGTATTAGTAACAACTTAATGAAAACGTTGCTTTGAGACGGAATTTTAATTTTCTTTTGGTCTGGTATTTTCTTTTTCAATATTACGTTCGGACAAAAGACGCTTATTTAACATAAAAAAGAATATGAGAATATAACCTACTGACTTCTATTGGAAAGCTTATTAAGGACAACGGGTGGTAAAATTGTAGAGCTTCTTACATTTTAAATCGAGTTTCTTATTTTATCATGAATATATTAAGAAGAAAAAAGAGGCTATTATGGAAATTAAATTTCAAAATAAATAGAATGTTAACGATTAATGTTTGCATGTCGCTAAAAGTGTCAAATAATTGAATTTTAATAACTCATTTTTAAAATTAAATATTGGTATTTTCTCACTTAAGTTGACGTGTATTATTAAAATATATAAATAAGAAATAAAAATATTAGTTTAAACACAGCAGTTGGGTTGCAAGTCCTGTATAGAGTATAGTGTGTATAGTGTATAGTGTATAATGTATAGTAACTGTATAGTGTATGCCGGGATACTATCGTCAGCGCATTAGTAATGAATTATACATGAAACTATTCTGAATAATTGAAATGTAGCAAAGTGCTCTGGAACAAAAGGGCAGCACTCAACAGTGTGCTATGGGCCCGGTATAAGAGTCTTGGGTTGCTCGGAAGGTGAATTGGAAATAGGAGTCAATTTAAAATTTAAACTGTATTAATTTTATTTAAATTTGGTACATAATATTTAATAGTTATAATAATGTCCGTTTTAAGTTTTTATCTCTAAAAATATTTTTAGTAATTACGACCTTATAGTTACAATTACATAATAAGTTATAAAAAATTTTAGATAGAGGATCAACTATTGAAATTAATCAATTGGAAACCATAAGATATTTGATTTTTTATGGATTAAGCCTTGCAAAGGTCTTGTCTCACTCTAAGCTCATATACGAAGTTTTATAAAAATGTTTTTATAATGTTTTACACCCTTCATGGGACTAATTGTAGATATACGTCGTCCATAAAGATGACATTTTTCTAAGGTAATGTTTATACATACTATGTATTTTTATTACATAATAATTTAAAAATAATTTGAAACAAAGTATTATTTTTATTATTTTTGTATAACAAAAAAAGTGTTCATTAATTTTCAAACAATTATTTATCATCGGATCAGTGAAATAAGGGTGATATAGCTTCTTCTTATTTTGTAGACGTAAAATCAAACACGATATACCTTATTATGATTGTCGCGGCTATTAAGATTATTTTAGGGTTACTTAACATAAAATTGCATAATGAGAAAAGTAGATAGTTATAATCTCAAAATTATATTTATTCTTAGTTTAAAATTATACATACTACAACTAGACATGATGGTTTAGTAAACAAAAGAAGCTATTATAATGCTGGTTGACTCTTTTAGCGAATTTCCCTATAGGGAATACGCTATTACGGTAGTAGCCATGGTAAGACCTAAGCCCGGGACCATGTTACTTTTTCATTTTGAGGTCCCCTTCATTTTCATATATATGTATGTATGTATGTATATATATATATATATATATATATATATATATATATATATATATACCTTTGAATCTCAGATTATATTTTTAAATTTTGTATTTCATTGATCAATGATTGATTCATCGATGAATATGTGACGAATACAATTGTGTGAAAACAACTTGACTTGTCTATGCATGTAAACATGTAAAAATGACAAATAAACGTCTTATGTCTTACGCACTATAGTGAACATTAGTTCATCCATAAAGACCATCCTCATAATTAGTCCAATGCGTATATAGGAGGTTGAAATTGTGGTTCGGATCCCACATTAAACAAACTGTGTAGGTCCCTAGATACCATTGGCTGTTGGGCTATGAATTAACAGTCCTGTCTAAGGAGAATGTCGGCCTTAGTCAGTAACAAGACTACAAGATCGCGCCACAAGCATCCTACACCCATCTCTCATTGATATTCAGGTTAAAATACCTACCCACTATGTGAGGTCCCTTTCTCAAATTAGTGATTTAGTGAATGAACTGGACATTTAACCAATGATTTAGGGACTCTCTGGGAATTCCATATTTACACAAGTAAAAGGTTTTATACTTACGGTACTTCTTACTTCACTTACTTTCTTCCTCACCGAAATCTTGTAAAAAGGGGAAATTTCACAGTTCTTCACTCCAGCGAGAGTGGGAAAAGAGGGCTGGGCAAAGCCTATTTATTTAGGAGCGTGAAATTGTGTTCTCATTCTTAGTATTCGGATGTGTTATAATTGCACCTAAGCAGGGTCGGCCCTAGGTTTTCTGGCGCCCTAGGCGAAATTGACGATAGGCCCCCCCCACCCCTGATACATTCGAGGCATTTATTTTAGCCGTTATAACATATTACAAAAGAAAATAACGCTTAAAGTAAATAAATATTTTTATTTTTAATGCCAATCTTGTTTTTTGTGCTCATTATGGCAGCAAACCTGCATACTCTTTTCCCATGTTAATCATATCGAAAATAGGCAGACTTGTTTATTTATGGACAGATGTAGATGAAACTTAGTGTATGGCTTCATATGGTCGAAATACATTTTTACGCTAAATACCTACTTTTGGTGTTCCCCATGGCAGCATACCTGCATACTCTTTTCCTATATTTATCTTTAAGGAGAATAGACATTTATTTTCTCATTTATGAGCATGTGATGACATTTGGTTTACAGGTTTATGTGGTAAAAATTAATATTTCTAATTTGAAAATTCGCTGAGTACGCAGGTCTGCTGCGACGAGGGGTATTATATAAGATTCTGAACATTAGTAGCATGGACTTTGTACACTAACGTGAATAGACCTCTCATCCAATGCATTTAGTTTGATACCAAAATTTGGAAGGTTCGTGTACGCCGCACCAGAGTTGCTGCAATCGATGCTGTTATCATTCAGCTGGATTTACAGTGCTGCAAAAACATTTGATCACAACATGAACAAAAATTTCCGTTATAAAATGTTTTATGCTTGATTGAGAAGAGTGGTAGTACTGATTTGCCTATCATATGACTCTTGTAATTCCATATACCCCGCTGAAGATTGCGCCATCGTATATTGGTTTCAAACACGCCTATGCTATGAGAAGTCTACTTACGATAGTGTACATAGTCAGTGGTGGTAGCCTACCTTGCCATCTCACAACAGTTTCGAAACATGATTTCAACATTACTGATTTATTTTTATTTTATACACATTAGAATACAACCAAATTAAGTTTATTAACGATTCATCGAATTTTAAAGATAATTTAGTTTCTTACTAAATTAACGACAGTTCAATATAAGTGATAACTGACATCGTTGATTAATTTTTACAGTTTTAGACAATTGGTTGGTGTCTATTGTTGAATATATATAAAAAATATAACCTATTTAACTTATTTTTTAGCCCAGGGTTTTGAAATATTAAATTTTAAAGTTATTTTTTTAAAATCATGATTCTTTGATTATTAATGCATTAGAAAAGGTCACAAAGCGTTGGAAGATTACACTTCCGTCCATAATCTGGTAATAACAATAAATATGTATATTTTGTAGCATGAACTAATTAGGATGATGACGATATGTCGCAGGTATCAGAGGCATTTATTTATTTATTTATGTTTCTCGTGGTCCTGGTAAACCTTCAAAACAAAAGTTAATAATGTGATAAATAACAAATCTGAAGATTTTAGTATAGTTTGTCTATGATTAGGTAGACTGCTTAAGTTGTGACAAAATATCACCAGGCCAGTTCAAATAATCTAGGTAAATGACGTCATGATATACAACTCCAGGAAGTGACGTCACCAAACCGGTTCGACAAGCTGAGCAGGTGATAAATAATGACATGAAGTCATCCAAATGGCGTCACCGACAACAACATCATCAATGACGGAGCGAGTGATGTTTTAATCCTTTAAGCCTTTGACTGGGGGTTGGGGGTCTCATAGTCATGTGGTAGGCCTAAAACATAGCATTTTTCGCTACTCCGCTTTAGCTAATCTTAGCTTTTTCGCTAAGACCGCTTATTCTATTCCAGGTCTACACATGAACACCACATTCATTACTCACATCCAAACCGAACATAAATACTACGGGGCAACATAAAATTATAAATGTGAAAAAGGAAAATTGAAACAAATGAAACATACACGTGTTGAAAGAAAGCTGTGACTCTGCGAAGCTGATGACAAACGACGTCAACTCCCAACACGTAGTCAGTCAGGTGTGCCAGTTGGGTTGGGGGGGGGGGGGGTGAAGTTGTGTTGACAGTGCTTTGGGACCGTGATATATTAAAGTGCGCTTGATGCCATGTATTTTCTGCTCCATATTTTCATCCCCTTAAAAGTAAACGTTGTTGATACATGGGTAAACGATATTTACAGGCTTTGAAAGTGTAACATTTACTTTAGACTACGCCTGGTTTTACACGTTTACATAAAGACACCCTATGATTAATTTTACATAACCGTATTTTAACCAAAGGGATGTGTCTCAGATTAAGTCTAAATGCTGTACATGATGCTCGAAATCGACCAATTTAGTTTCTCTACTGTTAAAAAATCATTTTACTACAACAGAGAAATTTTTATTTACTATACAGTAACAACTTTTTGTAAACTTTTTTGTAGGATTATATACACTTTGTCATTTTTTCCAAAACAACATTGTATTTCGCGTAGCTTAATAGGCCTACCTATAGCTGCTTACGGACCGAAGCCCCTGGTCAGCTGCTTTTACAAATTATTCAATTTGATATGAATAGTAAGAATTCGGCTATAGCTGAATGCCCTTGTTTCGCCCGATAATTCCGTGTAATAATTTTAAATTCAATTTACATTTTGCAAAATTATTGGCCTCAATCTAGCTTACCTCCAAATTTATAAGAGGACGTCTGTTAAACCCAACTGAACGATATAAACTATTAGAGTGCAACGATATTTTTTGCTAAATTATGAGAAACCAGTGTTACAACCAAAATGAATTACATTTGACTTTGAATCACAAAGGGTGAGTCACCTCACATATGGAAGCCAACTGTAAAGGCCAGCCAAACCAGTGACATGATCGTAGGCCTAGTGTTCGCTAGTAGTCGGCAAGCGTCAGTTGGTTCAAGGTTTTAGTCATGCTGGTTTGTTATCTCTTGTGTTTTGGTGTTTTACTATTGCACAATTCCGAGGCTAACTTCATTCCAGGTATTTTAAATAGTCTAAATGCTGACAGAATAAGTAATATATTTATCGAACAAAATATTCTAAATATAAACCAGATATATTTGTATAATTGTTTAATGTATGTTTGTAAATATTTTCATAACTTATTTCCTCAGAAGCCAGTTTACAGAATCACTCGCTCAGCTCAACATACATATCTTCAAGTGCCATCATTTAATAGGGAAATGAGTAGAAACCAATTGTGTTATCTGGGCCCCAATATATTTAACTGGTTTACTGACAAGCATGGTAAGAAGTTATTTGTTGGAAATAAGCCCCGAGTAAAAATGAAAGTTCTTGATTGTGTGTCATTAGAAATTGATAGACCTCAATTGCATGTCATGTAGCTTATCTATACTTATTTAATACGCTAAGGGTTTTTTTGTCCTGAGAACTCATCCTACAATTTTCAACTGATTTTCAAGTTTTTGGTGCCGTTGGATAGGGCTTGGTCTGTAGTTGTTTCCGCCAAAAACTGATAAGAATAGGACTGAAAATAAAGGCGCTATCCACAATTATTGAAATCTCAAAATTTCCCATTTAAATAACATTGGGATTAAATAAAACATTAACATCTGTTAATAATCAGCTGTAAATACGTGTAGTTTTGGTGATTAAAGAGTTTCACAATATTGGATTGTTCGGATGTCATTGATTTAGAGCTAATTGTAACATTTGCATTGTATGAAAATAAATTGCTCGATTTCGAGCAACACGTATACTAGTTTAATTTATTTAACTTATTCAATGTATGTGAATTATATATTTATTTAATTTGTCTGCACTTGTAACAGCTGATTTCTCTTTTCCTGCTTTTAAAATTTATTATTGTTTTGCTACATATAAGAGCTACTTTGTTAATGAAAGTTAAACAATTTATTTGAGCATCGCTTTATTGTGTCACTTAATTTTTTTTGCATGTACGTAAATTACGTTAGCATGTACTGTTCTGCATGACTGTTAGGTTAATTTGAAACTATTAATGGAAAATAACAAGCCCGCACGTGTTTTTATATAGCACATGGGCTGATAATTGTAAATCTTTGTATTAAATACGAATAAAAATGTTTTGAACTGTTTGAACTGTTTGAACTGTTTTGAACTGTTTTGAACATGCAGTGAGCTAAAACGCCATGTGCCAAAAG
Organism: Neoaliturus tenellus; assembly: GCA_030545055.2. NCBI lineage: Eukaryota > Metazoa > Arthropoda > Insecta > Hemiptera > Cicadellidae > Neoaliturus > Neoaliturus tenellus. Next base: position 13,679,575 of record CM061536.1, on the reverse strand, counting down.
GATTGATCAAGATCAAGACGAGCTCGTTCGCTGCGCTCACTCGCCTTCACGATAACCTCGTTCGCTGCGCTCACTCGCCTTCACGATAACCTCGTTCGCTTCGCTTACTCGCCTTTCGGACTTTTTAAAAGAATGCCTACGGGTGCTGCACTCTGGCGTTTGTTGAACCACATGTTGAATATGTAACACGTGGAATCTAATTACCTAGTACCTGGGGAAGAGCGTTTACTCGGTAAATTCAAACAGAGGTATTCTTTATAGTAATATCAATTACAGATGGTACACTAAAATGCTCAGTGCAAAAGGCTTATTTCCTTTTCTATCAACGAGGTTAACTACATAGAGTGCTACACAGATAGGGTGCCCCCTGTTGATTGGCCTCATTTTACCCACTATTCCCGCCGTTTCCTTGGTATCCACTACTATGTTTACATTTTCCCATCTGTTATTTGTCATATTTCCCAAATATATCTGACGTTTCTATGGTAACCACTTTCAATATCCTGATCACAGACCATCAAATAAAATTGGTTTTAAAAACAAACAACAAAACAACAAATAATCAAATGTTTTAAAAGTATAATCTGTGATTTTTGAAGCTGGTTGCTACCAATTAGAATAGCTAAAATTGGTAACCAAGGAAAAGCATGTAAAATGTGGGATGGATGCCAAGGAAACGATGGGAATCGTGGGTAAAATGGCACCAATCAACAGGGGACAAAAATGACATGTGTTTAGAATTCTTTATATAGGGTGGAAGTAAAGTCCCGGGACAGTTAAATATATGTATAAAAAAATAAAGATTGTACCGGTACTATAAAACTTGGAACAAAGTTACTGGGCATGAAAAACTATTTCATCACATAATTAGGATCCAATTCCTCTTCAGGGGTCGGCCCACCAGGAGTCAGAAGAAAATCTTAAATGTAAGCATAGCTTGAAATGTACATCAAATTATAGGCCTCTTAGAATGGAGAAAAAGCCCAACCTTAAAAAGATGACCTAGTTAAAAATAGCAGCGATCAAACTTTAAATTAAAATCAAGTTGCTGAAAACAAAAATGCAATAACTCCCTATACGTTTGGCCTATTGAGGCTGGGTTTGCGGAAAAATGCTCAGAATGCAAAGCCCTTTAAAATGATGTTCCATATGACTTATGCCAATGCAGTTTCCATGACGACTTCTACTAGGGTCGTCCCTAAAGGAAGTCCTGGGAAAAATTAAATCGCTAAAAATGTGATGAAATAGTTTTTAATGCCCAGTAACGTTGTTCCAAGTTTTGTAGCCATATCTTAACTATTATTATCATTTTCTAATATTTAACTGTCCCGGAACTTTGCTTCCACTTTGTATAATTAACCTCGTTGGTTTCAATGTAGGCCTAACCATTTTAATCGGGGTGCTACACTCTGGTGTATATTTATTGAAACACATGTTGTATCTGCACGTGTTGGATTCTAAGAATTCAGTTAACAGCTTTTTTCATAATTCTTAGTAATGATTTCGTTTTTAAACTATAATGCAATTCTACAAACTGATTAGTTGTTTTATACTTTTACATGACTTTTATTTATTTGAACATTTATAATCGGCAGAATGAAGTACGATTAAAAAAAGGATAAATAATTTTTACCATACAGTAGTACCATTTAATAATAAATTAGTAAATGGCTGCTATGCAAAACAACATGTTTATATTGGAATACGTGGTCTGCAGTTTGACAGTTGAGCCAGCTGTATTCATTATTTGTTTGTTTTGATTTTTAGCATTGTATCATTGACATTTAACTGCCAATTAATTGCCATAAAACCAATGCTACAATTTTTAAAATTTCAATTAAAGTTTTTTATGAAGTATGTTTTTTCCTGTCATAGAGTCTTGTATTTATATTGTTTTTATCACAGAACTAAGGTATTTGAAAAGGTTAAAAAAATCGTTTAAGCCGTTTTTTGAGATTCGTGTGCAAACATACATAAAAATATTCCTTACTCGTTAAGAGTACAGGTATAGGATTCAATCAATCAACAATCATTCACGAAACTGGGTAATAAATTAAAAACCTACATAATATTTTCATAAAATTCATACATTTTGTTAACATTCTTATGTATGCTGAGAAAGTGTACCGACCATGTAGTCCAGGCTCTAAACAGGTTGAACATGCCCTGAAAGTCTAACGAAATTTGACTTTTGATTATTGTAGGGGACATTTAGTACCTAGATGTAAAATATATATGTTGCCAAATTTCCAGAGTCGGCGTAATATGGGGAACACCCCCTAGAGGAAGTCGTAGAGGAAATTGTATTGGCCTATGTCATGTTATATATCCTTTTAAAGGTCTTCGAATGTAAATAAAAACGCCACAAACTCGATCTGAAAAGGCCAAATATAACACGAGTTATTGCATAGTAGTGTGTTTTGGTTACTTCTGCGCCGGAAGTCGTGCCATCTGCCCGAGCAGCTGCTCGAGCAGATGGCGTCAGATGCTGGGGTGCAGATGGCGAGAGCACATGCCCTGAATTTGAAGTAGAATTGGGCATGAATTAAGAGTTAATTTAAAACTGAAATTTAACAGTTATAACTGGGGCTTGGAAAGTATGTCAAGGTCACCCAGAGTAAGTTTTAAAAAAGCCTATCCAACTACCACCAGAAATAGTTGAAAGTTGAACTAGTTGGTGATAGTGGGATAGGTTGAAGTAACTTTTGAATTTTATTTGTGAACATACAATTAATGTGCAACAGCAGAGTTTAAACAAGTTGAACTTTTGTGATGAACTACAGAGTTGTAAATGCAAACACCAACGACGATGAGAAGGTAAACGCAGAGTCCCCAGATGATGTATTTGAAAAGCTTGAACAAACGTAACATTTCGAATTGGTTTTCCCGTTCCATTTCCAATCGTTTAATTTCCAATTTCAATTTATCCTCTTCCATTCTAGTTATGAAGGGAACTTCATCCATCATGATTGTGTTAGTGTTTGAAATTTTAAAACAAGTGATGTTGATAGTTCAGAAGTCGAAGACGGAATGAGAAGTGAAAGGGAGAAATGTTAGTTAAATAAAGAAGTGGTGGGGGGAAGGATGAATTACAAAGAAGTGGTGGGGGAAAGATGTTGCTCTTCATTATTACCATCAGTAGTGTCAGATGGTGCAGGAGTTAGATTTAGTAAACTGTCTTCGTCCAAACTTTCAACCTTATCACAAATAGGACAATCGTATGTTATTTCCAAATTCATTTTGATGGTTGTAAAATTATCTACAAGTTCTTGTAAAATATTAAAAATGTCTTGTAACTCTTCTTTAGAGTTTATTTCAAAACTAGAATTCATTCGGGCCAATGGAGAGTTGTTCATTATTGGAGAGTCGGTGATGGAATGAGGATCGGCGCATAGGGAGGGGGCTTATATAATGGTGACCTTGAGCAGGCGTCTAGGGAGGGGGGCTGTCTAGGGAGGGGGCTTTTATATAGGGAACTTTGAGCTTATGATTGAATAAAACGTTTAGTTCTTCTTCTCCATCTTTTAATTCAATTATTTGAACCGAAGTAGTTGTTTCATCTTCTTCACTTGATGAAGAAAACAATTCACCAGGATTTAAATATTGAACTACAATTCTGAACCATCTTATAGGATATTCGTCAATGACAGAAAGTAAGTTTTGAAACAATTCTTCCATCTCCTCCCTGTCAGTTATTATATGTTCAAACTTGATAAATTTGTTTTCCATGTTGTTAGTTAGAGTGTTGGAAGTGGAATGATTTAATATTATATAAAAATCAGAACTAGTGGTGGGGGAAATCTCAAGGTCATCCAAATGAAGTTTTAAAAAAGAGTGTAAAACTGAAATTACACATTTGATGGTTCTACAGGATCGGAATACCAATCTGATCTGTATTTACATCTTTTTATCATATGTGTACAAAAATCATCTTGATGAGAATTGGTGCGTTGACAATGAGCAAGATCTAGAGGGTGAAATTTGAAACATCTTTGAGGACAACATGTATGAAAATATCTTGATTTGTAAAATTTGAAAGTTCGCAATTCCGGTGGTGGTAGTTGTTTTGTTTTGCATTTGCAGTAACAAGATCCGAAGAATTCGCATTTAGTACAAGCTAACCCATCCACCATCATTGGCCCTAAATCTGTACATTGTTGTTCACAACAGTAACGAGGTTTGTACTTGTATTTTTGCTCTTCCATGTTGACGCTGCGGAGTCCAGTGAAAGAATAAGAGTGTATAGTGTTGAATAGCGAGTTTTATGTACTGTGAAAAGTGGTGGGGGTAATTTCAAGGTCATCCAAATGGAGTTTTAAAAAATTATACCTTACAAGTGTAAGGATTATTAAAATTTAGGAAGTTTGTTTCTCTTTGTTTTCTTCAGACTTTTTCTCTCTCTCCGCCTTAGCCATAGCAACAAGTTCTTCTGTTGATAATGGATGTACTTCAGGAAATTTTAAAATTAATTTAGCTTGGTATCCTTCTTTAGCTAATACATCTATATCTTTAGTCATTTGTTCAACAGTGTTGTAATCTTTTCCATAGATCTTTCCATCAAGTTGAATCATCATTCTGTACAACATTTTCTTAAATAGGTCTTGTCGTGGTGAGAGCTAAGAAGCGAATGATTATTTATAAAAGTATCACATCCTTTTTATTAACTCACATTGATCATGTGATTCTTTAGTTGTAGCTTTGTCTGTCAAAAGTTATTCAACATTGGTAATACTTTTGGAACTTGATGTTATGTTGACCAGTTGGCGATGAAGAAGTTGTAGGTTGTGTAGAAATAAATATTTCATCATCGCAATATTTTGTTTTAGTGAACATCCTTGTATTAGTAGCACTAACATCAACAGTTAAGTGATAACCACCGGTAAGTAAAACTCGCATTTCGTTGGTTAAATCTTCGAGTTGTTCAAAAGTTGTTATGGTGTTAGTATCGTAAGATGCACACTTGACCTTTAGGGACATGTTGCAGTTTTATATTCAGGGATTAAGAGCGAGATGTGTACGGTATGAAAGGTAGCAGTAGACTGATGAATTTTGCAAGTACATTTCCCCTTTTATAATTATACAGAATTGGGTCAAGGTCATCCTGTGGAATTTTTAAAATAAGCAACATATTGTAATGTACAAAGACATTACAATATGTTGCTTTTTTTATTTTTATTTTTTTTGTTTTATATCATATTTATTGAAAAAACAAATACAAAGAAATATTTACAATGTTATGTACAAATTAATCAGTAGTAGGTGTTACATGAATTGTAAGTTCAGTAGAGTTGTTTCCACTGGGTCCATGTGATACCAAATAGAGTGCGCCGGGTTGAATTATACGAAGATCTTCATTTTGAAGTAGTTGTACGAAGCGCTTTGGTAAGAAGATCTGAAATTTTGCTTCATCACCAATTGTATAAGGTGCCTCGCTCAAAGTGCAATTTATAGCATCACCTACTGAAGTTTCCATTTTCTTAATAGTATGAATGATGTAGTGTTTTTCTTCTTTTAGTTCAGAACATTTCTTCGTAGGTAGAATTGATGATTTAGAATGAGCGTTGAACTGATCAACTAAACTTTGAAGTAAGTTCTGTGATGCCATATTGATGTTGTTGTTAATCTTCTTGTTAATAAGAATGTCCGTCGGAGATGTTGTCTCTTCGGAGGTTTGAGTAATACTCATGCTGTGTCATGGTAGCGCTCTCACTTTTATAATCGACACTACCCCCACCACTGACACTACCCCCACCAGTTTGTTGAAGGAAATTATTCAAGCGGTAGGCATTCTTTAAAGCGCACTGTGACCTTCGATGTTTAAAACTTTTTGATGAAATACAAAGTTCGTTGAAGTAGCATTGGAAATCTTTATCAATAATTGCATTAATCACTTCGTTGCTTGTAAATGATTGTATCCAATTTGCTTTTTCCAATCCCCTTGTGTAGATAATTTTAAACTCTTTGCAATAATGATTCATAATGTGCGGCATCATGTTATAATTAATGAAACCTTCATCCCATCTTAAGTTATGAAAATGTTTGTTCAACCATTTGTTTGTAACTTTCGCTTTAGTTGTTAGTCTATTAAATGGTACTGGAGGTTTAAACAAATAATGATAAACTACTGATGTGTTCATGTCCAAGATTACTAATTCTTTAATAATAAAATTACCATCATTTCCTCGAAAAGCTTGAAATTCAATTATACCTCTTTTAACTTCCATTATATGTGGCGCATTAGAAAACGAAACCCGTTTATTCATGATGAAGTCTTACTAACAACTGACTTAAAAATTAAATGAGCCGATGTTTATAACAGACAGGATTGTTCTTCTTCTTTCACTTCTTGTGCCACTTCATCAATATTAAAATTGGTGTGATAGTTGTTTAATTGTCTCCACATTTCAACTTCTTGAGGTATTCTATTAAAGATTGAAGTATCCACGGGACCGTATAAAATTGGAAAAAAAGGTTTTTTGTCCAATGTATCAATTAGATAGTCTTTAATTATTGCACTTGAAAATATTAGTTGTTTCAAATATCTGGTGACGGGACCGGTAGTACAACTTAAAGTATAAAATTCTTCTTTAGTGAAATATAATTTAACATTATGTGTAGTTAAATCTCTGAAGCGAACAATTTGTCCTCCACGATGTTTTACTATATCAACTTCAATATTTGATTCCAATAAACTTAATCTTGTTCTTCTTCCAAATGTGTTGTTACTTAAATAGCACTCCAAAAGATGTAAATGTTTCATGAGAGATTCCCAAGTAGTTTCACTGAAAGTAACCATTTTGTTTCCATGATTTAAAATAACAATTGGTGAATAATCCATTGATTTTAAAATTCCAACTGATATACTTTTTGTCATGCATGAAGAAATTGGGTAGATAATTCGAAGAAATACTTCTGTTAAAATATTGGTTGTAATGTTAACTTCAACCTTCTTCCTTTTTACTTCTTTTTCAGCTTTTTCTTCTTCTCTCTTCTTATGTTTGTTGAATTTTAGGAACTCGTCCATTTCTCGTTCAACTTGTTTTTCTATATCTGAACTATTATCATCCATTAGAGGTGTATTTTCTTCTCCGTTAGTAGAATTCATCTTGCGAATGATGTTTCCCATACGACGGTTGAAGATAGAATGAAGTTTCTACTAATTATTTTCTCGCTTTTATATTTTTCGTAAAATCCTTGAAATTTATACAATTACATAATTGTTTGTTTTCAATTTGTCTTTCACAAATGAAATTCTAACCTCAAAAATTAAAGCAGATAATTCTAACCTCAAAAAATTTGCAGTTGTTGTACAATTCTTCTTAAAGTACATTCTTCACAATTCCGGTCAGCGGTGTGTAAGTAACTATTTTATCATGTAGAATTAGACAGTATGCCGAAGTTCCATCCGCTACTGGTTCTTCAAATTCCATTTCAATTTTTATATCCACACTTGATGATTTTACCGATTCATTTTGTTTTGAACAATCGATTACAATTATTGGAGCCTTGGAATAATACTGGTCAGGTGATAATAGTGGTGTATTAGTCTTTCCATAATATGACGATTGAAATCTTGCATACATATCGTATAAAATGGAAAAACGTTTTTTGCTGAACATGACATTCAAATTGTCATAGGGAAAGAATTGAGAGTTTAGGAAAACTTTACAATTCTTTATTTTACAGTGATCAAATTGACCAGCATTTGCAGTGATAACATCTTTTCGCTTAGTTTGAAAACCGAGTATTATGTACCTTGCTCGTTCTAAGTAAGTTGATGTCTTGACGGTCCATGTTTGTCGTTCTGTCTGAGGTAGTGTAGGGTATTCATGAAATTCCCAACTTCGGAATGGCATCACAATATCACGGTCAGATTTTAACTTTCTCAATAATAGGATTCTATGTTCATCGGCCAATCTTACATGAGGTACTCTCCAAACAACTTTATCCAACTGTAGTTGCCATTCCAGTTTATCTTCCGTAGTTGCAGGGTCTGCAAGTATTAAGTCCTTATTAGTTGAAGATCTGAGTAATACTAATTCTTGTTTGACATTTATTATTACCCGTTTGTAATCTTCAGCGAATCCCAAAAGCAATCGTAAAGGTACATGAAAATCAAAGTGACCGTTGGAAGCTGGTGTTATAGTGTCTTTATCAGGGGCAACCCATCCGGCGGTGACTATTGAATTCTTCTCATGCGGTGTTAATGATGTTAATCCTTTCAATGTCGTTGTTAAACCAACCTTTTTTGTTGAGTCAACCATCACCCCTGATATTTCATATCTTATTTCATCAAAAAGATATGCCATTGGGTTATTTATAAAAGGAACTGTTGAAGCAGTTTTTCCATCCAATTTTAATACCCGTCCTTCGATGTACAAGTAACTTTCACATGGTAACGTGTAAATATCTTGTTGTTGAATGGGAATCCTTATTTCATCGTTATTGTTTAATTTTGATGAAGTGTAAGGGTTGTGCGTGTGATATTCCTTCTCCCATAGTGTTTCGTCGAATGTTGGTCCTTGAGATATATCCAGGATATCCATCGCTGTTAAGTTTCAATCCAATCTTCTGTAGAAAACGAATGTTGTCCGATGTTAACTCTTCCAATGTCGAGGAGCTACTGAGCTCCCGACTCTTCTGTTGTGGTTTAAATGATAATCCCATGTTGACTTTTATGTTGCTGCTCTAATGTGTATCCGTATAGTAATTGTTTCTCCTCTAAAGTCAACACTATGACCGTCTTGATCCAATATGTTCAGTACGATGTCTGAAATGAAACTGGTGTTTAACGGTAGGTATATCAAGTTTTGTGGCTTCTCAACAATTTTAAAACCGGGAGCTACTGTTGGATAAAATGTATGTAAAATATGTTGATTAACTCCATCTCTATACGATCCGTGTATAATGTTGCACGTGACATCGATACTATTTACTTTCAATATTGTTACAGTTGAATCACCTGAATGAGTAGTTCCAGGAGTTAAGATTTTCTTTTTGCTATCTGTAAATCCAAGTAAACTGCCAATAGAGTTTTCCAAGCCAACATCAATATAATATTTGGAAGTTATTTCTGCTTTTAAAGTATTGTTGTTTCCTTTAACGGTGATATTGTCTTCTCCAAGTTGTTTCTGTAATAATTGGTTTATGTCATCAATTTCATATGCTCCAGTAGGAAATGTAATTATTTTCAATTCTGAGTATTTTCCTGAAGCATCCTTAGTTTCATAATAATGTAGTAAATTGTTCTTTCCTTCTGTAACATTGGGAATTGAGTTGTAGGTAGTCAAATCAAGTAATGCCGCTTCCCATAATCTTTCCTTGGATAGACGCAATGCTGGGAACAGCGTACTTTTCAATGTGGATGAATTTCCACTCAGTGACACTGTATACGATGACATCTTAAAGCTGACTGACACTCTTCGCTAGAAACTCCAAACATAAATGCCCACATATTTCAGTATTGTTAGGTTGTTCTCTTTTGTAATTGTAAAAAATGTTTTTGGAGTTTCGAAAATAATGTTGCAGTTCTTTTGGCGGTGGTAGATTGCCAAAACTGTCAAAGTAGTAAATGGTTTGTCCGAGTTTTTTATAGCATACCCAATGAGTGCCTGGACCATAGGTGGAATCCAAATTTACTATTCCAGTTTCATTTTTCCATATTTTAGTTGGTAATGCATCTTTCATAAAAACTCCTCGAAAGAATGGTATTTTCAAACATTTCACATAATCATTTAACTGATGATTTGTTAAGGCTTTATTTGGAATTATCAATTGACTCTTCTTATTTAGTACACACGGTATGGTCTTAGGTATAAACCTGCTCCGTTTTTTACCATTTGCCAAACAGAAGTCTTCTTTACATTTGCCTTATGAGTTCTACGACGTCCTTTTTTAATGTTTCCACCTCTTTTGGGAGCGCCTTTCTTTGCAGGTCTTCCTCTGCGACGTTTTCCACCACCTAACTTTGCTTTCGTCTTCATGGCTGTAGTTACTGCCCAAGCCGATGCTTTTTCTGCAATACTTGCGTCACTTGATTTTACTCTTTGCCAAGCTTTTTCCGCTAGAATTTTATCTGCTATTGATCTATTTGTTGAATCTTTATACTTTGAATATGCTATATCGTGTTCCTTGCAAGCTTGATCTAATTTATTAATTCCAGGATCTCCTCTTGCTAAACGCTTTGCCAACTTAGTTCCAGGTCCACAATATTGATAACCTCCGGGCAGATGTAATTCGTATGGTAAAGCGTCTATCGTTCGATTTACAACAGCACCAACTGGAATCCGTCTAAGCAGGGATAATGCAGCTGATGTTATACCACGTCCTCTCTTGCCGCTGTCTTGACGATGACTGAGCGATACGGTCTTCATTATGTTGTCTTATATAACTGGCGTGTTTACTCTACGAGATACTTTACACAAATGAATAACTTGTGCAAAATCTTTTATATTTAAAGACTTAGTTATTCAAATTAATTATATACTGATTTATAATTCTATTTTTAATCCAAGCTTCTCGTTCATCGGGTTGAATCATCACATGACTCGTTGTACTAGCTATATGATTGTGGGTATCAATAAGTAAATTGCCCACTATTCTTATTAAACAATCTAAATTTACAGCATCTTTTGGATGTTGAGGATCATGTAATTGCATAATACGTTTATCATTACATGTGTAAGCTGTTGAATCACTTTTTGATGTTTTTATGACTTGTCCAATAGTAGCAGTATCATTTGAATCTTCACCTGGTAAAATATTAATTATTTTCTTCATCTTTGCATCATATTGGGTCCCAAAGTGTTTATCCCAAGTTATTGTTTGTTTCATTGTAACACAATCATTTTCTTCGTAACCAGGATAAATATCTTTTATTCTTCTATTACGACCATTGTATGTACCTAATGTACCACCACTCGCAATTAATGTTTGCACCATTAGAGGTACATCTGTATCTTTTATACCAAATCTTCCATTTGTTATTGTTTTATGTCCTGCATCCCATTCATCATTATTTCCTTGCATTAAATTAAACTTTTCATTTCCATGTATAAATTTATCTCCCCGCTTTAACACGGCATCTTCATGTTTTACAAAATTGGATGTTTCCTTTTTTAATTCTTTAGATAATTGTTCCATAGTAACAGCATCTTTTGGTTGAGAACCGAACTTTACATTTGACAACACTTTCCCATGACAATCGATTTCATCACCATCTTGTAAAATACAGTTGTCCTTGATGTATTTTAGGTTTACAGCATCACCGTCTTCCTTTGGGTATCCAATGTCATTTATAATAAATTTATAAAAAGAAAATCCATGTTCAGTTTTTTCCGGTATTATAGAATGTAAATATTCTTTATTAACTGAATCTTTATCATTTTTGGGATTTCCCACGTTGGTTATTCTATAATTTCCAGCATCATAAGTTTGTCCATCTTTTAAGTTATTACCCCATTGCAATTTTAAAGTATTTGAAAGTTCAGATGATAAGTACTCTTTAGTAATTGCATCAGAACCTTCAGTTGGTTTACCAACATTAATTATTCTATGTGATTTAACATCGTAAGTATTCTTATGTAATTTCAATGATGTTGAAGTAGCTTCTTTTACTGTCTTCAAATTTGCTCCATCAGTATCTTCTTCTGGATCTTTAACTAGTTTTAAACGTTTATTACTTATGCTATAGTCACCTTCAGGTGTTTGCGGTAATCCACTTCTTTTTCTGTCTTCTCCAACTTGCACTCCTAACGCGGAGTACCGTCCGAACTTGTCGACGCTCATGTTAGAACTGATACGTCTTACGCTTGCAACTCTTTTATATCCGCGGACAATTAAACAACTATACCACGATTCCTAAGTTCATCAACTAGAGCCACCCATTCATTATTCAAACCCGTATGACCGGCTTTCATGGCTTCATGCAATAGTCTCATTCGGTCAACCAATTTATTGATGTCGTTGTAGTAAATCACATTTGTATTGTATAGATTTTTCATCAATCCTTTACCAGAGGTTGAAGTATCTCCTTTACTCTTTTTACCATGTTGTTCAAGAAGTGATAAATCCATAAGTGATAAAGATTTTCTTTTCAGTGGTTGTCTCACCGCTGGTGCAGTACGTAATGTTGGCAATTTTCGTGGAGGAAATAACTTTTTTATAACGATGTTATATTTTGTTGCACGTGAACGATTAATCATTGCATCCTTTGAGTAGTTTCTTTTATGAGCGTTAGTATTTTGTAGAATCTCCTTAAAAACACTTAAATCTTTGGATGAATATCTTAGTGGTATGTTTTTAAAAATTAATTCATATAATCCTTTTGTTCCTTTATATCTATGCTCACCAATAATGATGTAATCGTCTTGTGTTATTTCAAGCTTTGAATCGCCGATCTTCAATTCATTCCCATCAATTCTTGCTCCGTATACATGTGATCTACTCAAATTTGGGTTTGATTTCATGTCATGTAGCATTTTCATTATATATTTTCTTCCAAGAGGTCCATGTTGTAATATATCGCTACTTAATTGAGTTAAATTTGGAATAGATTGTTCTGCTTCTGGTATTGGCTGTTCTTCTTCCTTTTCAACAATTGGTTCTTCTTCTTCTTTTGTTTCTTCTTGCTCACTAGCACTTGTATATGAATCATCATCTTCTTCTTTTTTTAATGCTTGTACTTCTTGTTTAGAAACTGGTAGTAAAACATCTCCTTCATAACGAGGTTTACCAATAGTTTCTGATATCTGTTTTAAAGGTTCCGTAATAGGTTTAAATGTAGTCTCTAGAAATTCTTCTCTTTCACTTAAACCCATCCTCAATGCACGATTCTTCATCCTAATAGAATCACTGAGTGATTTTATTTCTTTCAATAGTTTTTCTTGATTCACCATGTTTACACTGTGAAGTTCAACGTGTAACTAGATGTAGCATCGGTAGTTCAACGCATAAATACAAATTTATCCAACCCTATACGATATCTACCATTTTTAATATCTTCTTCCTTCATAATAACGAGAAAGCTATATTTCTCATTCCATGCTTTGCTACACATCTCTTTAAATTTTTCAAATGGCATATCCGCATTTACATGATCATTATATATATGCTTTAAATTTGTTTCATCTTGCTTGAAGATGATCAACATATTTGCATTGTCTCTTATAAGTTGTTTTGGAATTTTACTGTATGTTTGACCAATGTAAATGCTATCAATATTATGATGTCTTCCCATAGCAAAATAATTCCTTATTGTGTCATGATTTTCACAAGAAACATCGTCAAATATAAAAATAGAAAATGGTTTTGCTTCATTTGGTTGCATAATTGTTTCACTGGCATTAAACTTGTAAAAATTTACTTCAGGTACACTTGCAAGTACTTTATCCAATAATTGATATTTTGGTTGTTGCAATGATTTTGAAAAAATGTATATATTGTTAAAACGCAATCCTTTAGGATTAGTTATAAGGTTAAAAACAACATTAGTTTTTCCACAATTTGAAGGACCAGTTATTAGACATCTTATCGTATTTGGTAGTAATTCACCATGTTTTCCATGATTTAACTTATCATTGTCAACTGTCAATTCATCAATGTTATTGATATTAAATCGATCTTTTTGTTGTACAATCTCCATCTTGTATAAAGGTTAAACACACAATGAGCTATTAAACAACTATACTAAGTCTTTTGAAGGAATCCAAGAGTCTTCACTTTTATCAAACCCTAACCACCGGACTTTAACCATATCCTTTTTCCTTTGTAAAATCTTCTCGACAAGATATACATCACCGACTGTTGATTTCAACAATTCGTGTCCGTAAAATCCACCTTGAAGTAATTCACCCTTGTTATCCTTTAATAAATAGGTTTCAGGTATAGTTGGTTGCACTTTATAAATTGTAAATACTTCATTAGTCCAATTTGGTAGATATCTTTTACTAAATACACCTTTGTATTTGCTTATACGAACTTTATCGTTGACCTTGAACTTCTTTGGTTGCAATTTTTCCAATTTCGGTGTTGTATTATTTTTAATGCGTTGTAATACAATTTTGGCATTAGCACTATTTACCTGGATAGGTTTCATTCCAATGGTACGATGATATTTGTTGTTATACTCTTTTATAAGTTGTGGTAATATGTCATACCACACGTATGATCCTCGTTTTGAAAATTGTTTATACATTGCACCTTTTAATGTTCTATTGAATCTTTCAATTATTGAAGCTTTAACTTCAGAATTTGTAGAGTAATGATTTATTTGATATTTCTTCATCAAAGCTCCAAAGTCTTTATTAAAATATTCTTTTCCATCATCGGTCTGTAGATGTTTAATTTTAAATTTATTTCTTTGTATTGTGGTTTCCATAGCTTTTGTAACACTTTTACCAGTCTTATCCTTCATTGGTAAAGCGTCAGCTATTTTAGTAAAACAGTCTATAATTGTTAAAATATATTTAAATCCTTTGTTTAATTTACTGTGCGGTATCATTTCAATGAGATCAGCTTGATAAAGATCATTCATTCCTTTAATGATTGTACTTCTTCTTGGAAATCTTCTTCTTGCTGGTTTATGAAGTTCATTTACAATCTTGTCCTTCACACTTTCCATCTTCAGATGTTGATTGTACACTGCATGTAAAAATACTGATCCATAGAATAGTTTATTCTCATTTATATAGTTTGAATATAGGTCAAGGCCATTTCATATTAGTGTAAAAAAGAGGGAACATGGCATTGGGCTTGCCATGTCCCCTCTTCTTTACGGAAAGGAAAAAGGAAGAAGGTAGAGGACGAAGAATAGGTTTACTGGTCGATAGGGTTTAGAGAGTAGTGGCCGAATGGTAAAGTATTAATTTTATCTTCTAAAATATGACGCTTGTCATCTTTGTAGCTTAATGCCCACTTTGTTTGTTTGACACTAAAAAGTTGATGATTATAACTTCTAATAGTGTTGAACGTTGCAGTTGTTTCAACATTTTCAAACAAACATCTTTTATAATGTTCAAACTGTACGTTCTTCTTCAGGAAAGAAGTTTTTATTCCTTTGGCCTTCTTCGTGACTTGATGTTCGTTCCTCTCGTTTATGTACAGTTGAAATGAATACAGTTTGGACATTAATGCTACAATTTCCATCATCGGCACACCATTTGTTTCATCTTTAAATTTTCCCAATACTTTCTTATTTCTGTCATAGTCGTAATTTGGATGATCCTTAGGATAATCGGAAAAGTCGAAATCATCTTTATATATAAAGGTGCGTAGATCTTCATACATATCATTTGTTTTAATCCAGTAAATTAGTGCATCCGTGTCCATATATGCAATACCAATGTTCTCTCTTCCATAATAGTTAACCATCTTCTTATAATGAAACTCGTACATATGTGTTTTTGAAATATCCAAGATTGACATTCCAAGATACAAAGGACGATCCATTGTAACTGACTTCTTGTTCATGGAAATAACAACTAGATTTTCATTAATAATTATAGATGAACCAAAGTTTGGTTGTTGCACCAATTTCTGTAATTTTACTGGATCAGTTACCAATTTGATATCCTTATGTTTCCTTTTGTTTTCCAAAGTCTTGCCAAATATTGCGTTATTCATTAATTTGAAAAAATCTTTTTGAAAACTTGATGTAGCGGTGGCTCTTCTTCTTGTGTTGTTGTCGATGTAAGGTTTTAACCAACAAGATTGAGAAAATTGTAGTACTCGATTAATTTTTGTAATTCTCAATCCTAAGTCTAAAGCTTGTTGTATCATCCAGTAGTGTCCAACATATCGAGACTTGTCGGTTAAAGTCATCATTAATTTTGGCCATCTTCCAGTAGGGGAAATTTCAGTCTTCGGAAGAAGTGGTAAATCATAATGTTGATCATGAAGATGTTCAGGATATTCAAAATTAACATCAAAAATGTAACCAGTTTCACCATGCTTCGGTATATCCATTATGTTTCCAATCGATTCTGGATCTATCCATTTAAAATTATCATATGGAAGGGGATTCGACATTGCCCATCCGTATAAGTTATTTGCATCAAAATAACCCAGGAATGTTGTTGGTTTTGATACATCATAATCGGGCAGATACTTGTTGTTCGCCTTGAAATGTCGTGTAACGCTTTGCGTCAATCCCCCTCGAACTCCTGACTCTAACATCATAACCATATCTATATCAGTAAGAAGTTGTATTTTACAATTTGTTTCTTTCAACATAGCTTGCCATGCTAATCCAGGTGAAGTGTACGAATGAAGAGGGTCCAATCCATATGCCGCAAAACATGTATTTCTAAATTCTTCCATTATATCACATAGTAAAGTTACATCCAATTTAACATAAAAATCTGAATATTCTCCCAATGTTCTAAATCCTAAATCGTTCCATACTTTACATGCATGATCATAGTCCTCTTGAGATATGTCCATGTCATAAAGTTTACTTTTGAATTCTTCTTTAGCCGGAAGTGATGTTTCATTAAATCTTTCTAAACTGTCTATGTAATCATATGGAAACACACCTTTCCGAAGTACCAAATCCAGTTTGTCGTTATTTACAATCTTCTTTGTTTCGATGAAATCTTGTTTCCTTAAATTTTCTGAAAGTTTGGACAAACTCGACGGCATAAATCTGTAGGAGTCCAAGAATCTTAGTTTTATGTTTCCAACTTCTTTGGAAAAACTTATAAACTTCTCTGAAGTTTCAGCTAACACATCGATTTTACCATCGTCTCTTCCTAGTTCAGGTATTATAAAATGAGCATCGTACCCACTGAGGTTATGCAGAACCACAGGAATATATAGTGGTAAACGATAGCTCAAGTTGCATTTATTACAAGCAGCACCCCTGTAATAACCTGTGAGGTGATCGTGATCTTTAACTTTATAATTCTCAATAGTAAAATCATTTTTGCATAAGAAACATAGAGTTGCATTTTCATGTTGAATTTCTTCTTCTTCCTCCATCGGTTTCATTGGTACAATATTTGTATATAATCTTTGTGCATTTCCAGCTATTGAATATAAGTGATCAAGAAATATTTTTCCTACATTTTTACCACGATATACTAGAGGTTCTGAAGTTAATCCATATCTGTTTAAATGTTCTTCTGATAATGTTGATTTAACCATTAAACAAAAACTATTTGGTTTGTGCATTTGATATTTGACACTTTTTCTAGCTTCACAATTTTCATCTTCTATAGGAATTAGTGTTGATTCAAAGTCCGCATATACAACTATAGGGATACGGTATTGATGATGAACCTTTTCAAATTTAACGAATGCTCTGTTTTCCGCAGGTAAATTAATCTTTGCTTCATAATTATTGTTACATAGTCTTTTGTGCTCTTGTAACCATTCTCTTCCTTCTCTTCCTTCTCGTTGAAAATTAAAACATCTCTTGCAAATTATCTTTTTGTTTCTATTTTTTGAAAGTTGCTTGTTAACAAGACGATCAAATTGCTTTATGTACACATAGTGAGACACATCTCCTCGCGTTAGTAGTAGTAAATCCGTATGATCTGGTAGCTCTTCTTTTGCAATACGTAAAGGATACACTTTGTTTGAACTATCTAATGCAAAAACATTGATAGACGTACCGGGATTTTTCTTCTCAAATTTTGATATATCTTTCAGTGATACAGGATAAGTGATTCCTTGAAAATTGTATCTAAATCTTTGATTTTCATATTCTTGGTCAGGTCTATTCACATGATGTGGTACAAATTTAGTTGTCATTGCATAACGAAAACATTCATTGTCTTCATTTTTAACATTAATACAAGATTTTGTATCTTCAATTCTTTTTGGCAGAGGAATGTAACTTGATCCCATTAGTCCATATCCATGTTTGTGAACTCTTATATCTAATACTTCAATACTTGTAAGACTCCATCCGGATCCTCTTCCTTCGTGTTCCTGAATTTTTGTTAATATTTCTTCTATACAGTTCTCTACTATTGAATCAATGTTTGAACTTTCCATAATGGTTCGGTTTTTTGTTATGAATCCTCTTGGTGATAATTCTTCTTGTACATTTATAAACATAGCTTCTAGTAGTAAACCAAATTTAAGAAAGTTCAATCTTTTTAATTCTTCTTTTAAAGTTTTACTTACAATTGGTTTTGCTTCTCTAATAAATTCTTCTAGCTTCAAGTTTTCATTTTGAATCTTATGATGCATTACTACTTTACCAGGTAATGCAAATACTTGTAGATTTGGTAAAGTAGTTGAAGATGTTGCTGTTATTTCATATTGTTCTTCTTGTTCTTCTTGTTCTTCTTGTTCTTCTTGTTGTTCTTGTTGTTCTTGTTTTTCTTCTGGGTTGTTGTGAATTAGTTCTTTATGACAGTCTAATAGAATTTCATCGTGAAACGATTCCGAACATTTATCGCAACGATACATGTTGAGATGTTTACTCTTCGAAATTTCACCAAGAAATGAAGTGGGCTCTCACGTTCCTCCTATTATAATGGTTCCCCCACCACTATTTCATCCTCTTCACTATCCTAGGAAATCAAACATTTTCAACAAAATATTAACCTTCTACAAACTAATTGTTCATTCGTGTTCTTTATTCCCATTGGAGTTTTAGTATATACTTCTTTATATTCAAACTTTAACAAACTTTCTTTTAACATCTGTTAGGACAGATGTTATGGGACAGATGTTAAAAGAACAAATGTTGGAGTGGAAATGGCTAGAGCACAGGCACTTGGTTGAACTAAATTTGCGCATAAATTAACTAGAGTTGAACTAAAAATTCGCATAAATTAAAAGTTAGTTCAAAACTAAAATTCGACAGTGTTAAAAAACTCTAACAGTTGAATAAAAATAAACATTAGTTTAAAACTGAAATTCAACAGTGTTAACCAAATTCTAACAGTCAAACAAATAGGTCAAGGTAATCCAATTTAACGCGAGAACGAGGAATAGAGCACTAAGTGGCATGTTAGTCCATTACCACAAAGTGATCTATTCCTCGCTCTCTATTCTACATCTACTTTTTTCAGTTTACTTATTTATATTAAAATGTTCAAATTTTACTATGTAGAATGTCCATTCTTTCTCTTCAACTCTTCGATTGTTTTTAGCAATTGTAACAAATATTCGTTAGTTTTCACCAAAGTCTTTAGTTTGCTACATCCAATTTCAATGGAAGGTATTATAAGTTGTAATTTTATAAGTTCAATCTTTTCTTTCTTGCGAATTTCTTTCTTTATTATATTATTCCTTATTTTTGCTGAAGATTTAAACTCCATGTTGTTTCTGCTAAAGCCACAATAATAATAAAAGTCTCTTCAAACAACCTGCATTTATACACATTCCCCCACCACTTTATAATCCCCACTCCTTTCCCCCTCTTCTTTATATTTGGAAGGAAGTATTATAATTAGATTCCTAATATTTCTTTTCCTTTTTCACTACATGGGGGGAAGGGTAATTTGTTATTACACTAGTTGTGCAAGAAAATAGCCGCCAGTGTCCACACCTTGTTCATAGCACTCCATCATAGATTGTGCCCACTGCAACATGCGGTCTCTGTCATTTGGTGTGACAAGGAAAGAATGACTATCACCATACAATATAAAAGAGTCAATTCGTACATAACATCCTAAATTTAACCATTTATTAGCTTCAACTATAAACTTTTCTATTGTATCAAATGGAAATTGTGGATCAATTGCTATAACCTTACGTTCTTCACTAAGTTCAACAGTATAATCATCATCATCATCCTCACTCTCACTATCATTATTTAAAATGTCTTCAGGTTGTAGAAAAACATCGGAAATTTTGGAAGAATTAATATGGTCATTCACATGAGGAGGCATTATTAAGTAGGTAATATTGTAAACAGCAGAGACGAAACAACAAGAGCGGCGTGTAGAAGAAAAATGAAGGAGTGACCAACGCTCGCTCCGCTTTTATAACAGTATGCAAATGAGGGGTAAGAGCTGACCTTAACCGGTCATCAACCCAAAGGAGTGGGGGAAGTACTTTTCTTACTACTAAAATGGAAGTAGGTTAGTAGGTCACGGGACTTAGAGTGTTAAAAAATAATGGGGGAGAAACACAACGCTACAACGCGTTGTGTTTCTCCCCCAGTATTTTTTAAGCAATAATTTGGAAAAAAACTATGTGAATTTACTTGCTACGCCCCCACCTTGTAATACCATCCAGTTTGTGTCTGAGGAGATAGTCTTTAGAGTCTAACTCATAAACGGATTTCTCTTTGCGCAAGGATTCAATCACTTTAATATTATATCTTACGCCGTTACAAGTTGCCAAAATGTGTTCGTTGTCAATAACACTTTCAAAAAAATAGACACAACCTCTCTTAAGCCTATTTCCTTTCACACCAATAATTTTGGATTGGTATTCAACAGTGGGGGTTTCTGTCACTTGTAGTTCAGAAATGTGTTTTACGACATGTACACGGCAAAAACTTTCGTTTTTTACACATTTCCTCCCACAAGGTGATCCTTTCTTAATTCCCCTAGTAAGCGTTTCAGGGCAAGTAGTAGGACGGCTAAATGCCCTACGACGCCGTTCTTGTAATAATTGAAATTGCTCTGAAGGAGCGGGTTTAGGAGTAGGTTTAGGAGTAAGTTTAGGAGCTGGTTTAGGAGCTGATTTAGGAGCTGATTTAGTAGCAGGTTGAGAGGATTCAGTTTTGTGATAGGTATGATCTTCAGGTGTACTAAGTGGTTGCTCTGAAGGAGCGGGTTTAGGAGTAAGTTTAGGAGCTGGTTTAGGAGCTGATTTAGGAGCTGATTTAGTAGCAGGTTGAGATGATTCAGTTTTGTGATAGGTATGATCTTCAGGTGTACTAAGTGGTGGGGTAGGAGGCAATGGTGATAGTGGGATAATGGGTGTGCTAAGACGATGAACAATGGTTTCAACGGAAGGGGTATTAGGACGGTGGTGAACTGGCTTCTGCGGTGGCGGCATAGTAGTTAATGGTGGTGCGGAGTCATTTGAAAGCGAAGTTGAAGGCGAAGGCGAAGGCGGTGAAAAAATACTACGAAGTCTAGAAGTGTTGGTTGGCGGAAGAATAGCTCCAGAAGTTGAAGGTTGAGATGCAAGTCGGTTCTTGTAGCAATCAGGAAGGTTTTTGAGGCGAAGAGTTTTCTTAGGTGCAGGAACAGCCGTAGTAGAAGTTGAAGTAGAAGTAGAAGTTGAAGTAGAAGTTGTAGTTGGCAGAGATGACATGGTTGTGGCTCCAAGTTCGCAGCGTAACGTCTGGAATCAGAATGAAATGTTAGCCGCAGTCGGTGCGTCTTTTATAACAATATGCAAATGAGAGGGGTAGCAGCTGGCCAAGACTGATTATTGACCTGGGAGGTGGGGGAAAAGGGGAAAGAGAAGGTATTTATTTCAAATAATTCACATAACTTTTGACTAAAATAAAATAACCGAATTCTTCTTTTACTAAAATGTTTGTCTTACATAGACCTTTTCAATGATGTATCGCTTGTCCAAATCCGTCAATCCGTTATCAAGTTATAGCCATTTTAATTTTTCAGGTCATGATCGGTCATTCACCCGGAGTAGTGGGGGAAGGAGTGGGGGTAGGAGTGGGGGAAGGGGGGGGGGCTCCATTTTTTCGGGGGGGGAGGGGGGGGGGGGTCATTGACCCTTCCGAAAGTGGGTCAAGGTCATTCAAGATTTATAATGATCCAAGGTGATGGGAACAGTAATACTGTTCCCACCACCCTGTTTGCCTAGCGGTTCCCACTCCCAACCCACTAGTTACGTTCTGCAAGGGAGGTCCCTGAGCCGTCCGCATCAAAGCGTAACTTCCCGTCCGCATCAAAGCGTAACCATTAATTTCAGGGAAACTGGAACAGTTAATGCAGAAACGCAACTCTAACCCCACCCAAACTAATCCCACCCATCATATTCCTAAACAAAATGCAAAAAAAAGTCCGGCTTGCGGATGTCCCACCCATTTTAAATGAAGTTCAACTGAACTTCTGAATTTACAGTTAATCTACCCCCTAACATCTAGCTGTAAGGCAAAACAAATGCACAAAACAAACATAAATTATTAGTACCAACACATCATTATTAAAAACCAAATAATTCAACACAACCAAATACCATCATTATTCTTAAAATTAATACACCTTAATGCTAAACACCTCTTAAAATTAATACACCTTAATGCTAAACCCAACTTATAACTAACATCGCAATGCGCAAATTATTTCTTAAATGAAATACAACTTAAAACTAAACACACACACACACACACACACACACACACACACACACATACTACATTGCATTAAAAAACGCAACGTAGTAGAAGAAGTTCAAATATATATAGGCCTACTATATATTTGAAACCTCTTGCTGAGTCGCCAACAACCTTTCGCTATGAAAGTTTGTTGACGACTGACGCTAAGATCAGGCTCGTATTGCTCCTCGGATTCTCGAGTAGTGGGGGAAGTTGTTTCACTCCAGTACAGTGTTCAATCCAGTCCAGTTCGCAGCAGTGTAAAAGGAAGGCAAAAGAGTGGGGAGCGGCGCATGCGCAACAACACAAAACCAAGGTTTGAGGTTAGAATTATCCATGTGCAGTAGCGCTAAAGTGAGTAATACAGGACTAGGCGCATGCGCATAGCATGGACTGATTCCGGTCCGGAGAACTCGTTGTATGCGCAGCAGGTTTGAGGTTAGAATTATCCATGGCAGCTGCCATGTTTGGTCTGGTTTCACCACATAGAGTCAGCAACCGGTGGTGACCGGTCATTGGCCTAGAAGGAGTAGGGAAAGGTGGTGACCGGCCATTGACCCAGAGGAGTAGGGGAAGGAGTGGGGGAAGGGGGGGGGGGAGGGGGGGGGGTCATTGACCTTTCCGGTCGGTCATTGACCCCAAGGAGTAGGGATAGACACAGAACCCTACTTCTCTTACTACTCAGGTGAAAGTCGGTCAACCAGTCATTTGCTTGCCATCTGCCGCCATCTGGCTGGAGTTATTGCCTCTATAAAGGTGGGTAGTTTATCGCGCTACAAACATTCATTGCCTCGCATCCGCTCGGTCATCATCTCTCGTTAGTTTTATGTTATGACTACTTCACTTACTAGGTTTGAGGTTAGAATTATCCATGGAATAGCCTTCGTAAATTCTAACCTATAAAATTACTACTCTGGCGTTCTGTTTCAATTTCTTTTACACTTCATTTTATATCTCAGTCTTCTTTTAACTTCTGAACTTAACACATCGGTTATAATGACTGCACAATGTTTAAAATTAAAGCTTTTGCGAACGCAACACATATTACAAAGTACTTCTAAACCTTCAATTTCAAAGTGTAGAACTAATTTAAATAGAGTTAGGAAGAAGTACAGTTTTAACCCATTATACTCTTCAAAGACTTCGCAGGTTAATGTTGATGATAGTGTTATTTACAACATTTTGCATTCTATGTTACAATTCAACAACTTTGAACTTGTTACACCTATCGACTGTGTTCAACAAGTTTTTTTATTTTACCCCTACTATTCCTCATATAAGCGCTGTCACCACAATTCCTACTTCATGCTCCTCTATTCTCTTCAGCTGAGCTAAGATTTGAGGTTAGAATTATCCATGGCGGCCGCCATGTCTAGTTCAATTTTACCACATAGTGTCGGCAACCGGTTATTGGTCTAAAGGAGTGGGGGAAGGGGTGGTGGGGGGAGGTTGCCGTTTTATAAGCCCTCTCCCTAGGCGGCGTTTCTCATTCGATCGCCAACTTTCATACGATAAACACCTCTCCCATGGCACGAATCAATTATCCCGCTATCACCAACTACTTCAACTTAAAACTATTTCTAGTGATAGTTGGATAGAATTTTTTAAAACTTACTCTGGATGACCTTGACATATTTTCCAGATCCCAATTATAAGTTTGAATTTCAATTTTCAACTAACTCTTAATTTTTGTTCAACTGTTAGAGTTTCGTTAACACCGACGAATTTCAATTTTGAACTAACTTTTAATTTTATGCGCAAATTCACTTCACCCTAACGCCAACACTATCGCCATCTCCACCCCAACCTATATCACATAAAATATAACTACAGCATCTCATATATACCCTCTAACCCCCACCGGAAGCTATGTGACATAGCAGCTGGCGCCAGCTGCTCGAGCAGCTGCTCGGGCAGATGGCACGACTTCCGGCGCAGAAGTAACCAAAACACACTACTGCTAAGTAACTGATACACGTGCTTCAATACACAAACTTAACTTCTTGTTTACTCATATTTCCAACCATTTTTAGTTATTGTTACGTTATCATTTTCAGCTTTACTTGTTATGT